>LS488026.1:193787-456843 GCA_900490705.1 Pristionchus arcanus
TTTTTTCACTAAATGGCCCATATGAAGAGGGCTCCCAATATTTGGCCGACACTTTTTTATGCCTCTAATGGTGTTTTTCTGTCATTATGAACCTATTTACGATTTTTCAAAAACATTTCGACCTGATTTGCCGACATGACTCACCTCGACTTTTTTCACATAAGGGTCCCCCCTTATGTGAAAAACCGGGTTAGAGGTGAGGTTGAAATAGAACCTCCGAAACAAGAAAAAGTATGTTAGGGTACTTAAAAAATAGTTTTATGTCACTTTTAGTGAATTCATACATGAAATTATGGCCAATTTTGATATGACCCCTAACCCGGTTTTTCACATAAGGGGGGACCCTTATGTGAAAAAAGTCGAGGTGAGTCATGTCGGCAAATCAGGTCGAAATGTTTTTGAAAAATCGTTAATAGGTTCATAATGACAGAAAAACACTATTAGAGGCATAAAAAAGTGTCGGCCAAATATTGGGAGCCCTCTTCGTATGGGCCATTTAGCGAAAAAACGCTTGGTGTGCGTCCTTCTGAATCTTATAACATCCGGGCTCATGGTTTTAAATCCTTGAAAAATTTACGCAAGGGGTATCTTTTCACGTAGAATCCGAATTTCATGGTTAGAAAAGTTCACGTGTTAAAATATTTTTCAGGAAAAATGAAATTTAACGAAAATGGCCGCTTTCGATATTTAAACGATTTCGACAACCTTCCAAAATGATTTTTTTGGAATCTCCATGCAAAAATACCGAGGGTTAAGTTTTTAGAACGAATAAAAAAATATGTTGAAAATTTCGGATTTTTTTGGCCGGGGTCTGTAACTTTTCGGGGAGTACACTAGAACCCTTCATATTGGGCCAGATATCAGCACTTGGTATGAGAACATCACCCAAAAAATATTGGGACAGGTTGCAGAAAAGTCGCGCATCGGCCCATCCCAAAAGTTACGTTCTCTCGTGAAAGGTCTCGTAATAAAATACTCACTTTGTGTAAAGACAACCGAGTGGTTGAGTGGTTGCCGTTGCGGGCGCTTCTTCGCATGGTGTTGGTGGCAGCATTCAAAGGGCTTATCCTCGAAACGAGGATGTGGGAGACAAAATGTAGATTTGTCAGTCTGGAATGGTATGAAATTTGGAACTGGACATATCGAAAAATTGGAGAGGCAATATGGAGTCACTAGGCGATAGTGATAGTAAGGAAGGAGGAACGATCAATGTGGCTTATTAGGACGGCTTGCGATCACAAGCAGAATCAGTGCGGAAAACGTGGATAATACACCAAGAATCAAGAACATAGAGGAGAAGAGAAAAGAGCGCACGAAGAGAGGAGAGGCCAGACGGCTAAGGATACGGCGATGAGGGAACATGGGAAAAGAGGAGAGCTCCGCGTCATGCGAAGAGCGCGCACACTAACTTAAAGCCAAATTTGTGATCCAATACGAAAACATAACAGCCAGCATTAACGTAATCGATAGAGGAAGAGTCGCTCTATCGATCAAGCCCGGTTTTGAAACAAACGGGCTGGATTTCAGATTTTAGGAATATTTAGAAAAAAATTCGATGCTCATCAGAACTACTGTAGATAACTGTGTCAGATTTTCAAACAAAAGTTGTTCTATTGCTATCATTACAGGATATTTCTTGTATTACTTTTTCGGTGGAGAAATTCGAGATTTTTTCATATGAAATCGAAAGATCATGAGAAATTAGGATTCATCATTTTTTAATCTTATCACGCCTGTGATTTCCCTCAACCTAAATTTCTTTCAATAGTTGCTGCTCCACAACGATATCAGTGGAATCCCTGCACATATCTACTCATAGTCACCATTGTTTGATGGCTTCTACGACTCTTCTTTCTTCTTCGTTTCTAACTGAACTCCACAGCACAGCATTCCAAATAGATATAAAACGGAAATAGAGAGCCCACACCATGGTATGATAGCCCACCGTAAATCCTAAAAATCCGGCAAGAGAAGGTGCATGGCCGGGGGTTGAACCCCCGACCGCTGCGAACCTAAACCTGCAACTTACCTCTGCGCCATGATGGCTGTGCTCACCGATCCTAGAATCGCATACCAGTTCGTGGGATTCTTCCCGCTCTCACTATGCAAATGGAGCGTCGAGGGCGCCTCCAGCCTACCGTACTCCCAATTGCTCTCTCAGAGTTTTCGCGTCAGGAGATATTAATTCATGATTTGTGGGAAAAAGCAGAAAGGATCGTTTTCACACCATTTCCCAGCCTAAGGAATGCTGTGATAGAGAGTATTTACTTTAAAATATTGATCTTTGGAATTTTTGCGGAATTTGTATAAGTGACTGTCCATCCTCCAACCAATAAGATGTACATTTACCTACATGAACAAAAATTTGGAGAACACTGGACGCATGGTAATTCAAACAAAATAAATCAGAAGTCTCTTATACTTATACTTGCTGTACCATCGAGTGCTTCACATCAATGTCAGAAAAAGTAAACATGACCAACCTTCCATAACAAATCTCAAGCTCTTTATTAACGATATATGTTTATTTTCAGGACGATATACAACTGTAACCGGAAATGTCAAAGATAGTGTCAAAGATATATCATAAACCTGCATTAGATAATACTTTCCTTGAGTCAAACAATGGGTGGCATTAAATGTGCGAATTGTTCTTGAAAAAAGAAATTAAGATTTCTCAATTACTTGCGGTAAGGGTACAAAACCTTGAAGGGAGTTTGCTTGAAAGCATCTATCGGACCCTCGAATTTCTTTCCATATGTGAGTTCAAAAATAATCATCTCCATTATGTAATATTTCTTATCCAACTCGATTGATTTTGTTCTGTAGTCGAGCATTTCATCCAAGACGGAAATCTGAATGGAATACGTGAGAAAAGGCATTATCCAAGTGCATTATTTGTTCACATGAAACTCATAACCATACTTATTTCATAAATAGCATAGTCCAGAAGTACAATTTACAATCTGCTCAATTTACAATCATAATTGCAGTTCCTTCATCAATTTCACTTGACATACCTCGAAAGGCTCTCCAGTTCCGACGTAGATTTTCTTATTGAAGATCTCCTCATAGCACTCCTCCATCTTGAGTCCATGCATGTTTTTCTCAGCAATCATTGCGACCAGAGTCTCGTCCTAAAGAAAAGTTTTGATACGTGAGAACATAAAATTTTCGAAATAAATCGAAGTTCAATCTCAATCTTACTGATTTATCCCCTACTATTACTATAACCCAGATTTCAATCACGTAATGCGAAATGTTACCCTAAAATTGGCAAGCGAATGATTGAATGTATAAGCAATATCCGGGAATGGACATTTTCACAGATATTTTCATATATATTTTATTTGTAGATATTCTCACAGAGAATACGAATATTTATAGGGTTCAAACAAATTTTATGTATGTCGGTGTTTCGATTTCCCATTTTGTGACGGTAAAGATAATATAAATTTAAAATGAAATGATAGCTCATCTTCAGAGTAAGAGCACTCAGCCCTTTTATTTTTCTATGTAATGACTTTTCATTCTCCATTCTTGCGCTCACGACGTGCGGTCGACTCTCACCCCCGCTCTCTTCCATCTCCAGTTTGGAGAATCCTCGTCCGTCAGCTTGGGCAACCGGACGAGTATCGCCCATTTGGATCATCAAGAGGAGGACCCAGGACGGATTCTCATCGGCTCAAGTGATCTACGGTCAAGAAAGGCCCCACTCAAGAAGACTGCTTCGTGAGTTTACTCTTAACCACGCAAGTCAGGACTTCGGCGGCTGGATGGACTACTTCGATACTCAAGAGCCATCGACTAAACGCGACGGACCATCGACAACTAAAAGCTAAGAAGAAACCATCCCTTGACCCATTGTCACAGAGTGCGAAGAACCCGATCCCCTTCATAATGATGCTTCCCCCCTGCAGGCACTATGCCTTGAATCAGGATAAATGTATGTATGTAATGTATGTAATGACTTTTTTATTGTTCTGCTCACCTCATTGAAACTCCGCTCAGGAAGTTGTCGTTCTCCGTGTTTGTCTCCTTCCGCTTTTCTTGCAGCACTGCAAGACATTATTAGATAGATTGACAGAATTGGCCATTAAATTACCTAGTTCGATTAAAAGCGGCAATCGCACCTGAGTTTGTCCAAATATCTTCGTCTAATCTGGATGAGCGCAGTCATCACATCGTGGAAATTTTTCGCGTGTTGTCGGCCAGATTCGACAAGTTCGTCCTGAAGAAATTGTAAAGTTGAATGAAATTTTGGATTAGTACTCCCCTTAATCCTCCTCTTCTTTATCACCTCACCTTCTTCCCAACACCTTATTTTATTCACTATAAAATTTGAACGGAAAAGATAACAATAAATATAAATGGAAAACTGGCCATTGATCCAGTGACCGGAATGAGCCTGCGAACCGCATCTTCCATCTGAAAGTATTTCATTATTTTATTTACAACATTTTAAAACATAATTTTACATATGTTCTATATCTAGGAAGATCTGGATGGAGCATATTTTTGCCCAAATGCCACCCTGTTATGTGACCCGCCCTGTGAAAATGTTTCTATTCTTGTCCATCATATTCAACAATTGAACTCATTATTTTCACGAATCGAAATAGTCCTCGATTCATTCTCCCCGTTTAAAAGGGAAGAGCTTAATAAAAATGAATGATTCGGCTTACATGGGATGTCATCAACTAGCAACTGCTGAACTCTAAAATCGAATCAAAAAAGCCTTGAAGTAATTACTTTTTTAGAAACAATTATTGATGAATATTTTGAAGTACGTGCTCTAAGGTATTATTTGTAGCCTATTTATCGGACGTTAAACTTATGGCCAATCTAATCAAAAGTAAATGATTCCATTTGGTTTGTATTGCTTACCGCTCGTTGCTCCCTATCTTTTCCACCCAGCATATCGGCTCGAGCAATGAAAGGCTACCTGAAACAATTGAAATATATTGAAGAGACAATTGAAGAGGCGCAATACCGAAGTTTGCGGTGAATTTATACATTGTAAAAACTAGGATAATGAAATTTAAACGATTTAGGACGATTTATATAGTTCTTTACATTCAAGATATCTTATGACTGTATACTTCCACGCACTTGCACGATATTCTGTGCGGGAGTCTCTTACCTCAACTGAAAAATTCAGTAATAATTAGATTTCGTAATTTAAAAAAACAACATTTTCTAGATTTTTCTCACTTTCCTAGCTTGTATGTCAATCGGAGTGTGATAAATGTGTGAGAGAGGAATGCAGGACAAACAATGAGACAATTAGTGGTAGCTCCAAGTCAATAAAAGTACTATGATGAGTCACGCTAATGTTGGAGGAGAAAAGTATCATTTTCTATCGTTTATAGCTCTTATCATTTCCATCTTTGCTTCCTAAGCCCTCGGCTAGAGTGACTACAGCTCGGAAGAGAAAGGGAGAGATATCGGCGAGAGGAAAGAATTGAGGAATAGCAGAGAGTGAGAGACGAGCAGAGGGGCTCTTCCACGTGCCAAGAACGAAGTACACTCCCCCTTCCATTCAGCCGGCCTCCTCTTCTAGGAATAATGCCTTCTGTCTCGATAGGACTTATCGCCCGATCACTAACTCTTATCACTCTAGAAGAATGAGAGAGGATATGCGCATTCTTTCGCCGCTTGATCTTTGATAGTCAGGATATTTGCGATTTACGATTACGATTATAACACATTTATCAAGAGGTCAGGTTAGGTGAGAGCTCTGATGTGCATGGCGTTCCAACTGGTTTTCCTTGCTAAATAAATTTCCGATTACTGTAGTACAAATCCATTTTTGCTCCACATTCATTGCTTTCATTCGTGTTCCTAATATATTTCCTGTCTTTGCCATACTATTCGCATTTCAGTGTCCTACACACACTCGCTTCAACTCGTCTCCACCGAGTCTAGCCTTGGGATCCTCCTCCGAGAGATAATCAAGTAAGCTCGCAAGGTCAACTTCACTCCTCTGAAATCGGTCTTTGCAGACCAATTCATCCACTCCCCTCACACCGATCAACTAAGAAATGCGTCTCCAACTGGTCTTCAGTGTAACCACGATGGCACCTCCTAGTGCAATGTTCAGTACCATGGCTCTTGAACCTTTTTGTAATAAAATTTGTATTTAATATTGATTGTGTTGGGCCACATTGAAAGAACACTGAAAGAACAGTAATGAACTGAGAAATATGAGAATGGGAATGTTTGGAAAGAAGAATCACAAACCTTTTTGCACAATCATAATCGAAGGAAATTTGAATAATGAAAATCCTCTTGGCCACTGATATTTTTACATGAATCATATCTCGCTTTGTCATACATCGTCGAACTGAGACGATTAATGATTTGCAATAGTTGGTGAATTGAGAGCGAAATTGTTGAAAGAATCACCGGCACACTTTGAACACTTTGATTTATCAGAGACTATCTGAGAGAATTTAGTTAAGCTCCACAGGGGCCGCACAAACTTTTTTGACGATTTCTTGAAAAAATGGCCCCAGGGGTACTTTATCACGTAGAGTTCGAAAATCAACCTGAGAAAGCCGTATCTCCAACCCCCGGTAACCTATGGGTCATGGTACCGTGCCAGGGCCAAAACCAATTTTGCGAACCCGGCTTCAAACCTATGCATGTGATAGCACATTTTGTAGATCTCGTCGAGACAAACATTTTCTGGGAAGAAAGTGAAAAAAAATATTTTCATTGAAGAGAGTTATGCTCTTCAAAAGTTTTGAAACGTCCGCTTTGAAATTTTTTTGCCCGTGCCGTGCAAATTAAACTTTTCCATTCGATTCTCCATGCATTTTTACCCTGGCCTACGTTTTTTCACGAAAAAATATTGGGACCGTAGTTGTTTCGCAGGACGCCGAAACAGCGCAACCTCGCTTTTCCGATATTATCGGTATTGCGAAATCGAGCCTCTATCCGTTTTTCAATGTTGAATATTGGTTTTTATCCCATAATTAGCTGAAATAAGCATACATTATCTTAATTGACATTTAAAAATAGATTTCTTTAAAACCAGTTATAGCAACAACACCCCACATTTCGGCGATTCTCCGATATTGCGAGCTTGAGCCTCTTTCACGTTTTTCTAGGTTTTTTAAACGCAAAATTTTCATTTTGTATTCCATATCTTTGGGTCAATTTAATTTTTTTTGCAAAAAAAATGTCGAAGTAGACTGGAGTAACTGTGAAGAGTTGGAGTTTCAGTGAACTTTCCAATGGCAAGGGGAGTGCGGACAGAATTGCAAGTCACAAAGACACACAAAGACAAGGACAGAACAGAAAGGCGCGCTGTCTGATCAATTCCGGAATGGACAATGAAAACCAGAATGATGTGACAGTCATTTTAAGTAGGACGAGGATGGTGTAAGAGCCTGGAAATGCAGAGTGTCTGGAGAGAGCATGACCTGCATTCCAATACTCTCCCATTCCTCCCTAACGCTGATTCGGCATCTCAACCGACAGAGAGCCACATTTTGGCATAACTATCCGAAGAATATTGCTTCAAGAGAAGTCGAGCACGTTGATGTGGATGAATCATCTGTGGATTCTGAGGAAGCAACCCCCACTGAAGGAAGAGACGGTTTTTCATGCTGGTACGGGGAATCCTATGTTCGCCATTGAGATTTACTGAACAAACTCGACTTTGGCAAGCACCAGAGAAAATGACCTCGATCGATGATCGATCTTTGAGTTGTTACAAAAACATGTCTCGAGAATACTGTGCATGCGAATCGCTCATCCATGTGCAAGAATTCGTTGAGAAGATTTTCGACCATTCCAGTCCTCAACTTCCAATGAGTTGGGCTCTTCGAGGTGCAAAGAAGAACTCATCCTTTCCCGAGAGAACAAAAAAATTCATCCAAAAAATTTTTCTAAAGAAGGCGGACGTTTCAAAACTTTTGAAGAGCATAACTCTCTTCAATGAAAATTTTTTTTCACTTTCTTCCCAGAAAATGTTTGTCTCGACGAGATCTACAAAATATGCTATCACATGCATAGGTTTGAAGCCTGGTTCGCAAAATTGGTTTTGACCCTGGCACGGTACCATGACCCATACGTTACCGGGGGTTGGAGATACGGCTTTCTCAGGTCGATTTTCGAACTCTACGTGAAAAAGTACCCCTGCGGCCATTTTTTCAAGAAATCGTCAAAAAAAGTTTGTACGGCCCCTTCTAAATTCTCTCAGATAGTCTCTGTTATTGTCAATTTTATTACAGTCGGCAGATCAATACACTAATTGCAGAAACATCATGGGTGATTATTATTACATGAGAAAATTTTCATCGTCAAGAACAGAATCCACAAGTTGACGGACATTGCACCTTCATAAGAGACGCGTATGCTGTGTGATTGCAGTAGACTCTGTAAAGGCGAGAGGATTACATTTTTGAAGAATTGATAAATGTCGAAGAATTAATGATGTCTCAAACTTTCCGAACCTTCTTTCTTGGCAGTCAGATCGTCTTGTTAACGGGTTAATTTGATCGACGCAAGATCCTGAAAGATTAGATTGATTTACGAAATGAATGGATTAGTAAATTAGACGACGATATAAGGAGAACATTAATTTTGCTGAGAAATTTGTGCATAAACCCTATAGTTTGAGGTGATTTATACAGATTAATTCAGTTTTGATAAATTTTTTCTAATGAATAGCAAGTCAGTACAGTTAAAAAGTGATATTGCCTCCATTAGAACTGCCACCACATCTTCCGCATGTGCGAGGACACTGCTCCGACATTACTAAAAAGTAAAAAAAATATTCCTCCAAATATATTTCAAATATATTTTGTTTAGTCCGGCGAGATATTTTGTTTAGTCCGGCATTGGAATATTTTAAAAGAACTCAAACCAAAAGCTGTACCATCATAATATGCGGTCACATGACAGAGATGGGCATTCTTTTCGCAGTCGGGTAATCCAGTCATCGGATTGATCTTATCCGTACAAGAAGTATTCGATCGGGTGGCTGCAAAGACATGATAAAACATTATATCTAGAAGTACAGAAATATTATTTGCTCATACCTTGCAATCATTACTATTTGTGAAAATTACGACTTACAGCGGCTTCAAATTTTTACGTTGAAATATGGAAATATAGAGAAGAAAAGTAAATATAGACATCGTTGATTATTTTTACAAAATGATTTCATCGTTGATTATTTTCGCAAAATAATTTTAAATTCTTTGGTCTTTACTTACTCGTGAGTACACTCGCAATAGTTGAAGATGCCAATGGTACACAGCAGCCCATCACCTATAACACATATATTTTTAGAACATTTTTTGGCTGGCGCACGACACATCATTTGCTTTATCCTTGCTATCCTATAAGAGAAATGGATCATACAATGTTTAGTTGATACATAAGCCATAATTCTTCGCTCCTTATGAAAGAACAATGCTCCGATGCTTGATATACTTGCTTGATATAATGTTGCATACAAAAATCTTTACCAAAGTTGCCATGGTTCCGCCCACACAAGTTCCTGTTGTTGTAACGGGAGAACAGTCCGCGTCCTCGAAACAACCTGAGCAAAAAAAAAGATTGCAGATATTTAGCTCGAGATTCAGTTATTTTGTAATTCAGTAATATTTCTACTTAAACGTTGATTGCAGGAAAATTTTGATACCTGTCATGACTAAAATCACAGATATTTGACGGAGAATATTATTCGGATTGCAACTCACCTAATTGAATAATTCCATTGCAGTTGCCAACCGACTGGGCGAGGATCGGAAGAACGATGAGGATGATAAAGGATATAATGATCATTTCGATGTTCCGTGAAAGGCGTGAATCTCCCTTTTTGTATCAATTCACAAGTGTTTGTTTTGCCGTAGGCAGACTCTTTGTCCATTTTCACGTCCTTTATCTCAATCAAGGAAGTGCGAACCAGAGAGGCTGGCCAAACATTACGAGATCGGGTGATAACGGCCATTTACCGTGCCTTTCATGGCTGAAAGTTTCGAAAGAATTATGAATACTTGTTCTTCCATGTCGAGAGCCCGAAGAAAATATGTTGATGAAATTTCTGCTTCGATGACTTCGATCCAAGCGCTGTGAGACAACGTAAAATTGAAGATGACCAAAAATTTGCTGAAATGGATCTCATATCAAATAAACCATCTGACATTGACAACATTATTAATTGGAAATCGGTAATGTGAAATAAGCTAAGTACTGAATTCGTAATAGATCGTAACAAAAATGTGAATAAATGTACAAAATATTTCAATGAGTAATTTATCACGATTTTAATCAGGAATAAATTGTTATGGATCAGTTCACATTCTTGTCAAAATTAAGTGAAATGTAACAGGAGAGAGATAGAAAATGGGAAATGGAACTATAAATAATCACGAAAATTCAAAAAAATCAGCTCGGACTAATACTTTTTAAGGAGTGACAAAACGGTGGGCAGAAGTTGATTGAAAAGAAGGAGAATTCTTAAAAGAAAAAATATTGTTCTTGAAATGAGGTCGTTAATAGACTCTCTTTTCAGAGTAAAACACTATGAGAACAGTCAATAGGAGTAGGAATTTGGAAGTAGTTGAATAAAATTATGGATACTAGGGTAGAATTAAAACACAGAATTAAACTCATTTTCCTTTCGTCTATTCTCTCGAAGTTCCTTCACTCTCTTTTTCTGTCTGAAAATGAAATAATGTGATCATGTGAATCTGATGAGATAAATTAAACTTGTAGGAAAAGAAGATCAACATTAAAATTTACCTCAGATTCGAGCGCTCGTTACATATTCCCCAGTTAATCAGGCACTGAGCTTCAGTACATTTCTGGTTTTGCTGAATTAAGTAAATTGTATATTTATAGCAGCCTATCCTCGATGGTTGGTTCTGCGCTTAAGTGGCAACAATCCTATATTTTGGCGATAATAAATGAACTCACTCTCATGAAAGATCCAAGTTTACAACAAAGTTTGAGCTCTTTGCCGTTATAGAGATTCTTCACAAACGAATCCATTGATTTCCTGCTGCAATAAAGATAAAAATACTAAAGTAAAGAAAAGTACTGAGTCGGTTACTAACGCGCAACGCGTAGTCGACTACCCCATGTCTGAACTGCAACTGGGGCCTAACCCGTGAGAACAGTGGCCTGTTGCTAAAGACTAACCGACATGTTGTGTGCACGCTGGCGGGGAATTTGGATCGTGTTTACTAGGCACTACCAGCATTTCTTAACCCCCTTGGTTGGGTGGATCTGCAGGCGCGGGGGGTCGAACTCGTGACCTTTCGATTCGCATTCTGGCACACAACCACTGCGCTACCCGGCCTGCTTTCCACTGCTTACCACTAAATTAAAATTATATTCAATTTTAAATTTTCTATTTTTTCCACTCTTCGTGAGGCGCTCAGAAGTACACTTCGTTGGGTGTCCTACCGTAACATCCAACCGCATTTCTTCAGGATGTATTTCCTCTCTAGTCTCTTACCAGTAGTGATTCCCTAACCTTTTTCATCTCCACGTTCCTGTTTATTTATTAAATTTACTTTGTCATTTTCCATTTTTTATCCAATATTTTTTCTGTCGACGAGTTATCAAATTATTACTTGACTCACCTGATTTGATACTCATGCACTTCCATAGACCGTCTTTTTCTCATATTCAGCAGTTCCTCCCATTCCCAGTCTAACGGGATCAACGACCATACGGATCTCTGCAACAATTTGTAAAATCGTTAGCTCAACTACCATTTCTAAAAATGAACATCGTTCATATGCAGGGATGTGAATTGAATAATGGGCATCTCAGAGGTGTTCAATTACGGAGCTGGTTTCATAAATAATTGATTGCAGGTACAGAATAATTCAGGTCAAATGGCTTACTGAGAAGAAATAAGTGTAGTCTCCAACTGAAATCTTCACAAAATGCTTCTGAAAGCGGGGAGCGTTTCTTCCAAGTAGGAACTGAAAAGTACGGTTATATTAAGCAGTAATTTTCTAAAGTTGTCTTTTTTTACTTTTTTTCTTACGGACCTTACGGATAGTTTCTTCCACTACTACACGCTCCTTAGGAAAGTCATTGGAATAGTAGAAAACATGTTTGACATGTTCAGAAATTGCGACGTCTTCCTGAAATTTTAGAGCAACTTTTGCTTGCAATGAACATACTAAAAGCAGAGAATTGTGAAAGAGACACCATCTTACTCGAGATCGGTCACGCATTTGGAATATTTACATCCTTTTTCTATCTTGGACTCCTCCCATCACATTTCTCATCATGTTTTCGAGACGTCGTTCGATTTCGTTCTTGATTTCGACCTTACAATGAAAATAAGTACATTAGTAGGAAAAGGAAGACACATTAAACGATTTTTCCCTATTTTATTCGAAACTCAATTCATATTTTAAGAACCATTAGAAATCTGTACCTGATTATCAAGAGACGCCTCCAATTGACGTAGCCATTTCTGATATGTGGCACGTTTTGTCCAGTAGGTTTTGAAATTCCCCTGAACATGTTAGTATAACAATATGTCTGTCAGACCATCTGCTTCTAATATCCCTTGATACAGTTTAAAGTTCATCTACACTCACATATAGTAACTGCTGTTCGTCCCCATTGAGCTCTTGATAATCTTCACCTCCTTTCAATTCAGTGAACGAATCTCTGATAATGCTCAAGAGATGTTGATTGCATGGAGCTGAACATGTCAATGAATTTGCAAATTCATTTTTGAGACATACATTTGCCACCATCATCGGTAACCCAGTCGTACAGCCAATGTTCCTTTCCCTCCTCCATTTCACAACACTATCCTCTCACTACGACTAAACCCTAAAAAAAGGTTCTGCTAATTAGTAAAATGTAAAATATTATAAAAGCAGTGGAAGTTGTACATAACTCGTTGACATTAAAAAAATCTTGCATTGAAGGAACACTAAGAAAGAGAGCAAAGGAAAATGCATACAAGAGACAATACAAGAGTCCTCCAAACGTTTCAGGAAACATTAGTGTTATAGCAATTGAATAATTTTTCTTCTACATTACTATCACGGTATTGTCCATCCTCCGAGCATGTTTTTCATAAATTAAATGGCAAAGACAATTATTTGAAAGTCCCCTGACATATGAGAATGAAAGAGTTAGACGAAACTTGTTTACTTACATAAATTTCGAACTCAACGTCGTTTATCAACGAAATGGAAATACGGGTCACATATTATTAACAAAAAGAAACAACATGGTAAATATGCATTAGAATCATGGTTGAGAAATAAATAATCTCGTTATAAATATTGGGGTGTCCCATAAGTTCCCGGACTGAATTTTTTCCCCTATTTCTACAAAGAGTTTCGATGTACTTTTAAGAGAACATTATAGAGAGTATGTTGTTTGTTCATTTCCATTTGTGAGGTAGAGAAATCACCGAAGTTTGAAAAATATACATCGTTTCGTATAACTTGAGAGAAATGGATTTTTTCCGTATTTCACGAATGGGGTGAGGTCCAAAAACGGTTGACGTCTGTAACAGTATAGGAGATGCTAAGAATTTGTTTGACCGCAACCCCGAGCATCGAAACAGTATTACGTCATAGTTACGAAATCAGAAGTTTTTGACTATTTCTGAGAATACTCGGTTTACAAAAGGCGATAAAAAATGGGAATAAGTTTCGGTACTCCTAATACTATATTATTAAAACTATTTGGGCTAGATCTTATCATTATGCGCCCGAAAAAATTCCAAAATGTTTAAAATGACCCTCAACCGCAGACATGTTCTTGATATTTTTTTATTTTTCACGTTTATCTTTCGATAAAAATAAGGTTTTAGACTTTCAAAAAATAGTCGATGGTCGTTCATATTTGTCAGAAAAATCAGGGGATCCAATGACCTTTCCACGCAAAGAAAGAATTTTTTCTAATAAATATAAAAAATCACGTTTTCCGCTAATTACGTCATTCCTAGCCAACATCTTTATATTTTTAGTGCCGCAAAATTTTCTTCTACGGTACCTGTACTATATGTAATTTAAATTTTCTATTAATCTGAGATGGTTCTCTTGAAAAAGTATATCGAAAAATAGTCCGGAAACTTATGGGACACCCTAATAACAATACCAAGTTACAGACAGTCACGAGTAATCTATGAGTGAAATGCGAAAGATGTGAGATCATTAGATTAATCTGAATCGACAGTAATCGGATGAGAGTCCTCCTCCATTCCCCCTTCCACTTGTTGACGTTGCTTCTTAGTCAGAGTAATCTTCTGAAAAAAGTATTTGTCATTCGTTATCCGAAGACATGGAAGAATAGCAACATTCAACTGGCATTTGAATAAAAAATGTCTAAAGTCCAATGTCTATCCGAAGACATATTTGGTTTTCGCAATAGTAGTGAGCTATTCTGAACATTTTCAAAAGCAGGACGATGATATACCTGCGAGAACCGTAGAGTAAACTCTTTGCTTCTCTTCATAATTCCTTCTGCTCCAACAACAGCTACGAAATGGGCTGATTCGAGAAAGAGAGGATTGGTTCTGTCGCACCACGTATTGCCAGTTTTGCCCATTCGAGCATACGTTTCTGCAGAGAATGTCAATATCAATATTAATACCATTCATTTTATTCGTTTTTCTAAACTGCCGTGCATGTAATTTTTTAGGACCAATCCTAACTATTTGAATATGGTTTATGTTCGATATCTTAAATGCTCCAAAAAAAAGGAGAGAACTGTGGATACATACAAGCACTTTCGCTGGTTTATTTTTGAAAACTTACTGGGATCGAGAGAAATCACAAAACTAATCTTCTTCTCTTCATTGGCTTCAACTACAACGTTGATGAATTCGGAGTGTGACCAGCTTTGAGCATTGGACGCGCCTAAGAAGTAGTAGAGACGGACACGTGCCATTGCCTGCAGTAATCATAAAAAAAATATACAATTATATTTTTTCAACTTCAATTTTGTGATTTATGAACATTATTTTCTCTCTTTCCATTCATAATATTCAATAAAAGTAGATAATTGTATTACCTCAGGCCAGTCTGCATCGGGCGTGAAATAAATGTATCCTGTGATCTTCCATGCCTTGACAAAATCTAAATAATTCTCTAAATAATGTATACTTTGTGCAGGACAACAGTACAAGATTGTAATCATCGTTAAATATTTCTCACCCGAAGGTATGGGACGATTAGTGTAGACTGTGAGTTCGGTAGAGTCTGGAAATAGACCAAATGTGAGGCAAAATCCAGCAAAACACATCTGCAGTATTAAATAAAATCCAGTACGTCGGAATTATTAGGGTGTCCCATAAGTTTCCGGACTATTTTTCGATATACTTTTTCAAGAGAACCATCTCAGATTAATAGAAAATTTAAATTACATATAGTACAGGTACCGTAGAAGAAAATTTTGCGGCACTAAAAATATAAAGATGTTGGCTAGGAATGACGTAATTAGCGGAAAACGTGATTTTTTATATTTATTAGAAAAAATTCTTTCTTTGCGTGGAAAGGTCATTGGATCCCCTGATTTTTCTGACAAATATGAACGACCATCGACTATTTTTTGAAAGTCTAAAACCTTATTTTTATCGAAAGATAAACGTGAAAAATAAAAAAATATCAAGAACATGTCTGCGGTTGAGGGTCATTTTAAACATTTTGGAATTTTTTCGGGCGCATAATGATAAGATCTAGCCCAAATAGTTTTAATAATATAGTATTAGGAGTACCGAAACTTATTCCCATTTTTTATCGCCTTTTGTAAACCGAGTATTCTCAGAAATAGTCAAAAACTTCTGATTTCGTAACTATGACGTAATACTGTTTCGATGCTCGGGGTTGCGGTCAAACAAATTCTTAGCATCTCCTATACTGTTACAGACGTCAACCGTTTTTGGACCTCACCCCATTCGTGAAATACGGAAAAAATCCATTTCTCTCAAGTTATACGAAACGATGTATATTTTTCAAACTTCGGTGATTTCTCTACCTCACAAATGGAAATGAACAAACAACATACTCTCTATAATGTTCTCTTAAAAGTACATCGAAACTCTTTGTAGAAATAGGGGAAAAAATTCAGTCCGGGAACTTATGGGACACCCCAATAGTTAGCGTTTTGACCCCAGAATATTTATCAAATAGCAATATTTTAGTTCCCTTCTATTTGTAGATGTTTTATCTGAGAAATTATATTTTGCGCAAATGTTATTTTTCAAACCGGTTAGCGTATCGACTGTGGGACATCCGGGCAGGGGGAGATCATAAGAAGGGCGAATGGTACACGGGGCAGGATCGAAGAGAGGCACATTGCATTTGATCTTCTTCAGAATTTGCTGGTCCTGATATATGGCACATTCGATTTAAACCAAGTTTGCTACATTTTGAGAAGTATTGACCGGCCATTGAAAATATAAATCTAAGAAGATTGTATCCCTTGTCCCAATCTCCTACCTAAAGTCCATTGCCTTTATGAGAGGATAAATATAAAAATTGGCTTTTGGCACATACTGCGGAAGGTAGAACAAAGCCCGTGTCCATCTGTCGCTCGGCGACTTCTGGATTGGGCCGAGAACTCTGAAAGAAATAGTGTACTTTCATTTCTTTGCACCTTTACTGTTACCTGTCTGTCCTGGTAATCTTTCTTGCCTGAGTACTGAAATACGAAGCGGAACTATAAATGTTTTGAGTAATTATTGAGAAAGTTTAGTAGGGCTCACCCTCTGCTCATCTTCATCCGAACCCGACTCATCCTTAAAAATACATTTTATTAAAATATGTCCTTTAAAACTACGTAAAACTCAAGCTCCTAATGGCAAAATATACATAATGGTATCTTCTTTTATTCTGTTTTAGTGTAAGTTCTCGAGATAAACATAACTATAGAAAAAAAACTTATTTTTCTTCGTTATCCTCTGAATCTTCGATATCATCCAAGCCATCTTCTTCTTCGTCACCATCTTCTTCTTCAATATCTTCTTCATCATCTTCTTCTTCACCATCTTCTAATTCATCATCATCTTCTTCTTCTTCCTCGTCATCAGACACTTCATTATTTGACTCGTCCTCCTATCATAGGTGAAAATTTACAATTTTCGAATTCGGTGCAAATATTAAAACACTGCACTTTCGCAAATTATTGAATACATAGTTATCATGATTACATGCTAGTTTTGGTATTCTCACTTCCCGAGGTAAAGCACTGTAATTTTACTAAATGAATACCACGGATTCGTCGTCATCGATATCAACTACTTCAATTACTTTCTCCTCTTTCTTTTCCGCTTCTCCCTGCAATAAATAAACAAATTTATTTTCCAGAATCAGCTACCTCCATTTCATCCATATCCTCGTCAACATCATCGTCAGTGACTTCATTTTCTTCTTCCTTCTCTCTGTCTTCTTCGTCTTTTCTAACATGTTCATCCATCGTTTCCTCATCCTCTTCTACCTTGTTTCCTTCATCATCTTTCTTATTTTCATCATCCATAACCTTCATTTCATTCTCATCGTTCTTCTTTTCGTCATTCTTGTCTTCGCCCTCGTCCTTCCTCATTTTCTTAGCCACCGGCTGAGGGATCTGAGAAATATTAAATATATAATAATAATTGATTATAATTAATATTCGAGAGTAATAATCGGGAGTGATAGCATGTGATAACAACTGATAGCCTCTCAGATACATTCCTTATATGGGACCCGTATCTGAGAGGTGCAATACACTACTTATCATTTAGGGTCCTAATGCGTACATTACTCGGTTTCATAAAAAGAGTATCGCCATATTAATTTCATATTGACAACATTGGAATCAATTCCAAAAAAAAGACTGAAAAGAAAGAAGGCTTTGGTATAAGTTAAACTGTAAATATATATTCCGACTGTAATATTTTCTGTAATTTCAAGCATTATTCGCATTACTTACTTCATCACTTTTGCTCTCGTTTGCATCCATTAATTCCTTTAGTTCTCTGTCCAAGTCTTCCTCTATTTTTCTGTTAAGATCATCCTTCAACTCCTTCTCAGCTCCTTCTTCTTGCTTCACTTCAACTTCATTCTCAGACGTCTTTTTCTCAATTATCATGTCGTCAGAAACGCCCTCACAGGTGTGTTTTGTACGTATGGAACTCGATTCACTCACCTCATTAATCATTTCATCGGGATATGCCGGTTGGGCTCTTATATCATCACCATCTCTACTGTCCACAGCGGCTGTACCCTCCATCTAAATATTTGTTTCGTGATCTTAGCTAATTCACAAGAAGCAGTATTAATGGCTTCAAACCATTTCCATTCATAAAATATATGAGCGAATAATCTCATAACAATTTATGCTGCAAAAGTTGTACAATATTCAATATGAGATAATGATAATGAAGTAACATCGGTAATAAGACTCATTGGGTGGAATTGTGACATGGCAAAAAAGTGAGAGTAGTTGTACAAAAGAGTTCACTGGAAAAGATCACTATAGTAGATGCACAATGCTTTGGGAATGTGAAAAAATCATTTTGCAATGTGAATGTACAAAAAACATCTATTCATAACAGTCTCCAAGAAAAATCGTTGTTAAATTGCCGTTCGAAGATATTCAAAATTGTTATTCTTCATTGATATCATACTTCACATAAAGTTGAACAAAAAAATATGTAAAATTACCTATGCCGAGCACCAGAATTGGCTGAGATGTTTCCTTCTTCAAAAAAGCTAATACAAGCTAATAAATGGCTCGATTGCACTAGCTAACAAAACAATACGAAGTAATTCATGAACTAATGCGATTGTGGAAAGTCGTGTGTTAACTTTTAAGTAAATTCGGATGTTAGATTAAAGAATATATTTCAATCCGAATCAATTGTAATTGGTCCTGGGTCCACTTGTTGATGTCGTTTCAGAACAGCCTTCTGAGAAATTTATAATTTTAATTAATACCAATAACTATTTGTATCCGTAAATCAATCTAATATGAAAAGAAATGTATTTTCTATGAGTGATAATACTAAAAAAAATATATAAGATCATTGAAATTCACCTGTGAGAACTTAAGAGTAAATTCTTTGCTTCTCTTCATGAATCCATCTGTACATACGACTGCCACAAAATGGGCTGACTCCATGAAGAGAGGATTGGAACTGGACGTCCATGAGTTCTCACTTTTGCCTGCTCGAGCGTAAGTTTCTGTAAAATTAAGCAGTGACGATATCACCCTTCATTTAACTATTATTGCGATTGAGTGGAGAGTTAATGGATTGAATTTTTGATAACTACTGAGCACGAACATTATGTAAGGATATCTTTTTCAATAAGCTTTCGTATTTACTCTAAGTTGGCCAAATAAGTAAATTATTAAGATTAGGACTCTCAAAAGACCCAAAAAATAAGAGAGAGCTGTAGCACACGCGATACTTTTTCGGGAACTTACTCGGATCGAGGGAAATCACGAAACTAATCTTCGTCTCATTGTTGGCTTCAAAAGGAGCAGTGATGAATTCAGAGTGAGACCAGATTTGAGCATTGGACGTTCCCAGAAAATAGTAGAGACGGACACGCGCCGTCGCCATCAATTAATTATATTTTGATGATGTTTACCTATATTGTCGCGTTATCGAAATTTCGATAAAATCTTACAAACTTTTATCTTTAATGATAATTTAATAAAAATTAAGAACAAGGTGTTACCTCCGTCCAATCAGAATCGGGCTGGAAATAAATGCATCCTGTGATCTTCCAAATGTTCACGAAGTCTGAATGATAGAAGGCTCTTTTTTCAAACATTAAATATCAACAAAATTTTGTTCTCACCATCCGAATCGGGACGATTAGTTATGATGTACAATTCGTTCGGCCCTGTAAATGATCCAAGTTAGTAAAAAAAAGCATATCCAGTGAGGATTGAGGCTGTGGAGAAAATCATCTTTTACTCTCAAATAAAAATCATAGCTCACTCTTTTATCGAGTTCAATTTAGCATTATTTTAAATACCAAACCTTTCAGCGTATCAACTGTTGGACATCCGGGTAGGGGAAGGTCATAAGAAGGGCGAATGGTACACGGGGCAGGATCGAAGAGAGACACGTTGATTTTTATCTTCTTGGTTATTTTCTGGGTCTGAAATGTGCTGTTTTAGTGCTTAAATTCATATTTTAAGAAAGGAATTAGATCTTACAGCCGTCGGTAGGACGAAGTCAGCGTCGATCTGCCGATCGGCGACTTCCGGCTTGGATAGAGAAGAGGCAGCACTCTGAAAGACATTCGAGACTCATGTCCAGTTTCCAGGTCTATTACCTTTCTCTTCAGCAACCTTTTCGTATTGGAGCATTCAAAGTGGAAATAACACTGTAATATCATTGCTGAGGCAGGTCAGTCTAATCTTAGATTACCTTCTGCTCATCTTCATCCGAACTGGACTGCTCCTTAAAATTATTTATTATTAGGAGCTATTAATTGTCGATTATTACCATGTTCACTCGATCTACTTTGAGACAACATACCTCGACTTCTTCGTTATCGAGATTAATCACATTGATTTCATTCATATTCTCCGCGTCTCCCTGAAATATTTGCTTACTGAAAACTGAAACTATAATAAATTGACGAGCTATACCTGCTTTTGTTCAGCCTTCTTTTCAACATCTTCCAGTTTATCGTGGTCTTCCTTCATCTCTCCATCATTTGTTACCTTTCTTCCATCTTTCTCATTGTCAACGTCTTCTACTTTTATATGTTTTTCTTTTTCATTCCTTTCCTCACTCTTGTCTTCATCACCCTCCATCTTCATTTTCTTGCCCGCTGGCTCAAGGACCTGGGGCATCTTATTATAAATTGCAGTAGAAACACACGGTTGGGAGGATAAGAGGAGCACTCGCAGGCTAAAGGTGTGTGAGTATACTGCTTAGTAGTGGTTATCCGTAAAATCTGGTCACAACAATATTTTCGACTATCCTTCTTCAGCTGAGGAAAGAATACTTTTGAGTTTCATGACAAAACGAAAACCGAACAATCGGGCAGAAAATATTAGAAATTCATCAAAAACACGCATTTTTGCAGTCAAAAGTTTGATTTAAAAAAATTTCCAAGCTGTCCCGAAAAGAACAGAGTTCTCAAAAAAAGACAACTCGTATGTTTTGAGCCCTCATAGTGTTTGAGTGCTCCAGCTAACCTGATTAATCACGGAATCTGGTTGACTGTTGAACGTGCTGGTTGCGCTGGTTGAATTAGCTTGTTGACTGTCCTTGTCATCTCCATGTTCGCCCTTTGCTGTATCTTCCATCTGAGTACTAAAGTAAGTACAACTACACTAGAACTAGTATAATTATGGCCATAAACCATAGCCATGATATAAATAGCGAGAGGTTTCAAGAATGTTTATACTGGTATCGTAATTGGAGTCTATGGAATAAGTAAACACCGGTTGAAGAAGGAAATGGCAAAAAATCACTTAAAAATAAAACAACTCCTCGAGCAAAATGACAAGTAATTGCGATATGTATATTAGAAGAAACTATTGAAAAAATTTAATTAGTCTCTGAATACATCTCTATCAGTAAAATTGAATTCGTCTCTGAATACATATATATCAGTAAAATTGGAATTTGACTCTGAATACATCTCTATCAGTTAAATTAGTCTCTGAATACATATCTATCAGTATACATAGTCTTCCCCAGAAAAGTCGGCATCCCACGCGCTGTGTTGTGCTTGTGGTGTTTCATTGGAACGAGCTGCCTGACGATTTATCTGACGTTTCTGCAATTATATCTCTGATTATATTTTCCCAAACACATAATCTTGCATCGCAGAGTTGGTGCAGTTAGTAACTTCTATAATAATAAACTCACTTTCTTTCTGAAGAACATCCGTTCTTCCTTGCTCCTTAATACAACTCCTTCAGCAGCCACAACGGCAACAAATGATAATATTTCCGAACGGAGAAGCGAATTTTCGTGGAGAAGCAGAGTGGGGTCTTCCTCTTCCCGAAGATACACTTCTGTACAATGCAAATCGGAATATATGGCTAAGTGAGTATAACCGATCTATGGATTCAGTTCTCTTGATGGAAAGTTTTTGTTTTTAGTGGAGTTATGGTATAGGTTTGGATATAATAGAATATAGAAAATTAAAATTATAGAAATCTCATCAAGCTTTCTCACTCACTCATATCGACAGTGGCGGTAAACTCGATCCTCATTTCCCTTTTCTTCTTTGCATAAAAAGTGAAAAAGGGAGTACGCGACCATTCTGTCGTGTTCCGGATGCTGCTGTAGTAGAATATTGATATGCGAACTGTTGGCTGAAAAATATGGGAATGAAACCACATCGAAATCAGAGGCAGTCAGAGAAGGTTGTTTGGAAATGTTAAAACTGACAATGCTAAACATTGTGGAATGCTAAACAAAACACAATACTGAACATGATCGACTTAGTATACCCTCATTTTTTGGTTAAGATATGTGGGATCATTCCCCTGTGAAACACCTTACCTCTGGCCAATTATGTTCTGGAGTGAACACGACATTCCCTGAGATCGTCCCGGAATTGACGAATTCTCAACGACATGGTTTATTTGGATGATGTTTTTTTGCAGATGTATTTTGACGGCGAAAAGTTATACTCACCTCGCATTTTTGACTTGTTTATCAATATTCGCGGAATCGCAGAGCCTATAAATATGAGAATTTTACCGATTACTGCATCCAATCCAAGAAGATCTCCTGCGGGGTGCTAGTACCAAGATTCCCAGAATAACTTTCCTGTTACCTATATATATTTTTGCATCGATTCGTGGTGTCCGCCAAGGGCTGCCTCTAGGTAAGTGCAAAATGCTTCGTGACTCACTCAATTCATCGAGTGAACTGACGGTCGGACATCCGGGGATTGGAATCTCGAGAGGAGGACGAATAGTGGGAGTTCCAGATGTAATTGTAAAGAAATCAACTGAGAAACGAATCTTCTCAGAAATATCGCCCTGAAAAAAGAGACTGGAAGAGTGACATTGAAGATTTTAAAAATTTGAAAGCCAAGCCTTTCAATTTTGTGAGATGCATATTGAGAATTCCTGATCAGTGAATACTTGAAGGAACCTACCGCAGGAGGAAGAACGAAATTTGAGTAGGGTTGTAATGCGATTCCTGTGTCTTCGACGCTTTGCTGAACATACTATATATGTTCCATGTAAAAGTAATTGTTTTACCTCTACAATAGGTATGGCGGGAGGAAGCGATCTCACTTGAGATGGAATGGGCGATGATATAATTGGACGAGGATACATGTATGGTAGAATAGAGGGCTTAATGAGAGTTATTCCGCAATCATCTAATGTTGAGCTCAATATAAAGTATTGTATTCTCTAATAAGTGACTTACTCTCTTTTTCAATACCATTCGTTCTTCTTTGCTCCTCCGAATGATGTTCTCAAATTCAACAACCCCTACGAATCCCATCGTTTCCTCACGAATAAGAGAATCTTTTCTGAGAAGCGACTCAGAGTTTTCGCCTTCCCGAAGGTAGAAGTCTGTAAGAATTTTACCTGTTTCCTACGATCCTATATACTCAACTCGACACATTGAAATTTAGCAAAAACCAGCATTAATTCAACGTTTTAAGTGGATTTTTGTAATATGCTATATTATTTCAAACATTTAAAAAGTTTTGCTTCATAATTGTTTCCATGAACACCTCTTGGTCATGTGATTAAGTATAGGTAGATTAGTCTAAGTAGTAATAGTAGATTTTTAGTAGATCTAAGTGAAATGAAGAATCATGTGATGGGCTTACTCATATCGAGCGTCGCGACGAATGGAACTTTCATTTCCTTTCCATATCTCACGGAAACATTAGCGATTGGAGTCCGCAGCCATACGTCAGAGTCACGAGTGGAATTATAGAAGAACATCGAAACCCGCACTCTTGACTGACATCATTGTAAGTTATTATCTTCGAACAGAAATGTCGTATTTCACCTCTGGCATATATAATTCTGGCTTGAAAGCGACTTCTCCCACGATCTGCCCAGTAGTCACCAACCCTGAGATGCTCTAATCTTCTATTTCTATATAAACTATTTTAAATCATGTCCTATTTACCAAAATGGATATCGTGCGTTTGAAATTCTCAGCAAACTCAATGTGCTGGTTAGCGAGCTATTGATTGTCTGGGAGAGAGGAAGGGAAGAGGAAGGGGGGAGGAGGACGCTTGATCTACCGCCTCCTCCCGGCCTCTTCCCTTCTCCGCCCCCTCGAACGTTCGTCAAAGTTATCTGTACGAGTGGAATGGAAAATAATCTCACGATAATCACCTTTAACTTTCATCTTGTTGAGGTAGACCTTCGGGCATGGTACACCTGGACAATTGAATATATTTTGTGCATCAACGTGTTTTTAATAACAGAAAAAATATCATTTTTACAGGTCCATATCGTAATTCAAACCCTGTCTTATAAGACATCAAAACCCATTGTTAGGAAGCATATAGTCTGATTTCTAAATTCTTACCGCTCAGTGAATCAAAACTAGGAGATCCAAGAAGAGGAATATCGAGAGGTGGACGGATGGTTGAAGGACGAGCTACGAAGTGCGGAAAAGCGAACTCAATCGTCGGAATGATGGGCTCCTGAAATTTGAGACAATTTCCATTCAAAAAATTCCAGTGAATTATGAATCATTAAAAATATCAAAATTCACCAAAACGTACCGGCATTCTGTAGAAAACTTGCTGTGATTTCTTCGGAACTTCAGGAATCTTGATGGGCATTATAGTATCCTTGACGTATTCCTGACGCTAAGAAATGGTTTATCTTTCATTTTAAATTTGAAATCACCTCAAGAACCGGCATGTCAATCGAACTCTCGGCCGTGGAGGTGTTTGATATCTCAGATGGCTGTAATTGAAATAAACTGAGTTTATTTAATTTTTAACATATCTTTCTTCGAAATTCGTGTACAAACGAAATGTAGTGATAAAAAAATGTATTGGCAACGACTAAAATTTGTAACTTTCTATTTTTATGTTGGAGAAAGCTGAATATGAGAATAAAATTTCTTGAAAATAGAACTTGAAATCCTTACACAATAAGGCGTCATTCTCTCATCCTCTTTTTCGTCCTCCGTCGTTTCTCCATCATAACTTGCATCCTTGTACCCCTTATGATATATAAATTATTGAATATTCAAAAATAAAGTTCTAGTGAACAATCACTCACTTGAATCTAAACTTGAGTCAAAAATATGATCACTCACTTGGAGTATTTCAGCCGATGGAACTGCTTTAGTGGGTGGATAGAAACTCTTGACACTTTGATTCGATGAATGGTTAGATGACTGGAACGCATAATATTTAAATTTAACTAAAGCTCTATTGTCAACATATAAAAATATGCCCGTTTGCGAAATTGCATTCAAAAATGTGATTTAAAGAGTACTCACTTGAAATAGTCCGGCTGACGGTTCAGGTTTTTTGATAGGAAGCGTATCAGTCGTGTAGTGATTATGTTTCCGCTGAAAAACAGATTCCAACAATTATATATCAGGTAATTTTTTTAATCGTAAAAAAATATTCGACCTCTATTTTATGATATATATAAAAAGTGATGCATCGAAAACGTACTATATAAGATTTTGTCGAGTGATTCGGTCTCTTGAGTGGAGACATTCCGGCCATGCGTTTTATTGGGCGACGATTAGACGGCTGAATTTTTTTGTTTATGTGTTGTAGGGTTGCAAGTTCGGGATCGGCAATCCCGAAAGTTGGGATTACCGACCCTCTCGAGTGTCGGTATTACCGATTCCGAACCTGCAACCCTAATGTGTTGTTGTTTTATGATTCGAATGACGAGATCATTCATTTTCTGTGCATTTTCTTTAATTTTTAGTTAGTAATTCTGACCCCTTCCTCTTCTTCATCATCTTCATATTCCTCATCATCGTCCTCTTCAAAGCCTTCTTCGTATTCCTCTTCATCACTATCATCATCCGATCCGCTTTCGCTATCCTCGCTTGAGTCTACTTCATCATCGTAATTTGCAACCATCTTATCCAGCCTCCTGAGTAGAAATAATCATTCAAACCTCCGTAAGATACCCTACACCAGAGAACGTAACAAATAGTATAAGCAATAAATCATTACAAGCTATACAAAAAGATTTCATAGATTGTGCAGCATACACTCTCAAAATTAAGATTCCGCATAGCAAAGCTTCTGCATACTGAACTTACCAAAAAACGATGAATGCAAGGTCAAAACAATAAAATTCAATTGCCAACGACACAATTTTGTACTAAGGGCTCGGCAATAAATATTCCTTGCCCTCTATTCAGTGTCTCACTTACATTTTCTTTCCTCCCTCCTCATTTTCATTTCCCGAAATCGTTTCCTCTTCAGCCGAATCCATTAGGCCGCGGCGAAAGTCATTACGATTAACGAGAGACGACGATGTGCGATCCTTTAATAATCGAAGTGAAATATTTTATGTGCGATTTCATGTGATTACACGGTCAGGTGGTGAGAGTCTATGAACAATACACAAGAGAAGCTACACTTCAAGAGGAGGACCCAGGACGTATCTGCTAGCGTCTAGCGTCTAGCGTGATCTAGCGTCAAGAAAGGCAGAATTCAAGAAGTCATCATCGTGAGTTTACTCTAAACCACGTTTGCCAGAATTTCCGTACTACTTCAAGCATCAAAGAAGCTCGACTACGTGCGATTGAGAAGAAAACTAAGGAGAATACATCCCTTGACCCACCGATACACTGAGTACGAAGATCCCAATCCCCTCCATAAAGTTACCATCCTGCAGGCTCATTGAGTTGATTTCAGGATAAAATATATATATGCATTATGAATAGTAAATATTCGCTGCTGACCTTCTTTCTTTCTAAAAGCTCATCCCATATGCCATCATCCGGTTCGGCTAACTTTCTCTTTGCTGCTTCTTTTGCTGCTCTGCTTCTTCTTTGGTTCTGCAACATTGTTATTATTTATTAATGATCTTGTGATTTGATAAATGATTTATATTTTAGAGGTGATCGATTAAGCCTTCTCCATGAGGAAGCTCGTCAGGGAGGGACTATTTTTCAATCATAATAAATATAAATATACATGGTGTACAATATCTATTTCAAATTATAACTATAGGCTATGCTTACCGATCCAATTATATCCTCGCCAATGATTTCTGCATCTTTTGAACTCTCCTTTTCACTTCCATCCGAGTTGTTGGCAGTACTAAGAGCCTGTAAGAACCTCTGGCATTTTATTTCTTATATTTTTTAAGTCGATTAAGCATAAATCTAACGGATATTGAAGATAGGAACAAACAAAGACGATGTTTGCTAGCAAACCAAATAATAATACCTTCTCTGGACTACTACTGGATTGCTCCATGAATAAAATAATCCTCTGGAAATAGCGATAGTGAAGGATGAGCTGGAAAAGTTTGATATATCACGTGAATAAGGAAAGATAAATGACCATAAACGAAAGGCATTCATGTTATTATACTATCGAATACACGCCGAATAAGCTCAGGCAATGTGTATGATGATATAGCTATTCAAGAATAACGCCGTGAACAGTAAATGCGTGGTAATTTTTTAAAAAAATTAAAAAGACGAATTGATTCTGGTGAAAGCAACCGGCCGTTTTGAATCTTACGGTGGGAGTCGTTCCACAGTTGAATTTCCGGCTCCTAATATCTCGTTCCTATATCTTGTTGTGCTCAGAATTTTGTTTACTTTTTCTCGGCTATTTCACGATTTCACAATTCGTTTTCTATCTTTCTAATATGCAAAGGGAAAATGAAGGGTGATTAACGAAAACTAACACGTATTTACCACCATGCAGACTTTATCACGGGATACAATTAGGAATGGACCTGCCGCAAGGTCTTAGTAAAGGAATTAGTAATTATTAGTAGTGTGTTCGCTGACTATTAATAAGGCAATTGCTCACTATGCGCACTTCACGGCCATGTATTCATTGACGAGAAATTGTTTACATGACGGAGTGCGGAAATTGAGGAAAGAAGGGAGAATACGCGCAGCGTATCGACGCTTTCCCTTCTCTCCTCATTGCCTTCTTTACGCCTCTCACTCTCTCATTTCACGGAATCAGTATCGCGTGCACTTTATGATGTTTCTATGGCAATATTTAATCTTCTAGACTGGTACCGACCTCCCTCAGGACGAGTCTCGACATGGATTCTACCGGCGAACGTGCGGGTCCCTCAAACGGAGGTCTCAAGCGCACTGCCGAGACTGATGATGATATGCCATCCGACACGGAGATGAAGAAAAGGGTAACTTAGTTAGTTTATCCTACCCTTTAAACGAATTACTGCAGAAAATAGTCATCGCTGCTGAGGGAAGGAATCTTGATCACAGAACGACGTACCGCTTGAGCAAGCTGAATTTATATAAAATTGTAAGAGTTTTCCAGAGATTGTTAATTTGATTGACTCTCTTTACAGAGAATGTTGGACGAATTGAAGAAATTGGATGAAAGAGAGATGGAATTAGACGATAAAGCTGAGGAACGAGCCCTCAATAGATATGAAAAATTCAGACTACGCTTACTTAAATGCGAGAATCTGATTAGAAAATATCGAAATATCGCCAGAACAGAAAAAGATGATCATATACAGAGGTGCGTAATTATAGATTCTGGAATTCTCTTAAATTTATATTTTCCCAGGACGGTAGTGAACAATATCTCCGTTGAAATTCCTGGTTGGGACCGCTTGGAGCTTCATGTCGATGAATTTATTCGTCGCATATTCCTCACGAAAGGAGCTCGGTAAGTTATAATTATTAAATCCAATTCAATTCAATGTTTATTCTTATCTATCTTTATACCTATCTTATTATCTATCTTTTTTATCTTAAAAACAAATTTGAGGAGCATTGTTGTCTCCTTTTCGATCAACCTTATGTTTGTTGCAGCACAATGCCGATGAACGAGCTCAAAGAAATAATCGATAAAGTCAAGGCTGTTGATAGCACTTACGCTTTTCCGAACGATGATGAACGATTGCGTGAGCAAAATTGCCTTGTTTTCTATACAATATTATGTTTATATATGGGGGTGCGAATACAATGGATCGGAACCACCAACTAGTTGAGCGTTGCAAAAGTTGAAAACCATTTCAACTTTTGCATTTAACTTTAGATTTTTTATAATTGAACTAGTTTAATCTACAGAAAACACTCAACTAGTTGGTGGCTCCGATCCAATGTCCCATATATCATTCAAACATCATAGCGCAAATTATATATATTATTCAGAGAAACTGCTGAATTGGGTAAACTGGCAAATTCGTGATGCTTCCATGATTCATCGGTGGAAGGTGCTGGACACGAATCTCCTCGAGTACCCTGATATTGAAAGTGTAAGTAAAATTTTGTTATTGCTTTCCTTAGCTCAAAGATGATTATGCATTTCGAACGATTTTTTATATCCGATTCCTGCATTATCCACTGCATTTCTCACTTTATAGATCTCACAATTGTCATCATATATATGCCCAAAATATCAGTTGAATCAGTATAGCAGTCATTCGGATTGGCGATATATATAATTCATTTACAGGACGGGCTGCCGATCGTGTCAATGTGTTCTCAGGATCCTCCTTATGGTGAAGTTTCACTGCAGAACCGAATCTTCGTAAGTCACCATTCCCATGAGTCATATCGATTATCCAGAATGGAGAAAGGTTTTTCCAGAGTGTAGAAGCGGATACTCCAGAGGGTGAAGGAGATAGTATACCTAGTGTCTCGGAAGATGGAGATTCAGAAGGCGATGATGACGAGTTAGAGGTAAGTGAATTAGGGATCGTATTTATTTTTAAAAAATAACTAGAAGGCGCAAACACTAAATTATATTACAATTATATACGTTTTTTGATGCGAGAAAAATTCAGTAAATTTCAGGATGTTGAATCCGAAGATTTGAGTGATGATGATAGTATTCTGGATATGGAGAAATATTGTGTAAGTGTAAAAATATGGTTTAAAGATTCTGACGTGATCTACTCAATCGTGTCCCCTTAATTTTCTTTATTATTCAAAAATACATATAAAAACATAAATAAATGTGACAAAGTATAAATTCAACTGTCCGGTGCAAGCATTAAAATTGTCTTTCTAGGCAGCGAGTGACGATGATGAGGACGAGAAGGACAGCTCAACAACCAGTGGTATTATCTTTAATATTGAATTTAATTAAGATGTCCTCCAAAAAATACATGTGTATAAACTAAAAAAAACGAGAGATTATTTTTTTTAGTGCCGGAAGTTGTGAACACTGGAAAAGAGAAGGAAGATTCTGGGGAGACATTAGACGGAGGAACGTCGACTGATTCGCCCTCTCCGGTGACAGAAGGGAGAGGGGAGGACATGCCGAACAATAATATTGTTAAGCAGGTACGAAAGACTTTTCAATTCCAAAGGCATACAAGATGGATGGAGAGACTAATCAAAAATGTTAAGAATCAAGCAGCTGCTACACGACCTGTGGTTCTTGTGGTTCCAACAGTCCATACAGGACCCCTCAATCCACCACCACCGCCTGTGCCAGCAATCCGTACAGGCCTGGACCCTCGTTGGGCTCTCGTTCTACAGCCACCGCCTGTGCAGAATGGTAAGTGATTTATAGTGTATAAGACTAGCGGAATCAGAGGTTACTTTGAGATTCATTGCAGTGATAGCTTCAACGATTTTGCTGAGCGAAACTGATGTTGAAATGAAACCAAACGAAGCCGTCGATAATATTCCTCATCGCATCCCAATTCAAGGGCTTCCAGTATTTCCCAAATTGAATGTAAGCACTTTTTAAAACTAAATTTATAGCGATCGTAAATTTGAGTTTGGATATTTCTTACATAGTATTTATTTAATCATGGGCAAGCATCGTTTCAGCCATCGCAAGCGTGGAAAATGAAGATAGCGGAGATCAATCAGTGGCTCGTCCAGCATGATTTTGCAGCAAATGAGGATAATGAGGTACGGCTGTAGTATATGAGTGAAAGCAAAGAGATTGCTAAACAAGGTTATGGTTATTTATGCGTGTTCACAAGGAAAAACGCGAGTACAAATTAGAAATCATGTTGAATATAAAACGACGTAGAATAGTACGAAGTGACAATTATACGGGGTCGGGATCATTCAGAGAAACTGGTGGATAGTATTCCTGATTTAACTGCTAGCTTTGTCGCTCTGGGGAAGAAACTGTGTTGTCGGTAATATATTACGTTTTTCAGTCTACACAAGTGATGAAGAGGGACGATGAGGGAGGAGAGGGTGACGATGAAGTAGTATGTATCGATGATGATTTTGGTTAGTATCGTTTTTATAAATTCTCTTGGAATTTTTATCTCCACTTGGAAATTTTCTATTTGTGCAATTTTTATGTATGAATTTTGCAGAATTCGACTCAGTGTCCCACAGTGGGTTGCAATTCAAAAGGGACCTGAAGAAAATGCCAGCGGCCCCTGTTAAGACAAGTGATGAGAACTCAGTAATCGAATTATAATGACCAACCATACGAATTAATGTATTCACAAGTTGTTCATATATCATGACATACAGTCGAATAGTATTTTTGCATCTCAGTTATTTTTGAACACAAGTTTTTGATGTATTATCAAGGAGATTTTATTTGTTATATTGAGGGTAACCTCTGAGTACACATCTCGTGTTCAGGACACAAAATTTACGCTTATTTTCTTTTATACCTGTTCATCAATTTGTATATTTGTTAGTTTCTCTATTGATGTTTCTTTCTTCTTTACTACTGCTCTCAATTCTTACAGTGAGTTTCTTTGTTGCTGAGGCATAAACATAGAAGTTCATTAGTAGAACTGAGAGCATCTGCCCTAGCTTCATTCTTTGCCAGCCTCATTCTTGTCTTCAGAAATTCTTACCATATTCTCCTACCAATACCATTGATCGAATAAGTCCATCTGTTCTTTCCTCCATATATTCACTCATTCAGCCGTGTTAAACCAAACTCAATTAGCTTTAATTCATCTATTTGTAAACAAATCCCATGCGAAAGCACCTGTAGGATTGGAAAAACCTCATTTGTTTCTGATCTTTCCTGTACCTTTTTCACAATTGTTCTCGAGTTTCTTCACTTATCTTAGCTTCTAATATGTGTATGAGCATTATGATTGAATGTCGCGAAATTCATTCCTCCCCTCGATAAATAATAATTCTTGATGATGCCTTTGTGGGACAGTGTGTGGTGATTATGAATTCTAACGCGTTAGTTCATGTAATTTGACAAGAATTTTTTCGATTTCTAGCAATGTACGGAATGTAAATAGATATTCTACCACTTTTGTTCCCTCAATGCAAATATTTCACTGCAATAACTAGTGAAAGTTGATCTCCAATTGTGAGTCATTCCAGTGCATAATGTAATATCAGAAATAAAATATATTCAACTTCGTCAAATTACCTATTGGTCGCCACAATCGGCAACAATCATATATTTTATGCTTTAATCTGTTTTCCTCCGACTCAATTTGGGAAGATAATCGTTCTCTGTCATCCGAAAAATGGTTACTCGTTCGGTGTTGTTCTTTTGTAGTGTAAATCTCTCGTGTCAAATAGCTCTGATGGAGAAGAGAAATGCGAGAGTGGGTAGAATGGTGAAGAGTGAATGGATAATCCCTGCCTACTATCAATTGAAAAGGAAGCAGGTGAACATTGGTGTACTCCTAGTCGAATGTTCGCTCCAGCTGAGGCCGAAGTGCAGAAAGTAAAGGTATATAAATACATTTTCTCTATTTTGATAACATTGTTAGGCATGATCATTTATGAAATTTCAATGAAGTATTATCTCCATATTGCCCATGGCATTTGCAGGACGGAGAATGGAGGAACATAATCATCGGCACACTGATCACTTTCTTCTGCACTGTCGAACATCATATCATTCAGATTGGAGAGTGGGCATACATGAATCAGGTAAGAAAATTCAATCTTGATAAAAAAATGTTCATACCAGGAAATTTATAATGTTTAGTGTTCTCGGTCACTTGCAAATATCGTTCTTGTGCAATAATTTATATGTTACTCATTCTCGGCAATCATGAAAGAACCGATTAGATAAAAATTGGCTTTCTTCTTTGGAAAAGGAAACGTTCAAAAGAGCAATATGTATTTGTTGTTGTTGTTTGTTTTTTTGCGAAATTTCCATTAAATATAGTATTCCAATAGTTGTCATATAACGGTTTCTATTCTCAGATCGACCGGGATGCATCATCCACTTTCTTTGGATTCGCTACTTCATTTAGTAAAGCAGCAGGAGTTATATTCGCATTTGTTTTTGCTTTTTGGGCACAACGAACAGGGAAGCTCAAGTGAGATAAACCTTAAAAAAATTCTTTATCCGCAAAATTCGTTATTTTTTTTTGTTCACTTACTCTTGAGTTTCCAACTGCTGTGAATATTTTATAAATCATCGCAACATTGAACAGGAGCTCTCTTCTCGCCGGTCGAGTCATCACTCTAATCGGATGTTGCCTATACATTTGCATCGAGTTCATTCCCGCCCACAGACGATTCGGCCTGGCTCTTTGCTATTTTCTCTTCGGAATCGGATTCAGTGAGTATTTGAGCGAACGCATCACCATAGACTTTAAAAGTCGAAAATATAATACACCAGCAAATAAAGATGATACAAAACTACTCTAGAATTCGTTGTCACGCAGTTCGTCACGATCCATCCCGGCGTCCGTCACGAAACGTCACCGTTCAAGAACTGTCCGTTACATGTGACGTTTCGTGACGGACTGCGTGACAAAACGCGTCACGATCGTCACGATCGACGATCCGTGCGTGTCAGACGAGGGAAATTTTGCAAAAAAAAGTGTTGCGTCGGGGTGGAGGCGAACCCAGGACCTACCTACCCGTTGATTCCAATGCTGATGTCTTACCCACTACGCTATGCCCGCTGATGGTGAAGGTACTCAAGAGGAACTAGACATCACTGCGCGCAACTTCGCATTGCACGCACCGTTTGAACCAGGAGATAGAGTCCAAACGTTCGACTAGTGATAATAAGGATACAAATATTCAATTGCAATCAAGAAAATGACGGTCGAAAAGCATTTGGGTAAAAAATATTTTTTTCGCAAATCTCAAAAAGACTATTGTCAGCATACGCATTTAGAGTTACAAAATGCACCTATAAACTTTTTTTCAATTTTGGCGTCACGGAGTGACGTACCGTGACACCAAGAGTCACGACGTGACTATACGAATTCCCTCTTGTCACGAATCATCCCGATCGTTACTTATCGTGACACTTTTCGTCACTTTTCGGACGGAACGGGAGGATTCGTGACGAACGCCGTGATGGATCGTGATGAACTGCGTGACAGCGAATTCTAGAGTACTGTGCACGTAGAGTAAACATCACTAGTGTACGGTTTGAGAAAAGATCCATGGCAATATCACAAAAATATAGTCACTCGTCACATGGAAACGTTGTAGACGCAAGTGATTGTATGAGCAACTATATTATTATATAAACATGTGCTTTTGAATTTCAGGCACCTCTCCCCTACTCCGCAGTTACATTGCTGAGATGAGTTCTGATGAAAATCGATCCTCTGCTTATTCACTCACAAGTGCTGCTATGATTATGAGTATTATCGTTGGACCAGGTACGAATTTCTTAGAATTTGCTTTGCTAATGCTTGTTCGATATGCTGAATGTGATGTTTCCGGGGATATAGGGCAGCTCTGAAATGGTTTTGGATTTGTCAGTGACGATTATCTAGATTATCCCCCACGCGGTTCTCACGTATCACTCAATTATATCCTTTTGTGCCCAGAAATCACCCAGATCAATCAAAAAACTGTAATAGTGATTACTGATTACCAATACTTTTATGAAGTAGTAAGAAGCCATTTGAATACATTTCAGCTGCTCAATTATTATTTAATGGAGTGAGCTATCCCGGATATGAAATATTCCCAAATGTCAAGCTGCACATTTTCTCAGGTTTGACCCAGAAACTGAAAAATAGAGAAAACATGAATTCAGCCCCGATTTGGTTCGCCCTCATCACAAATATAATTGTTATTCTAATTATCCATTTTTTCTTCGAGGATGTTTCATCGGAATACACGGAAGGTATGACAATACTGATGTAACAAAATTCTAAGCAAAGTGATTTTGGGAATGATGTCATATTTTACTATTATTGTTTTGGTTGCAACAATTTCTTTACAATCCAGCTCCTTCAGAAAAGCCAAAGCTATCCTTCTTCGAGCTGAAGAAACAAGCTTACCGTCTGAAGGAACTACCCGTTCCCTGGATTCTCGTTGCTCTCATTCTCTTCGAAAAATGTGCATCTACTTTGACTTATGCATCGTTGGCTGTGTAAGTCAATCAATGCCTTTTTAACATTGCAAAAGGGCTAAGAACTTGATTTTGTGCAGAATCGCGGGTCCTATGATGACTGTCATTTACGCGTTCACTGGCGAGCAAACTGTGACTGTGATGGCCCTCTGTCAGGTCGAGCATTTTCTTCCTGCTAATATTTTTAGTGCTTAATCTTTTTTTTTCTGATACTGATTGATATCAAATAAATATCAGGCTTGTCTTAGATATATTATGTGCTTAATTATCTGAAATTTCTAGGTTGTCGTCGGTTGTCTTGCACTCTCGCTATCACTCTCCTTTATTTTCTGCAGACTCGGGCGAAGGTATGCTCCCTTCGTATTAAAAATTATTAGAAAGATCGGATAGCGAAATTTTTTTTAGAATTTCCACCCAGCTTTTATTCCTCATCTCAAAAGTTCTCTTCGTTATCGGCTACCTTCTTTGCTATCCGTGGCCAGGGATCTCGTCTCCTCTACAAGCTTTTAATTGTGAATATCCTTGGCATATTTGGTATACATCTAGATTTCAGCTACGATGCACACAGGATGTAATCCCGACGAGTACACTTGGTGCGAGTCGGAACAGGTATGTCACCATTCTGATCAGAATGGGAAGTGCTGACCAGAAATATATTTAAAAATTTTAATTAAAATTCAGGGCACTCCATTCTTTGTGTTCACCACAGTTATGATAGTTGTGATGGGATTGGCGATACCCTCATCCGCTCTTAGTCTTGATACAATTTACTCCAAGATACTCGGAAATATCGATCAGGTTAGTAGGTTGAAGCATTGCCAAAACTTTTTCATACTAATTTACCAGAATCTTATGCAAGCTCTGTTCGGTGCTTCGGAGAATTTTATGATGGTCGTTGGTCCCATTTACGCTACGTATGTTGACTTTCTCAGACATTTTTTTATTCATGAGACTTAGAAAAAGGTTTGATCGTCGCTGATTTTAGCAGTGATTTATTAATTACAAAAGTAGAGAGCAAATATATCTACAGTGTATAAATTCATGTTTCAGACAAATATTCACTGCTTCTGGAATGAGCACACTCTGCATCGTGAATACTGTCGTTTTCGCTGTGGCTTCACTACTGTGGATTGTTGCCTGGAACCAGATCAGACCATACCGCTAGCATTTCATTCATTCATTTCATTTAAAACAACTTTATCAGCTGGTTCATAAGGTGTTACGGAGCTGGGTTGCCAATAATGTTCTCCATGTAGCTCGATCGTGTATTATTGACGGCTAGCATGCTTAGAAGAAACATGAATCCGATGAATTGTGTTTGTGATATTTGTGTGTGTATGGTAACCGCCTTTCAGAAGTTGCTCTAACTTTTATTAATCATCCATTCTTGAATATATTTTCTATCGGGACGCTGTGAAAATAAAAATGCTCATTGTCCCATATTATTCTCCCTTCGAAGTGAACCACTTCGCACTATGTATTGCTTAAATACACGTATTAAATGGGTATCGATAGATAAATACAGTATTAGCTCTGTTGTCAATGTGAACAGAGGACGGATTTCTATACATGCACATGCCGATAGCCAATTTTTAGATAAGTTTTCAAAATACGTAACCAGAATTAATTGAGCCTTTAGCTAAGATAAGTGTATTGAGAACCTGATAGAAATTTTAATATTAAACTTAACCTACATAGTAGTTTTTTTAAATAAGAGACTTTTGATGAACGGATGGAATTCATGTTTCTACGCTTTCTATTTTCGTTTGTGTGAGAGGACATTCTCACTGTCGATTTTTCCTGGCAGAATTATACAAGTGAGAGTGACAGAGAAACAGATAGGGAGTCGAGAGAGTGTCACTCGTAATATGCAGTCTCCTTATCAATCTTTATCGTACAATGTGGGGGTATATTTGAGCAAAGATAAAAGCAGTCCCTTATACACTTCCCTTCGCTATCTGACTATTGATCGCCGGTGAGAGACTCCATTTCCCACTCACCACACACCCGATGGGTGTATGGAAGGGTGTGTAGGAAAATCTTCACTCCTCTCTGTTCTCTCTAACCTAGCCACACTGTTCCCCCTCTCTCTTGATCAATACGAAATAGCAGTGCCGTGGTGTCTTCCCACTCTCTCACTCTCTTCGATCCATTCCACGTTGTATTCGTAGCTCCTCCCTCTTTCTTCTTCGTATATTAAGCAGTGCTCGTAGCTATGGCAGCCCTACGATCGATATTCCACTATCTTTATTTCGTTTCTTCTATTCACGCCTTTAAAAATATATGAAAGCATTGCATTTCAGTCGCCTACATCGACTCTTAACGCTCAATATGGAGAGTTTAAATATTATTTCTACAAACGAAAAGTAAGTTCTATAATTAATTTAAAAACATGAAGTGTTTGCTGCAAACAAAGAGTGAACGAAGGGATATAAGAAGTAAAAATATAATTGATTTGCTGAAAATTAATCAATATATTATATTTAGTTACTGCAAGAAGAACAAACGAGCAGCGCAGACCCTGGAGCCGTGCCCCAATTATGGTCAGTGGAGTGTTGAATATATTTTGACAAACTGTTCTTGTACCGTTTTGAAGAACTCAATAATATAACAATAAAACTTGAATGACATGATATTTGACTAATTCTTGGTGTATTGGATGAGGTCCACCCATACTTGTTTTAGTCGCCACGTAGAAATATTAGTGTTTCGAAATCTGATAACTATCGATTTTAGAATGAATAAGTGATATTTGCTCTGATAATGTCAGAACAAATTCTGATAGGTTGGAGAGAATTATCAGGTTGATTGAAAAGTTTCTGAGGTTTTTTGCACTTGTATGTTTCAAGCGATAACTCGGCTCTACTTTAGCCAATCAACTGCATTTCCAAATTTTATGTGGATATTGATGCTCTTTATAGCGCACATGCAGGTTAATCAATTGCTACCGAAAGGCCGTCACAGTGCCTTGTCAAAGTGAGCGCATTTGTGATTCGAACTATCTACTGCAGAGGCTAGAACTTTTTTGAGCCACTCCATTTTCATTAACCCACTTCACTGATCTTACGGGCATTCACTAGGCATCACAAAAAAATTATAGCGAGCGGTCAGCAACGATCGCCAAATTAATGACAAATGCCTTTTTGAAAACTTGCGTCAACTGGATTCCATTGTAGTCAGATTATATCAGAGGGAATTTGAAAGAGTGAACATAGGCAATCCGGCAATGAGGAAAAATATAGTACCTTTCCTAATAAGCATACCATAAAAATTTGGTACAAATATATTCACAAATGTATACGCAGCAAAATTTTTGATGTACGCATCGAAATTTGACGGACGAAATCAGCACATATTAATATTCCCAGCAGTGAGCACAGCTTATAATCCATGTATTTCGTGCTTAATCGATAGAGAGGCCCTTGCCACACTAGTTATTTATAGGGCAAAGCTAAGTCATCGCTAACGTTTGTGAAATCAGCGTCGCCCCAAACCCTACAAAGTTATAATTTTTGCACGATTTCACACCATAGTCAACATTTCAAATTATTACTTGTAAACGATTCAATCGTTATCCAATTTCAAGTTACCTTTGTTGTGGCCCACTATGGTGTGGATGAATTCAAGCTCAATGTAAGCAATGAGTAGAAATTTGAGGAAAAGAAAACCTCAGAAACTTTTGAATCAACCTAATAAAAACCCCTACTTTTATCGTTGCGGAGCGATACTATTTCTTTATTTTTCTCCAAACATAGCTTTATAAAATGGCATATTTTATCAGAAAGAAAGAATTTTGAGCCATTTTACCAATAATCAATACATTTTGAATAAATAGCACCATTGCAGATCAATGAAGGCTCGATTGGTGAACGATACGGAAGAAGGATCGATCAACGATCGAGACAAGGAAGGATTAAGGAAGGATCGATCGAAGAACGATACTTCCTCGTATCGTTCTGAAACGCCAATATTGTGGAAATTTAAATGTTTTATATCCGGCAATTTATTATTTCATCTATTAATGGTTATAAAACAATTTCCTTAAGTTATGTTGATGTTCTGTGTTTTTTGTCCGAGTTTGCAACTCTTGAGATATCTGGCTTTCTTAAGTTTTCTCAAGTTCATCTCTCTAACTCCCTCAGATATCAAGCTATATCAAGAATGATGCGGGCGCAAAACGCAATAGGTGAGTTCAAATAAAAAAGGGGTTCACGTTCGGTTTAAGGGATTTTTTGGAAAGTTATTTTTGGATTTCTCCCTCTACTTACAAAACAAAACGGATTCATTTATTGAGAATGCTCTTTGCAGGAAGCGATACTTCTGGCGTACGGTTAACTAATGGGATAAGGTATGCAAATATTTAGAAGTTTTCGCCCTCGAAAGCCAGGAGGTCAACATGCTGGGTCGAGAGGAATGCTATATCGTTGTTTGTATCGTTGTTGTGTAGAATATAAAGTATTGTAATTGTGATCGGCCTTGTTTGTTATGCTTTATAAATTTGTTTGCATGCATGATCAATGAATAAGTGCTGCGAGAGCTCGACTATTTCGCCCCCTTTGCAACAGTCAGATATACTATTATGTTTATGCAACAATCAAAGACAGAACGGGAGTTTCTTAAATTGTATCACCTTCGCACGTTTATTTTTTCGGATGGTAGACTACTGCACAATGGTCATTACAATATGAATCACCTCATTTTTAGTACTCGATAGAGATGAAAGTGTAAGATGTACGAGAAAGTGAGGGTGCTTAGTTGTGAAATTTAATCTGATTATAGAAAGAGTGATGCCTATTTTCACATGAGATTCGTCCCCTTATTGGAGGAGCAATGGGAAGGATCGTTTCACGTGCGACTCTGATTGATTGTTCCACAAAATTATTTATTGACTTCTAACATATTTGATTGCCATAACCGTTTTATATGCATCCCGGTATTTACTGTGATGGTATGATAAATAATATCTGTTAACATTGTAAGCACGTAATCCTGGAGTTGAATGTTCTCCGTTAAAAATATCGCTATTCTCTGAATATTGTTCCTGAAGAATCGCTTTAAGGGAAACTAATACGAGTAAGTATGACTCCCGTAACATCGACAGCTCAGCTCGATGCCGATCAGGTATGAATGTTCAATTAGGTTGATGAGTAAATTTCCGTCATTTTTACTTTCTCTATTATCGGGATACCACATCCTTCCCCAGTATGAATGCTTACAATGGAAGATAGTATATTTTTGAAGTTGAATAAGATCGATCTTCCCAATTTTTCAAGATTAGTAACTGATATTGTCTACTTGATGAAAACTAACTTAACGTTGGCCGAAATTACATAATTTTCTGTAATTTTTGAGGCGTCTGAAAAAATCTTCCGCTGTCGCGATATCTGATCGAAGTGTGACCATGTGAATTAAATGGTTGTATTTCCACCACATTTGGTGATAGGAAAAATAATCCTCGGTTCAAAAAAGTAATTTACTACAACACATAGGGAAATAATACAATGGGTTGACAGCAGCAGACATACACCAATGGGATCATGCATGGGGGTCGCTCTCAATTTTGATGAAAGCACCTTGTTATCTTACTTACTACCTTACTACCTACTTACTACTTCTTACTACCTTGTGTATTTAGGATATCGAAGTGACCACACTCACCACATTGCCTCAAGACGTTCTTCTAAATATTATGGAAGCAGATACGAACAATATCGAAGTGATGAAGTTGGTGGGTAACTTTTTATAGTTTTTTTCTTCAATTCTTAGAATTGGTTGCTGTTTTAACGCGTTTAGGCAACCACATTTAAAATATATATAATTACTGGATATTTACAGATATCGCTGACTTGGAATGACGCGTCTCTCGAGCATCTGAATCAGACGAAATTCCATCGTCCCATTCTATCGTTGTCATGGGTAATCGATCCGAAGCAGGCTAGAACATCACTCACAATGAAAATTCCTCCCGATTCAATACATTTCTTTGGTGTTGATTCACTCACACCTCTTGAACCACCACCAGTATTGGAGGAAGATGAAGACGATGAGGAAAAGCCAGAAAATAATGTAAGTGTGCCGTAGGAAAAGATTTTAATAATTTATTATGATGATTATCGTTTCATTGAAAATTTAGGAGCCAGTGCCTGAATTTGCACTCATGCATTCGTTCAAGAAGAGTGTAGATGGAATTCTTCCCAATCGACTCAATCGCCTTCTCTCTCGCTGCAATAAAATTGAGACGTTCACTTTCGACATGTCGATTGAGCGAAATATTGTTGATATCGAGATAATCAAGGATATGTTGGAGGGAATCGAGATTCACGACCTTACCTTTACCGAAATTCGCATAAATGAAAAGGAATTGTGAGTTTCCAAATTCATAAATAAAGCTTGCTATTCATACTTGACAGCATTCTATTTAAATAACCTATTTAAATGTCAAACTATTCAGATTGATCGCTCTCGATCTTGCTCTTTCTCAGAAGGCGCATCGTTTGATCGTGAAGACAGAGGAGAATATGCTATTGAAATCCTCAGTTCTAAGTAAAACCATTTTTCTTCTTTTACATTCTAAATGTATCGTTCAGGAGACCATAGGGTCATTGATTTCATAGTCAATGCTTCGAAGTTGTGTACTGTCGTCTTCGAATCGTTCGATACTCCAGACAGGAAATACCATCATATGCCAGATCATTATTGGACCATTGCAGCAGATGAACTGAATAGAAAATCAGAGGTTCCTTTAATCACTATAAAAATAACAGTTCATTTATTTTCAGTTGGATGTTCAAGTTGACTTTGTGTGCATTGATGAGAAAATGCGCGTGATCTTAACCAATACTCTACCCGAGAACAAATAAGTGTACTTCGTAACTACTGCAATGATTGTATGTATATTTTGGATTGTGATGATCTTCGCAATATTTTTTCATGATTATCATTTTATCTTACTTCCTTTGTAGAGCTTCTTCGAGTTGTGAATATACATGTATGCTTGTTTATAAAATGTGAGATTATATAATACACATTTATTGTTTACGTCAGGTCCTTTATGAATATTTAACAGTTGAAAGTCATATTGGCATGTAAACCGATCTTGATTTCCCAGAATAATCACTAGATCAAAACCATAGCACTCGGAATGTTACAAGAAAAAACTTAGGCCATTTGTAGTAAGGAGCACATGTATACCAGGACAAGGAATTTTTGACTAGGAGATCATAAATTAAATATAAGGATCATAAATTAAATACAAATATTTGATGGGTGAGCGAGATCATATCTCTTCTTCCGAACTATCATTGTTCGCATCTTCTTCTTCATTATCAACGTCATCTTCTTCCTCCTCCTCCTCTTCTTCTTCTTCATCTTCCACCTTTTCATCACCTTCATCTTCTTCCTCGTCTTCTTCGTTCCTCTCATTTTCCTTCTTTCTATCTGATTCCTCTTTCTCTTCTTCGACGTCTTTCGTACCTGCAATTTTTATAATTTTGTCTTTTCCATAATAAAGAAAATATTGTTCAGAAAAAAAACGAACTAGTTCCATTATCTTCTGCATCTTTCTTCTCCTTCTCTTCCAACTTCTTCTTCAGTCTTCTCTCTCTTGCTAATCGGTTCTTCTCCTTTTTCTTCTCCTTCTTCTTACGTTCTTTCTCTCTCTGCTTCTCTTCTTTCTTTTCCTGATGGTCAAAATTTTTAATGAGCGTAGAGTTGTATGATCATCATTTTGTACCGCATAATAATAAGTCAAAAATGTATAACTTTCTCAAGTTTATAGATGTTTTCTTCGTTATTATCTTATTATTCACCTTCTTAATTCTCTCTTTCTCTGCCTTCTTTTCTGCCTTTCTTCTCTCTTTTTCCAACTTTTTCTGTTCTTCCTTCTCTTGTCTCTTCTTCTCCCGTTCCAACTCCTTCTGTTCTTTTATTTCTTCCTTAGTAAGTTCCTTCACTTTACACTTCTCTCGTCCTTCGCTCTTCTCGCGAGGTTTGTACGCAACCTCTCGGTACGCTAGCACGTACCTGAAATTCTAATTTCAATTTGAATTTTTTTATCTTGGGTCTTCACAATAGCTAGAAGTTCTCAATAGATTTTGTTTTCAGGATTAGCTTACGGGAGGAGACTGGTAAAATATTAACGCAGCAATAGCGGTTAGTGATAGGAAATTCTGTAATTTCCAAAGGTCATACTGTATGGTATTCTTTATTCATACGCGAACGAGAGCAACTTAATATAAGTAACGATTCAACAATATTTTTAGATTTTTAGATGTGCAAAATAATCTATGTTTACCTTTGAGGTACTTCCAAAGCCGGCGAAAATCCGCCATTGAACGTGGAGTCATCGAATGAAACCCTGTAGGGATCGGTCGCCCTCTTCGGCGGTTCCTCAACGATTCCTGAAGAATAACTGTGAAACTAGTGCAGAAGTGTTAGTCTTGAGTCTTGATTTCAGCTATACAGGTTGATTGCTTGGTTTCGCTATAGCAAATATGTTCTTCGTTTTTTCATTGAAAAGCTAGTCTGACGAGTCTGACAAACGTGATGATACTTTAAGCGCCTATAAAAATAATTTTGGGGATTATATTCCGAAACATCGATCGAAGGATCATTAAATATATTTTTATGCTTCAGGTCATTCCCAAATTGGGTAAAATGTGCATTCTGAGTGTCTTATACTTACCCTTATAGAATACAGTTGTCTGCGGATAGAGGGCGAGAATCCATGCATTCTTGGGAAATACTGCATGATGATCCCGCTCGGGATCAGCTCGATATCGCGGGAGAGGAATCACTCGACGACGTGCGAGAATTGTCTAGAAATGTGTGAAGTTTCTTTCATTTATTGGAAATAGTGGCAAATGAAACTGCTTTCTTGGAGAATATTGAAAAACTGAAATAGTGAAGAGCTTTGCCAAAGAGTCAGGAATGTAATTATGAAGAAAAGAAACTACAATATCTATCTTATGAGAAACTATCTTGTGAGATATTTGGACAAAGTCGATTTCATTGCATTGCCAAAATAATTTTACTTACAACCGATTTTTCGTTGTCATCCACATCCTTAATTTCGTATCGACCATTCTCGGCAATTCCTCGCACCTGAAAAAAGAGAGCAAATGCATGTGAATATCCACTCAAAAATTTCATGAGAAACCTAAAAATGTCAACTGTTTAGAGTAGTTCATATTATGAGTTTGCTCACCTCTCCTAATATCCACAAATCATCGCAGAACGCCGCACAGTAATCGCCCACGTTCAGTTTATACGCATCATTAGCTCCGATGGCTCCAACGAGAGGAGGAGGATGTTCGGCCACGGGAGAGACCCACAGCGGTAGACGGATACCCTGAATGGTGAACATAACTAAATTATTATTTTTATTACCTTCTCAAGAGGTTTATTTGATAAAAATCAGTGTTAAAAATATAATATTTCTAACAACAACCTTCTAATTTAGAAACAACACAATCTCGTATCCATTTTTTCTATCCATTTTCATTTTCTCATTAGATATCAGAAATCGAATATTTTGTCTGGGATCTCCTTAACAGACACACAGCTGGACTAATATCGAGAAGGGATCCCGAGGTCATGCAAGTTCAGCCCTTGCTGGCAACTGGGTGAGAAAGAGAAAACCTCACCTGTTCTGCAAGAAGTGTCATTAACTCGTGTCTGGCCATGGGTGCAGCGAGATTCGCCTTGAATGTTGCCTCATTCAATTCCTCGATACGTTTGAGCAGCTTTCGAATTTTCGCAACCTGTAATTTGAGTGTTAACTGCATGAAGTTTGATATTGATAACTTTTTATAATATTTATCTTATTTTATTCAATAATTATGTAGTAGTTCATGATCTCAAGCAAAATATAAGTCGGTCTTTTGTTTCTTAGTTTCCTGATTTGGCGAGTGTTGCTATACTTCTTACGCTAAAATATGCTATAAAGCTAGATTGTCAGCCATACAAACATAATTATAGGATCTCGTTGAGTATTGTGAACAACCACGCCGCCATTATTTATAATTGATCAATAAAATTAACGAGCCACATAACACCTCTTGAATACGGGGGGAAAACCTTTTCGTACAAAAATCGTCGTAATTGAAGTATAATCAATTTTAACAGTTCTACCGCTTTACAAAAAGACATAACGTAATGTTCTTACCTGCCCCATTCCGATAGTACTCATTTCTCTCAATAGTTCCTTCTTCTTTTCTTCGATTGGATCAATTGGCTTTACTTCTGCAGCAACCTCCTCCTCGGGTTTCTCTACTTCCGACACTTTTGAGACTCTCTGCAAGAATATAATTTATCACTAATTCAATAATTAACTCGTGTAAAATATTACTTTTTTCTTGAACTTCTTGTTCCGGAAGGGACCACACACATCTACGCATCGTTGAATCGCCTGGGCAGTTTCCTTGTGACCCTCCAAGATCTTAGGAAGCTGCAAATTAGATTCATTATCTGGTGTACGTTGAACAAGCAAAAACTAGAGTGAGGGATGGCTACAGTAGTAAAGAAGGAAAGAAGACCTACTTGAAAGCCTCTCTAATGAATGTGGGGAGGGGGATTGACCTACCTCATTCTGAATCTCTTCCATGGCGTTTCGACCTCCCTCGACGACGATCTCGGCCCGCTTTTTGTTTACCATATCGACGATATCTGAAGCTGCTGGGTCGATACGGAGGGAATGGCAGTTTACGCACGTTGTATGCAAAGGAAGGGAGGAATGGAGCCTCGGGACACAAGCGTTAGTGCTCTCTTTCCTCCTCTCCTCCCTTCCTACCCCCCTCCCCTTCCTCCTTCCTCCCCCTCTATGTCCTCTGTCTCCCCTCGGGTTGTGCCAGGAGGCCGCGTCTTTCCATCCAATTTTGCGAGGAGAGAGCCTCACGTCTCTCTTCCAACCGCACGCTCTCTCGTCTCCGCTGACCATCTGCCGCTCTCCGCCTCAACCAATCTCTAGCAGCGCCGGCTGGTGAACGGACGAGGAAAGGGAGAGAGAGGAAAGAGCAATGGGCTAGTCCTCCTTTTTCCGTGTTGAATCTCACTTTCTCTACCCTATAAGAGTGCAGAGAGGAAGAGAGCTCTGCCAGCTGTATCCCCGAGAGAGGGATGATGAGTAACCGACATCCATAGAGAGAGAAGACTGGTCAATCCCTCTTCAATCCTCATTACTCATACGGACGATCACCCATATAATCTATGTGGCCTCTCATAATTACACGCGATGAACCGCGCAATAAAAAGAGGAATAATTACGCAGGTGCCCAAGAAGAAAAATACTCAATTGCAGCATACTCTTGATTGGAAAGGTTCCGCAGCTGAAATTAATGACAGAGTTGGATAAAAATAGATCCCACCCATGAAAACACAATGTGTGCTATTTTTTACATGCTCAGCTCTGCTCAAATACGTCTTTCGCTCGTATGACTCCGTCGTGATCTTCAACTACAACCTTCCCTACCTTGCCTATTGACAAATAGATCCAATATTTGACTACCTACTTTCTGTGGATAAGTTGTGCGGAATCGGGAGAGGGAATAGTTTCGAATCACAAAAGTAGTCAGAATAGAATCCGAGGGAGCGCTGAGTCACTTAAGCTGATCAAACATTTCATCGTTGACAATCCGAACAAAACTTGTATAAATAGAGCCACTCTCGCTACCTTACCACATTAACTTTCATTGCGCTCTAGACTACTGTACTCTCGCCACAGCACTTTCCGCCTCGTTCTTGATTACTAGTCTCGATAGTACGACTACGGCGCTTTTTATTCACACTTCTCAACGCAAGGGTACATTTAGATGTCGTCCTCTCTTCTCTCCTTCCTACTCCTTCTCGTTTGCTGCCTTCTCGTAGTAGCGAGGGATCAGACCGTGGGAGCTCGAGGCCAGCTCATGTGTGGAAATCAGCCCTTGAACAACACCGAAGTGAAGCTGTGGGAGCTTGACACCTGTAAGGTTTTGGCTGAATAAAGTGATATAAAACAACTTTTGCTTGATCGTGATTTTCCTTTGAAGGGCCGGATCCGGATGACCTCCTTATGACGGTCTACACTGACTCACAGGGACGATTCTCGGTGAGGAAAACTTGCTTGAAACGAATATTGAACACAATATAAATCATATAATGATGATGTTTTGGAAATAGATTAATAATTTAAATATGCTTGCTCACCGGAAGCATATTTATTACACTAATCAATTTTGGCTTCATAATCACTAATTCATAATTGGCCTCATAATTGGCCTCATAATCACTGGCCTAGCAGTGATCTCCCGCAGGACGCAAGTGCCTTGATTAACGGGATGATCTTTACCTTTTTTATATGCTTGCAGGTGTGGGGAACGGAGAACGAGATCACAACGATCACTCCCGTCGTGAAGATCTACCACAGATGCAACAACAAGGGACTGTTCAGCATCCCCAATGTGAGCAGTTTTGTTCCGACTTATTACTCTAGACATTGCCGAGTAGGCTCAGGGTGGCGATTCCCGGCCTGTGATTTTTTCTATCTCAAAAAAATGTTTATACCCAATGTCAGTTTTGATACATCTCCATAAGAACATCGGAGAAATATCGAAGATAAACGTTTTCCAGTTCTGCAAGCGAAAGGTCACCTACGAGATTCCGTCTTCGTACATTGCCAATGGTCGGTCTGTGCAGCGATGGTGAGAATATTCTTTATTTACATATATTTATCCAAAAAAAATATAAAACAATTGCTATTTTGGTTGATTTCTTTGGATCTGACTTAACAGGTAAACTCACTTTTATACGACAATTTTAGGTACGAAATGGGCACGATGAATATGGAGGCAAAGCAAAGGAACGAGGACACGGAATGTCTGTAAATAGAAGACTTCCACTTTACCATGGCCCTCTCACTGCCTATACGTTGTATCGCAATCTCATCGCATTCCACTGAATGAACTGAAATCGTCATAATTCGCAAATAAAGAAAGCTTCATATTCCAATGTTGCCATGCGCAATTTATTTTCATTTGCAAGAGGAGAGGTACAATTCCCCTATGTACTGCTGTTATCTAGATATCAATCCATTTTTATATTAAAACAAAATAAAAAATAATAAAAATATGTGGGACACACTGATATCTTGAATCATCAGGTGACGAAGAAGGTTATTATTCGATTCAGTTTGCTCGCTCTCATTTCAATTGAGCTGTTTAATTAATAATTTAAAACAATAAGTTGGAAATGGAGAAAGTGGGATTCATCGATCCAGACACAACAACGATTGGTCTGTCTGTTCCTACGATTAAACTGACATTATATCACTATTGGTCTTTCTCTTATCCTCAGTTTTCACTTGTTTCGATCGAATTGCAAGTACAATTGGGCCTTATCAAGATCTCTTCTGGAACATTACCTACTTCGTATTATTGTTTATTTTCCTTTAATTTGCAGTCGTTTTAAACTTTTTTCGGACTAATTCTAACATAGCCATACGCACTAGCGAGATATGAGTATTACTTGTTTGATTTGACATTCTGTTATGTTCAATATTTTCATTGTTGCTTATGATGCTCTATCTACCATTCATTCTCATGATAGTACGGATTCAACCTAATTCTTTAGGGGATTTTTATCAACAGAGATATTTATCTGAATTAATTCTTCCATTCATACGCAATACATGCATTGTATATACAGGATCTCCATAATTGATAAAATGAAACCGATAATTTCGCTTGATTGCATAACAGAATCTGGATTATCTGTACTTGATATACGGATTTTGTTGCAATGAGAAGCTGAAGTGCCTTTACAGCGAGTATGACAGGGAAGTTTCATATTTTAAACGAGAACATTTCGAGAATTCTTTTGCACATTGAGAAAATCTTGTGTATGAGCGAACAAACTTTTAGTAAAATGAAAATTTTCCGTAACACGAGCACCTCTTAGTTTCCAGAGGGCGTTCGTAACTTTCATCAATTTATACTTTATATTCATATTCATAGTTAGATTTTAATAATGAACAACAGACATTTTATGATGATTTTCGCTTGGAAATGTGCGCAAGGATTACGCTTGTACAAGCGGCTCATGAGAGCTTTCGAGGAAAGATTGTAATCCCAAGGAATTGTCCACGTCTTTCTTCCCAGTCTTTCATCTACAAGACAGATCGAAAGAGCTTGCGAATTGGAGAGAGTACGGTCGTTTCTCAGTTATCTCCAAAGGATAATCTGGCTGATCGCACCTCTCACAATCCACGGATCAGCCACGTTTCTAACAAGAGAGATTTATTCTCTCCATTTCTCGGGATTTCTTGCTCTCATGATTGCGAGATTCGTGGACATTGAAGAGAGTGCGACTGTCGTAGTCAGACCCTTTTCCTTCTCTCACGACCCCTTTCTTATCTCTAGACACGCGTCAGACGATCGACGATCATTTCACACTGCAATCTCCACACTAATGGACATTTGATCTCGTTAGTCTTAAGTCTGCACTTAGTCTTAAGTCCGCTGTAGAAGCTGCTCAAACGACTCTTTGCCACAAGGAACCATAATTAATTGATGATTTTTAACAGCAATGTTCCCGCATCTATATTTTCTGAAATATCTGGATAATCCTTATTTTTTTTAAATTGGCCATTTGATCTCGTTAGTCTTCTGCCATCAGTGTTTCTTATGCATTCTCATCTTCCTCCCTTCACATTCTGAGAAATGTGATGAAATTTATCATTAGCAAATCAAAAATGACGATTATCTAGTGCGATGTATACCTAGTGGCACGCAGGCGCACACACTGTCAATCAAAATACCCAGTGACTGGTACTCATTCTTGATTAGGGATTTCTCTCGAACACCACCTTCATTCTTCACACTACCTCATTATCCTATTACTCGTACACCCAAATAGGAAGAGATTACTGTACACAGGCCAGTTAGTCTCGACCGCAACGCGTTCAGCTAGGACGCGTTCGGCGGTTGTTTGGAACACTGAGCGAGTGCGTCACCCCATCCGATCTTTCCTCCCCCGACCTTGTTTACGTTAACACAGTGGCCAGTGGCTCTCTCACCCAAATTTCCTCTGGAATTTCTCGCCCCTACCCCTTTAACCTCTCTTTGCACGATGGCAGCTTATCGCTGTATTTCAAGAGAGGAATTCTGCGAATATGTCTGGTACGGCGCGCGTGGCGCCATTATCTCGTTGCTTGTCGCGGAGCGCTGCGCGCTTACGACCGATAAGAAGCCACCCGACAAGCTCCTCCCGCCACTCACTCCTCCCATCATCTTCTTCTCGAATCCTCCTAATCCGCCTCTTGTCATTCACCATTTCTTGGCCGAAAACCAACGCACCAATCTACATCACCTTCTTGGCTTGCCAATAATACATTTGCTGTGTCCGAACATGATTCATTCTTACTTCCACATCTTCCAGGTAACATCGTCATATACATTGCCCGCTGTCATTATGCCCGCCGTTCCTGAGTCAGCGTACGAGCAGGTTTACAAGTGAGTTCGGCAAGATATTTGGGTAATTTAGCCATGAGTCTTTGTTACGATCGATATTTGTAGCAAAGAAATCCATAAAAATGAATAAAACTCAAATAAATTAAGGACGATTGATGAGAAGACCGAGTCGTTCGTCGCTCGTCTTGCAGAGGCCGTCGCGATTCCTTCCGTTTCCGCCGAACCGAAGAGAAGACACGAAGTGATCCGCATGGTCAAATGGGCTGAACAGGTGATAGATATGATTGTTAAGACTCTTGTAGGCTTGTCTTGTAGACTTATTTGCTCAACGCTATCATAATGTGAAATTTCTTTAACCAACGTGATTATTTTTACTTCTCCGATACTGTAGCCCGCATTTGCGTTGAATCGAGAAAGTCAATGAAAGCCGCTTAACATGGTGTTTCAGTGACCATGATGCAGCGATAGAGTGATTGATATTTAATTCGGATTTTAGAAACAAAAGTGATAAATTATTTTTGCAGCAAATCCAGAAGATTGGATGCACGACGGAGCTTGTGGAGCCGGGAATGCAGCCTACTGGTAAGTGCATCCAACCATTACTCTTTCACTGTCTTTTGTAAAAAGTTTTTGTCAGCGGCAAATTTAGAAAAAAAATGATTCATTATTATTCTGCATTACTGTACTATATTTTTGGTTACCAATAAACAGTAAGCATCGTGGAAAACATCAAAGATGATTCATTCACTATCAACATGTTGACGTACCGTACCGCTTTATTTCGAAAGAGCTTACTCACTGTTTTCCGGATACGAGATGACGACGCCTATTCTGAAGTGTCTAACATGTGTGTAAAGTGAATCGGAGAAACCAATTTGGACACAACTCATCTACAATACTCTCCGGCAATATTTAAGCCTGGCAACATTAAAAAACCGATTTCCCACAAAATCTAAAAGAAAATGTTGAACACTTTTTTCTTGAAATGCTCTTTGAACCCTGCTCCCTGGGCAGCCATTTTCATGCAATCTTTCATTAAACGCGTGTTTCAGACGACGGCGAGATTCCTCTTCCTCCTATTCTCTTCGGAGTGCTCGGTACGGACAAGACGAAGAAGACCGTTCTCATCTACGGACATCTCGATGTCCAGCCTGCTGAGAAGAGTGTGAGTGTAAATGACGGAAAACAATTGAATAAAATTAAAAACTTGAATGACAAAAAATTGCAGACTATTAAATTACATGAATACAGAACAAATCAATTATTACTTCAGGATGGCTGGAACACTGACCCCTTTGTGCTTACTGAGATCGATGGAAAGATGTTCGGCCGTGGATCTACCGACGACAAGGTAGAATTTGAAGAAATTTCGCCCGTCGAACAGGAAGATCTGAACAAATTGTTAACGCTAAATAATTTTTAGGGACCCGTCCTCGGATGGATCAACGCCATCGAATCGATGCAGGCTGTTGGAGTCGAGCTGCCCGTCAATGTGAAGGTCGGGCACTTACTTGGATTTGTAATTCTGTTATTGTCTCGGTTGTCATAAATTCGTCTTATCAATATTTTCCATTACAATACATTTTCCAGTTCGTGTTCGAGGGTATGGAGGAATCTGGATCGGAGGGACTCGAAGAGACGCTCAACAAGAGACAAGGTGAAGTCATACTTTTGATTAATTATTAATATTACAATTTAGGTGATTTCCTCTCCGACGTTGATTTTGTGTGCATCTCTGACAATTACTGGTTGGGCAAGAACAAACCCTGCCTCACTTACGGACTCAGGTATTCAGTAGGGATGACCAACCAATTCCAATACCCAATTAATTGATTTTGCGGCCGCTCACTTCCTCGGAAAATGAGGAATAAAAGTCAATTAATTGGTCAACCCAATACCAATCACCCAATTAATTGGTATTGTCTCCAAGAATTGGGTATTGAATTGACATCACACACCAATAAATTGAGGTGTAATAAAAAATTTCAGGGGCATCTGCTACTACACGGTTGAGGTCGCTTGTGCCAAGCAGGATCTTCACTCGGGATCTTTCGGAGGATCTGTGTTCGTACACTCTCTTGATGCAATATTTTTAGAAACATGATACGAATTGCCATGTACTATGAATTGTCTTCCAGAACTCTTCCAGACATTACGAAAAATACTATAAAGTCCTCATTTCTTATTTCAGGCATGAGGCGATGAATGATCTCGTGTGGATCATGTCCCAACTCACCGACGTAAAGGGAAACATTCTGGTAAGCAGGCTCTACGATAAGATATATGCTCTATAGAGTCTCCTTTCTTTGCAATATGTAGAGAAAAATAAACATTGAAGATCCCGGGAATCAAGGAGCAAGTAGCTGCTGTGACTCCCGCTGAGCAGGCCATTTACACTGCCATGGACTTTGACCACAAAGATTACGCGTATGTCTCCAACTAGCGAGTCTTAAATAAAAAACATTTCACTTTTCACACCTCCCTCCCCCACCCTTTTCTCATTTCTCATTTATATATTTAGTTATTCCCATAAGTAAAGCATGTATAAATCTATATACTATATATTTGCAGAAAGGACATTGGCGCACACGGACTCACTCGCGAATCGAAGGAAGAAGTGCTGATGAACAGATGGCGTTTCCCTTCCCTTTCTCTTCACGGAATCGAGGGAGCCTTCTCGCAGGGAGGAGCCAAGACTGTCATTCCCGCAAAGGTAAATCAAGGAGAGCGGTAGGGGATCACAATTAACGCCTCGTTCAGGTTATCGGCAAGTTCTCGATCCGTTCCGTGCCTGACATGACGCCCGAAGCGACGGATGCCGCCGTGCTCAAGCATCTCAACGAGCTGTGGGCCAAACGCGGATCGCCCAACAGATTCAAGTGAGATTCCATTAAATATTTATTTACTTCCATGCTCATTTTACGCTAACTTTCATTATTTCAGCCCTGTTGCGTACCACTCTGGCAAACCGTGGGTAACTGACTTCCAGGATCCCCATTTCCAGGCAGGATCAAAGGCGATCAAGAGAGGTTAGCAAAAAAATCAAAAAAATATGTAATATTTGTATTGCAGTTTTCGGAGTCGAGCCCGACTACACTCGCGAGGGAGGCTCCATTCCCATCACTCTTGTATTCCAGGTAGGAACCAACTTTACTACCTCTATGGTATTTGTGTGAATAACATTATAAAAATAATATCATTATATTTTGAGGAGCTTACTGGCAAAAATGTAATGATGCTGCCCATGGGACAATCTGATGACATGGCTCACTCACAGAACGAGAAGGTTAACATTTTGATAAATACTTTGTTTATTTTCCAAACAATTCCATTGTCTGAAAATCGAAAAGATGTTAATATTAAGCTAAAAATTTGTTGATACCATTCTTCTTTACAGCTGGCAAGACGTAACTACATCGAGGGAACCAAGGTGCTCGCTTCCTATCTTCTCGAGCTCGGAAGCCACTAAACATTGAATCCTCCACATATATGTAATCGACATTTCTCCCAATTCTTCCCTCATCACTCGAGTATACTTGCGAGTATCACAAAAGAGTATCATTCACATCATATTTATCACATCCTATCTTTTTTCTTGTATGTATCATTCACTTATTGTATACTGATAAAATATATGATAGTAACAATTATTGTAGAATATTTTTTTAGCAGAAAAACATGTTGTTTGTGCACTAATTATTTATAGTGAGAGAAATTTTTCCCAGCAACTCGGTTGAGAGTTTGGTTTGAACGAGTCACGACGTGTAAAAGGGAGAAAGGGAGGGGGAGATAGGAGGAGTATAACTGGAATGTATTTCTACTTTCCGGCACTATTATTACTCAAAATATTTTATCGAGCTTAGAATATATTGATATTTCCATTTATCTTGTATCTCAATAGTTATTTATTATAAACACGGCGATTCTCTTTAAAGAGAATATGGGATAGAGAGAAGGGAATACATTGGCTCGCTTCCAATTTTCAAATGCGTTCTCTCTTTACCATAGTCTTTTACATGCCTCTCAATAGTTTCCTAGGAGATGCCAATCCCGTTCATCTCTCTCCTATTTACCCTATTTATTTAATTATTTTCTAATCAATAGAGATAAATATGTGATATTTTGCTCTTCTAGACATAATTGATCATTTTTTTCTCGAGAACTGATTCGATTCCTGGTGTATTTCCGGTTTATTGAAGCTCCATGGTCATCTAATCCGCATTGTTCTTGTCATTTCTTAGGTTGCTAATCTCATTATAACTCCCCCTCCTCCATTTCCATTCGGCAATTGTTCCTTGTTTTATAAAAAATCGTTTTCACGTGTGCCTGATATTATCTAACTCAGTAATACATACTCTCCCCTCTCCTCCGCGTGTTCCTACACATGACCGTCCCTTTCTCTCACTGCTCCCTCTCCTCTTGTCATCTCTATCTCCTCACTCATTTTTCTTTTCCTTCTCCAAGTGACCTGTCTCTCGCTGCTAGCATCAACAGATAAAAGTCGTTATTCATTAAGACCTCTTAGACAATCCTACACCCATAATGTGTGGATATTAATAGGCTATTCTTCGCGGTGTAACAATTGCGCGAGAATGGCTAACTTCGTCCAGTATTTCAAAATGCTATGCCATTGCTCTCTGTTGTTTACCTATTTTCGCGCTAAAATCATGGAGAGAGAAAGAACGGTTATAGACTCAGCCTTCATTCCCCTTTCTCAATTTCCTACAACTATTTGCACTTGTCGGCATTGTGTACTCTTCTGTTTTCCTTTTCTAATGTTTCCAACATCATTTCCACTCCTCCATTCAGATGAATTCCACTCGGAACAATCCTCAGCTTACGAAAATTGAAGAAATGCCGAATCTTCCTACTTGCGAAGATTGCGGAATGCAATTCCGTTATACCGCGATGGTATGGGACCACAAGAGAAAGGAGCATGGATTTGAAGGTTAGTACAATGTCATTCAGTTTTACAGTGAGAGCATGCGGGTTGAACGGGAATCTCCTGGTGAAAGATTGGAGGTCTCATAGTAGATTGAGAGTGCGTCGATGGAATTATTATTTTAAAAAATATATATATTTACTTTCGGGGAATTGATGAATTAAACTACGATTGTTTTTTAAACTATGTTATTGGATTTGCTATTTTTTCGAGGGAAGGGGGAAGTCATTTACATTCAACTCTTGAGATTCCCGTTTGAATAGTTATAATACGAGGAGAGTTCTTACATGATGCACAAAAAAATAATGGGACGATTGCGACTATTTTTTAGTTTGTTTTGTAATTTTTTTATTAACTGTTTAGTTTACAACATTTAGAAGAAGTGCTGAAGTAGAATTATGTTTAATTCATTCAGGAGATTCTCCACGTACCATATACATGAATGCCAGAATGTTGAAAAGAAGACAGGAAGATGAGGAGGCAGCTCGCAATGAAGAGAAAGAATCGGAAAGATATTCGCTCGGAGAAGGTATGGCTCTAATATTTTTGAAATTCTCATGATGATCTTGCACTCTAACGAGATCGAGATCCCGCTGCTGGGTCCTTTTGTTTTGCGAAAATGAGTGACGCTGCAGAATCGAGGAGACATTCTTCTGCTCCGTCAATGAAGAAACCCGCAAGGTCTAACAAAAAAGCAGGTATGCATACATTTGATTCAATTTATTGTGTGCCATATCTGTTTTTTGAGAGAATTTCTTCAGGACCTCAATCGGCTCCAGCGAAACTAACTTCACGAGCTCCTATGCGAAGTGTATCAAAAGCGTCTGTCGAGTCTAACAAAAGTAAGAGAAGAACTGGTGAGTAATCCCTACCTTCCATGAATAATGTGAGTAATTCCTATCCACTACGATATATTTTCTTTATTTGATTATGTTGATGAAACATATTCAATGTTCAGTTTCTTCATCGAAGAAGGAATTAATTAAGCATATGGCCCTAACTTATAAATCAACTCCTCGCAATGGAGCAAAGAATTCTGGGAGGGCAACATCAGGAGCAGGTTTAAATATATTACGAAGAGAGATTTATTTATAGTTTTTTCTAGCTCCTCAGTCAGCTCCAAAGAATATTCAGCGAATCCTCTTGAAATCTCCGATAGAGAAGAACGAAATAGATAGATCAAGCACCTGTGAGTAATTCCCAGATTCAGTAAAATTTTCCTGGTCGGCTTAGATTAATTTTAAGTATTCCAAGTCCAAAATTCATAGAAGAACCCCTCAGTGGTGCTTCGCGGCTCTTCTGATTTAAGTTTTAAATTTCAAGGTGCTTCAGCCCATTCTACTGCAATTTCGAGCAAGAACATTCTCAGGTCATCGAACGGTAATTTTTTCCAATAGAGGGACATCGTGGTAGAATCACTCATTATACCACTTTGTTAACACCCCCGTTTCAGCCGCTGAAAATACATTACTCAAAGAAGATGAAGAAGCTGTGAAAAAGGAGAAACTCGATGGTTATGGCATTCTATTTGCATTTTTTAAATAATTGAGTTTCAGACTTCTTTAAGAACCGTGTTATAAAATATTTGACCGAAGCTGAAAATATTGGATTTAACAATATATTCGACAAGGAAGAGATTGATACCATCAAGGTTAGTTTTCCTTTTAAAGGGACTTGACACTCCAAATTAAGATTAAAATGATTTCACATTAAAGAGCTGAACTTTCTAGCTCCATACGATATTTCAAAGTTCTGGCCAAATTCTGGCCAAACGCGCCTCTAAACAGCGCAATGCTAGGGTTTTTACTTGGAACAGAATCTTTTAGATTTCATAAAAAAATTACATTATTTGGTGTTAGGTCCGTTTAAAAATCATGAGATATTCCCGGAATATTTTCAGCAATCATGCATGCGATGGAAAGGAATCCATTACACGATGCCTACAGAAAAATGCACCAAGAAGGTAAGTACCAAAAATATGGTGTTTTTAATGTGTCAATGGTCCTTATTATCTTTTTTATCTTGCTTTTGCTGAACAGTGACGAGTCTGGGAGGTATTCCTCAGACAGTTAAGCGAAAACTGAAATTATAGATGATCGATGCCGCAGTGAAGACTGCTATTTCTGAATGTATGACTCAAGTGATCTCGAAAAGGCGACTGCAATGGAGTCAAGAATTCGAGCGGTTCGCTAAGCATTGCTCCAAATCATTCTCGAATGCTCCGGTTCGGAATTTAAAGCAAAAATATACATAAAAATCTCCATTACAGTATCGCTTCGCTATTGCTATGTCTGCCGATTGCAAGACTTTGGTATATCATCCTTTCATCAATAAGCGGAGCTATAACGAGCGGGAGTTGAGTGATCAAGAGGAGAAGGAAGTTGTTGAAGCAAACAAGATAATAAAAGATAATGCGAGTTTTTTGACTAAATGAAAATGATTAAAATATAATTTGAGTTGATCGGAAAGTAATATCTGGTTTTCCAGTGGATACATGATAGCGGCAGAGTGGAGAGAGAATCATTCGTCAAAGTAAAAACTCTGGCCAATCCAGAGTATTTTATCGCTGTAAGAATTTTAACGATATTTTGAATTTTGATTTTTTTCTCAGATTAGTATTCTCAACGGAAGTCTTGATAGTGCAGACAAAGAATTATGGAAGAAGAATGGTGCCAAAACACTAAAAGTTTTGAGTAATATTAGGTATGTTTTTTTTGCATATTTTTACCCCTTTTATAACGGTTCTTCTTCTGTATATTTTTGTGATTTTTTCTTGGATGAAATTCGTCGAATGCCACTAAACTTGTCGTTTTAAAGACCGAATCAAATGCACCAGTGGATTCTCCATAGAATGAGAAAGAAGGAAGTCCCATACATTAAGGAAGAAGGTTTCTGGTTAACAATCTTCGCAGAGGTCAGTAAAATTTTTTTATTATTTGATCTAATAACAAAAATGTTGTGTTCAAAGAAAGTATTGTTTTCAGACGGCGATGTCGAGAGAAGTGAACATAATCCTCAAGACAGCTCTCAGGACTACTATCGGAGAGTGAAGTGCAAAGCAAATTTCTAAGCTCCCCATCCACGGTTTAAAAAATCTTCTGCTACTAGTTTCTTAATCCGTTTTTGTGTGTAAAATTGCATCGATTTAGCTGATCATATTTACAGATAGCCTAACATATAGTATGTTTTATTCTTCAAATGTATGCATTGAGCTCTTTCCTCTTTGTTGTTCACACACTTGATTACAGTGTAACTGATTGCTATGACTTCTCTGTAAATGAGAATTCTTCGTGACATTAATTTTCTTTCAGCCCTGCGATCCCCCTTTCCAGTTTGATACTGACGGGAATTTTTCTGAATACATGCATGCCATACATGATTTTCCCGACATAGGAACAAGGTTTCTGACTAACAATCTTTTATATTTTTGCCACACCGATCCGTTTGAAACAATGATCTGATCATATATCTTCATTGTAAGAATTCATTTAAATATCTCCATCGTCTTCAGCAGTTTGTTTCTCTCACCACATCTTGTATCATATTGATCATCGATGAGTGTGTAATCATAAAGTGGACAGATGGAGTATTGTTATCAACACAAAAAAACTCATTGGTGGACGATTCACCCAGCCACTCCGACATGTTCTCGTACGAGAGTACGCGACTTTTGCGAGTAATACTACGGTGTAGTCTTTGGTAAGAGAGATGCAATACCGATTCGAACGTGCGAATTGTTGTTTAGAGGAGTGTACCATTCACTTGATAACATGCAAAGACAGTGTAGTCTGAGTGATTTGACAGGAAGAAACAAGCCATTTGATCATCCGAAAGTGAGATGAACGGATTGGTGCACTTGTGATCTTTCTCTTATCTCTACTTTACACAACTTACTCACTATTTCCTGATTGGCACTTGTTGTTGCATAGTCACACTATCCTGACCTGTCCCTCCATTCTCTCTCTCCCGTTCCCGAATGTTAGAGAGTGACCTCAGTCCTGTCCTTGTCACCAATCGCACCTTTCCCAGTGGGAGAACGCCGTTCGATCACGTGCGCTCTCTCACTCAATCGAACACCTATTGTTTATGCTCACCGTTATACCAATTCGCTCATAGCGCTCATAGCATTCAAGTGTGGCTAACACCTGAATATTTTTAATACTTCCGAATATTTTCCTTCCGCCTATATATTTCAAATAATGCTAATAAATACGCCTATAATTTAATTATAATATATTTTCCTCAGATGACGACGAAACGAACTGCCGCGACTGTTTCCGCCCTTGCCATCAAGAGCATTGTTGACCTTCCCGGCCCAGCTTCGATCCCTATTCTCGGTTCTATTTCTAACTACAAGTTTGGTACGAATTAAAGTCTTCAAAATTAACCAACGTTTTCGTATATAACATATATTTCAAAGTGTGCTTTATATACCTTCCTTGGTATAGTAGACAATCATTATCCACAGCGGAATCGATTATACAGTTTTACAATATATTTACAGGTAGGCCAGCAATCGAGAACTATCACAATGATCTCGTTTCTATGCAGAAGCGATTTGGAGACATTTTCAAAGAGAAACTACCCTTCGGAGCTGGATACCGAGTGCACATCTTTAAGCCAGGTCACCTTTAATTTCTAGATATTTTCGTTAGATTCGATATACAAACACAAATAAATTATATAAAGTATAATTAATATCCGTGGCCTTACCGGCGGATCCCACCTAACATTGTCTTACGACCGTAAACTCGCTTGACGTGGATACGCCTTTACCTTTACTTTAAATTAACATTACAGAGGATGCTCGGACGCTTTTAATGAGCGATGGCAAGAAACCCTACATCGTCCCGCTCCAATCCACCACACAGAAATATCGTCAATTGCGAGGAATGAACCCTGGCCTGGGCAATCTGTAAGTTACTTGTAATATTTGATTTGAATTTTTCGTATAGATGGCTTTGTTGAAAAAAAGATAATAGATAACATGCATACACAAAACAGGAAATTTGAACAAATATTTCGAGTTAAAAAACAAAGTCACATCCTTTAAACATATTCAGCAATGGCGACGAGTGGTATCGTCTGAGATCGGCTATTCAACAGGCGATGATGAGGCCGGATTCCGTCTACGAGTATCTCCCTTCAGTGAATGAGGTAATTTGTTCAAATTGATATTTTAGTGGAATATGAGTAAGAATGTTGCATCCCTAAACCAAAAAAATATCTTTAGGTTGCCCATCAACTCGTCGAGCACATTGCATCACGGAGAAACGAAGACGGGGAAGCAGATTTTGCAAAGATTGCCGGAAGGTAGCAAAAATGTCCACAGTTCACCACTAGAAACCACTTTTGTCATAGAATATCGCTATATATTTAATTTATCAGATGGTCTCTGGAATCTGCGGGTCTGATTGTCTTCGAAAAGCGTCTTGGTGCGCTCTCAAACAATGTTGCTTGGGCGGATAAAATGGTCGATTTGAACAAACAGGTAAAAATACATAGCTAGAAATTTAAGAAATGTTTCGAAAAATTCTCTGCAGATCTTCCGACTTTCGGCAAAAATGAAGTTTGGAATTCCCGTGTACGAGTACGTAATGACTCCCAACTGGTGGAAGATGGTCAAGTTGGAGGATAAGTTCTACTGGGAAGTGAGTGATTACAATCAGCACCGCTTATGAAAATCATTTCAATAATGACAATATACTGAAATGCTTCTCAGGTAGATCAGCTCTCCACCGATGCCATTGAGAAGCTTACTAACGAGAAAGAAGACTCACAGATTAGGTATTTTTCGGAAACTTGTGGTTTCAGTGGATCCTCTGATGTTTATGATATATTTTCAAATCTATAAATATATTTATCACGAAACTTATCAGAATTATAAAATATATTACATTGCAGGTTCGCAAGCAAACTTATCAACAAGCCGAATCTCTCTGTAAATGATCTCAAAACCATTCTGCTATCGCTATTTTCGGACGGATTGAGCACGGTATCTCATTTAAAATTGACTTATTTAAGATATATATAGTTTATACAACCATTTCCATGACGTCACTGTGTTTTGTGGAGTTCTCGAGGTCATCAGGTCACAAGTCCCCTTCCAGACTGCGCCTACCCTTATCTACACTCTATTTGTGCTGGCGACTAATCCGGACGCACAAAAGAAGCTCAGGGAGGAACTTCGATCTGTCAATCCGACTCGATCTGACTGGACGACCGAACTTCTGAATCGAACACCCTATCTAAGAGCTTGTCTCAAGGAATCATTCAGGTGACTCATTTCAGAAATATTATCGGCATATACACATAAAATATTACAATTCGATTTAAGTATGTGATGAGATGATATTCTGCACTAGATGAGACCTTATGAAATATTAGTAATTACATTTCAGAATGCATACAATCACAACGGAGATTTCTCGTGTTCCTCAACAGGATGTTATTCTCAGTGGATATTTAATCCCTGCTAAGACCCCAGTCGATATTCACACCAGCCTCACACTCAGGCAAGTAATATAGAGAACTTATGTAAGGTTGTTAGATATTTATAGATTTTTTTAATAGGAACCATTACAGAAACTCCTCATCATTTGCCGACCCCGAACAATTCAAGCCGGAAAGGTGGCTGAGAGAGGAAAAGAGTCGAGAGGATAATCGACCCTTCCTATCGACTCCATTCGGTCATGGTCCGAGAATGTGTGCAGGTATGTTGAGTAATCGCAAGAGTTATCATCATTTCTTATCCAAAAGTTAGTCAGCGAACGTTTCCTTAAACATACTACAATTTAAAAAAATCGTAGATATTACTAAAATATATGAAGAATTGGTCAGGTCGCCGATTTGCCGAACAAGATTTGCATGTGGTGATTGCTACTCTTCTCTCATCGTTCGAGATTTCCCATCATCATTCCCCACTCACTCAAAAGTACGAAACACTGCTCATGCCTGAGGGAAACTGTAACTTCCGTTTTGATCGAATCTGAGTTTAATTTTTTCATGTGAATTTAAAAACTACGGTCAATTAGAATACTGCTTCTACCACGGGAGTTCTTGATTGTAGTGTTCCTGTATACAATGTTCATTTAACTAAAACACAGTAAACATATTTATTTCACGGGCAAGGTTATAATTGCCACATAACTCTCACAGAATATCGATACTTCCATTTCATCCGTTCATTCCTCTTTCTTGATCGGTATATACAACGTGTCTGGAATTGTGCTGTGTGTATAAAGTATCTGGCCCATTCGCCCTTCTCTTCTTTTTTCTTGCACAGTAATTAGGCGGTAGAAACACGAGATAAGACAGTATATACGAGCCTGTCCTCGACTCGTCCTATCCTGCCCGAGGGAAAAGCAGTGAATTTAATTCTTCAAACACGAAGCAACAGGTTTGTGATAATATTTATTTTAATTTTAAAAGCCCTCTAATATGAAATAAATATGCCTTGCTCATTGTAACTCGAAACGAGTTGAAAGTAAAAGTTTCATCGGGCAATTAAGTTTGAGATGATCTTTGGGATCTATTTCATTGGTCATTTTATTGTTCGACGGAAGATTAAAGTGATGTCACTGCATCTTCTTGCATCAGCCTATCGTGATTGTCCGGAAGATGATCAGAAAAAGTGGGTCACACATTAGTCAAACAACGAACTATTTATTATTAATATGAAACGAAAAACTGTCAAAAATTTTCAATGGCCAAACAAATTTTGCGATGAGTAAATGGCTCTTCTCTTGAACCTTTTATAGATTGCCTAAGGTAAATGTAGTCCAGATTGACGCGATCGTAATCACCACACAGGATAATGATGCAGAGTATGCATATTGATTTTTGAGCAACATCAAATTGCTATTCGGCATATGCTCTCCATTTCATCCATTTATGGATATAATCTCTTCTTAAAGTGGTCAATTACCCTAAAATGGATATATTTCATGTAGATGAGAATGGTCGTTGCTCGACTGGCTCTTTCTCCCCCTCTTTTCCTTACTTCTCGCCAGTGATAACAGATGGATGGCGCCCTCCCTATCAGCGCACCTTTTCTTTCACACTTACTCATTTCACTGAGCGCCTTCATCCATATGACACTCGCGCGAGTCCAATCCTACTTTACACTTTTGAGTCCTATTTAAACTAAAAAATCGATGAAAAAATCTAAATTTTATCTGTTATTGTGAAGTATATCTGATATTGTTCGATATTTCAATCTTAACGAGACAACTTATTGAGAATGCATCGTCCTGAATGGGTGACGGTCACGAATATGGCGCTGCTTGCGGCAAGCTTCTTCATTATGATGATGGAGAGTGGAATTCGACAGGTGCGTCGTCTCATTATCTCATTTGAGTGACGCGTTGAAAAGATTGTGACGTTTGGGAGGAGTAATGATCTGATTAGAGACATAGGGAGTGTGCGAAATGGGGAGAATACTGACCGATTGGAAAGAGGCACGTGAGTGTGAGACGAACCATCGATAAGCGGAATCCGTGCTGTATCAGATTGAAGTAAACAATCGAGATACGCTGATCATGAACTAGCTAATATTGGGCCTTGAAAAAAAAATTGGAACATATGCTGAGAAAAAAAGGTGCTTAAATTTAAAAAAAAGTGTTTGTAGGTTTCTGGAGACAAGATTTTCAAGCTTTTAGACCATGAACGTTTTTGCTGCGGACATGCAACGACAGTTCCAGTGCGATAAAGATGCTGCTTTAATGATCGTGGTCATCATACCCAATGCTGCTAGTCTTATGACAGGTAATTTTCATGATTTTTTGACAGTGAGTACACACGGCACCACATCAATATTGAATGATCATTCATTCTTCTTTCAGGCCCAATTGCTGCAGTTATGTACAATATATTCGGTGCGCGGATCACGATAGTAACAGGAAGCATCATCACTGCTTTGGGATTTATCGGAGCCACTTTTATCACCAGCATTTACCACATGATAGTCTTCTCTACTATGATCGGTTAGCTATTTACCTTCTTATTTTGTGATTTGGGGAGCATTAAATAGTGAATTTGACATTGAGTTCACCATTACCATTGGGAACCAAATCCACTACACACCGAAAAATTTTATTCTGAGAATAACTGCAGTATCCGAGAAACTGGTATAGTGTAGGCTATCTGTTGTAGTCAGACCTATCTCACGTACACAGTCAAATCATGTGAGAATGGCTAATCCTCGTCCGTTATTTTTCCCGTCTCGAAAAGCGGCTTTCCGAAGTCATCGCACACAGCGAAACGAACAAAACTAGCGCGGCAGACTTTGAGATAACGATTACGACTGAATTATTGGTGTAAAGTTCGCGATGATACCATTGATAAGTATGATCGACCTTCGAACTGTGCATTTTCAGGGCTAGGATGTGGAATGATGCGAAACGCAGTCATATCGGTGCACTGTGAATATTTCCCTATTTCTGTAAGTTTAAATCACTCATGCCATTTTGCACGAACGAGAGAGATTAATGGCCAACGAAAGCGAAACTGATCATTTAAAAAAATTTTTGTTCAGATCCGAAACACCACAATTTCATTCATCTGCATTGGACCAGGAATCGGAATATTTGTTTTCCCTCGTCTCTTCAAAATGTCGCTTGATGTGGTAAGCGGGCGTAAATGCAATTTATATATATTAAGTATTTTATTAAATGTTTCAAAACGTTTTATAAGAATTTGTGTGAATGTTGAGAGTAGCGCAAATTCTCAGCGTTTCAACTCAAATAAATTTAAGAGCAATGAAGAAGGAAAATATCTATTTAGCTAAACTGGAACATGGCTTTCTACGGAATCGCTATTCTATATGGAATCTGCGGAGTAATGGGATTGTTCTTCACCAAATGTCCATCGAGAAAGCGCACATTCTGCGATATATTCGGACTTGATGTAATTTTTTCTTGTTAAATTTATTCTTTATAAGAGCTGTTGTTGGTAAAGTAGGTCCGAAGAAGAGATTAGGCCATCCGGACTGAATTGCCGTCATAATCACTGGCCTAGCAGTGATCTCCCGCAGGACGCAAGTGCCTTGATTTACGGGATAACTTTAAATTTACCTTTATAAGAGTTGCGAACATCTATTTTTACAGATCTGGAGGCATCCTGGTTTTATCGTCAACGAGTTCGCCGCTTTCTTTGCCTCAACGACCTGTATGATCTACGTATCGAAAACACTGGAATGGATGAGAGCCGAGAATGTGGAAAAGTACATGGGAGCATACTCCCGTCAAAGATATTGAGATGCTAACCGAAGCTGTTTCAGTCCCGAGTTTCTCTACAGCTACAGCGGCATAGCATCAATTTTTGGACGAATTATTCTCACTGTTCTTCTCGGATTAAAAGTTCCCGTTGGAGTGAGCAAAGACTTCTTAGCACTCTTGGCTTCTTAGCACTATATAAAGGTGTTAGGCATTTTCCTCGCTAGGGCGGGCTCTGCCACCCCAAGCCAATTCAGTGTTCAGTCTGCCCCTTTCCTGCCCCTTGCCCCTTCCCTATATGATATTTTTATGACTTTCAGATTCTGATGATCCTTTCGTACATCGTCGGCCAACTTGCAGTGCCAGTAGCTGGATTCTGCAGTGAAGACACGTGTTTCGGCTTCCAGAACGCTCTTGTCGGAATGGGATCAGGACTATACCAGGCGAGGACTATTCTGCTATATTTTCTTATATAAAAGTGTTTCGAAAAAATATTTTTATAGATTTGAATATATCCTGATTTTATCGTTTAACACTACATTACTTTTTTATGAATCGCTAAACACTGAAACTATGAGTAATAAAAATACAGACACTTTACAGACCTGTCTATCTCCCTACCTCATGCACTATCTCGGTCCTGAATTATTGTCTTCCGCCTTTGGATTCACCAATCTCATCAATGGAGCCGCAGCGCTTCTCTCCCTTTTGCTCACTGGTGGGTGGACAATCGTTTTAATTTGTATTATTTTGATATATCAATCAATTATCATTGCCGATTATCTTATTTTTTTCAGGTCGAATAACGGCGCTCTTCGAAGGCCGCTACACGGAATTCTATTTCCTCGCCGTCATTGGCACACTTTCATGCATCGCGGGCGCTGTTTCCTTCATCCTCTTCAAGTATTATCCCAAACCAGGAGCGAAGGCCGTCAAGCAACAGGTGAAATTTAGATTAGTTTTATTATAATTCAAAGTAAACATTTCGGAAAAATACGATTTTTCTTACTCATAATAGTTCTCCAATGTGCTTTTAGTGTGATTTTTTGCTGGAATGATATGGATAATATTTAATCCATTCAGTGCCTCGAGAATGGGCATTCCGACCAACAGGTGAAGTTGCTTAACACTGAGAAGGTTGCATACACCCACAAGCAGACCGATTCTGAGGACCTCAGGTATATATTCCCTTTTGGTTCAGAAATTGGGGAACAGAAAACAGTCTGCTTGATTTTATTTGTCTGACAAAATCCGACAAAATATGAGTTGGCAAACGAAAGAAAGCTGTTTATCAGCGCTCTTCACGCGTAAACGCACGAGATTTGTTTGCAGAGAGGCCGTTGCTGAATACATTCGCAAGTGTACTCTGGACCAACCGCCCCAGACACTGCAAGAGTTCGCGAATGACATGGGCAGGTATGCGGCCTATCATCATTTTACGAAGGCTGAAGGCAAAATTCTTACCTGCTAGTCCAATTTTGCTCTCGAAAGGGCCCTTTTCCTTTTCATACTCTACTCTGGCTAAAGGCCCTTTCAAATCTAACGTCCTTTTTTCGCAGACTGCATTCTTAGTCATCACTCTCGGTCAGACCAATTTCCGGAAAGGGGGGCAAGTGCTTGAAACAGAGAGCACCCGTTCCAGGCCAATGGACGAGGAAACCCGTCGTCGTCTCACTGGAGAAAGCGATGATTGAGAAGACAATTCGCCCTTTTCTCTTCCTTCTCTTTGTTCTTCATTATGTGAAATCACCGAGCGGAATCATTTCCTCGTTTCACCATTCTGTTTTGTTCGCAAGCCCCATTCACCTTTTCTGCATGCACTTCTATTGCTCTCCTGGAATATTTATTCTTTCCTTCCCCTCTCGAAGAAATTCCCTATTCCTCTTACATTTTCATGTTCTCTCTTTTGGCTGAACGACTTTTGAGTTCACCAGAAGTAACCCACCTATTTTGACTTCCTAATGCCCTTACTCATCATCATTTTCATTGTGCAAAAATGGACTCTGTGTCATGCTCTCAATCACACCGACCAAGTCAATAATTCATTGCAAGACAATTACTAGAGCCCTCTTGAACCGTCTCACTAAAATTTTTCGCCAACTTTTGACTACATTCCCTTTGTTTCTTCTTTCTTCCTTCTCCCTTCCATCCCGAATACCATACTATGCGTCAGCTTCTCCATACTGAATGCACCAGAACCGTCTCTGTATATGCAACTCCGTGTGTTTACTCCACGCTCCTACTCTCCGATTGATAGTGATTCCTTCTTTCACTGCCGATAAAGCTTCCGCAATTGTGGTTATTGTCAACTCATCCGTCAGCTCCTCAAGCCATCTCCAATTTCGTTGCGTTGAAAGGCAAACACTGGCGTGTTGCATTCAAATTCGGCAGACTTTCGTGTTTGGCAAAATACGTGTGCCATTTTTTCCAAAGGTTACTCTCTCAAGATTTGTCCCAGACTCATCTCGAGACAGCCTCATACTTTTCCGTCTTTTCATTATGTTCAGTGCTTTTTTGCTCAACGCCCTCCGCCCTTTTCATCTTCTTCCTTTTTTCCTTCTAGCCCCCTTCTAATTCGCTCGCCGTTAGTATTCGGGCAAGGAAGGGAAAGAAAAGTCTGAGATTCGCCATGTGTTCACTTCTCTTGTCCTCAAGGCATTACAACCGGAGAGACATAATTGCGCATTCGTCAGTTTTCACTGGAAACGATCTAGCTTTCCCCATTCAGGACTCTCATTTTGGAGAAGTGAAGCATTGCTCCACTCCGTTTTGTCGTCTCCAAGCACCCGAATTGTTGCTTCGTTGGCCGATTCTTCTTTTGCCCCATTTCGGGTTTAGCGCGAAGCACTCTCGTACCCCAAAACCCGGAAATATGGAATATTTGCCTATCACTCTGCTATTACGCAGAAGAATTTTGGCCGTTACCTTTATTCGTACGATTGCTAATGGTACTCTTCTGGATCATCAATGCATTGTGAGCCTCACCCATACGATTTCCTCCCACGTCTCTTATCGCTGAGTCAGCCTCCTCTAGGACGAAATGCCGACTGATACTCGCAGGAAAGGTAGAAAGAACAATGACGTCGCGTTGCAAGCTCTATAGTCTAATTTATATTACTTATCCTATATATTTATATTTTTTCTTCGCTTTGATTTAATTGTAATTACGCTGTTAATTCAACAATATGGATTGCTAAAATTTGATCTCAAAACGATTCATAATTGAACTTTTGTTAAGGTCAATGTGAGAGGATGATCACTCCAAAGAGGCGAAGAATTCTCGCCGTTGCTGCTTTTCTTCTTCTACTCTACATTCTCCGACTCAAGATGGCAGAGGTTCATACATTCTTGATGAATTTCCCCATGAATTGATCAGAGATGAGAGTGGACGGACGTGACAATAGAGAGTCAATAGAATATTTACAATTGAGTATTAATTATCCGGATATCTCGTCCGGTTAGATTACATTGTAATGACATGATTGGCTTATGATTAGTATCAATTTCAGCCTTACACTGAGATCGCACGTTTGGAGGATGAAGTGTATGAGCTCAAGAGGAGAAATGTGCTGGTATGTGATATTTTTCGGGATTAAGTCGAAATATTTCTATCAGAGGCTGCTACATGATCAAACACTGAACTCACCGACAGAATCGAGCCCGAACCAGCAAGAATCGTTAGATCTGTCATCCAATGGTGTAACGCAGGTAAAATTGAAAAAAAGACTGCAGTGTATTGTAACTACCACAGCTTCATCTGCCAAATATTATCGACATATATCCGCATCTAGTCGAAACGAAGGAGTTGGAATCACTGAATCCAGCTCTGCGATATCCGGACAAGCGGATGCCTAGGAAGGAACTGGTAGGCACATTTTCTTTTGTCCCATTTTATAGGTAATATATTCTGTTCAAGGAAAAAGAGGAAAACGTAAACTAACGGTAAATAATTCAGATAATGGGCGTGCCTACTATTCAACGTGGAAACGTGTCATATCTGGTGCCGACTCTTGAACAGCTTTTACAGTGAGTTTAGAGATCCATTGAGATTGAGAGATTTTAAAACTTTTTTTTATTACTTTTCTCATTTAACGTTCATTGCGTTTCTTCTTAACGAAGTATGGCGAATATATTGAGTTAGCGATTTTTAGTAAAAATAATGAATAAAATAAGAATATTGCAGGAAAGCCCGAACCGAGGACCTCGATAAGATTCGAATAATAGTAATGATTTCTGATGTGAAAGGCGCTTCGTCAAAGTTTGTACAGGAAACTCTCACAACGCTAAAAGATCGATTCAATGACCACTTTGAATCGGGACTTCTGCAAGTTCGTTTTTTCTTGTCATGATTTATTCGGGTAACTGGATAGTCGCTTAGAAATAAGGTCATTCACCACCTCAATTTGAAAAATATCTTCAGGTAATCGTTCCACCCGCCTCATGGTACCCAGATTTGACCTCCCTTACACCGACGTTCAACGACAAACCCGAAAGGTATTCGCGGTATTTAATTTTTAATGGAATTTAATCAATTCTCAATTAGAATGTACTGGAGGACGAAACAGAATCTCGACTACGCCTATCTAATGATATATGCAGCAAGGATGGGCAAACTATACCTGCAATTGGAAGATGATATTGAAGCAGCGCCTGATTATACGTATGTGTTTAGTGAAAATTTAGAAAATATGAAAATAAAGACAATTGAAAATAGATAGACTGAATTTTTGTTTGGAGTCCTGTTGATGTTTATACATTTCTATACATTTTAATGGATTTGCAGCGGAACGATACTGAAATATGCTGAGCGCACGGAGTGGTTCATCATTGAATTGTCCACTCTTGGATACATTGGAAAGCTGATGCGATCGAAGGATATTCCTTCCCTCGCAGGTACTTTTTATAAGAGAGTTCTGGAACAGCTTTCTGTTATTATACAATGCATCGGAAGACGTCCTGCTCAGATGTGATTCAGAAGAAAATATTGGCAAAATGATGTTTTTGCGAGAGCGGATAGAATTGTGTACCTAAGTATAGAATATGAGGAAACACATGCCACTAAAAAATTGATCGCCACGGAAAAATAGAAAGGCGAAAATAAAATAGATTTAATTAAACAGAGTATAAACTATTAGAAGTGATCTTTGGATGTAAAGACGTGAGAAAAAAATCGAAGAATCATACAATTTTCAGTACACGTCCTTCTCAATTACCAATACAAGCCGATTGATTGGCTGCTCCACGATTACTGTACAAATCGATATTGCAGTCCGGAGATGGCATCGAAAGTTTGTGTTAAAGTAAGACATCTTTTTTTTCCTTTTAATTTTTTATTAGTGTAAACATGCGTTGCATAGTTCGTCTTCGTTTTAAAGCCATTTTTATATATTCATAATGCTTGCATTCAAAATTTGCATAGCTGTATGGAAAGCTTATCGCGTGGGTAGGGATGCGGAAATATTTCTCGGATGGATTCCGGAGTAGAAAGAGTGAAAAAGCTCTCACATTACAGGAAGTGGCCAAACATCGGCAGCAAGTGAAGCCCGGAATGTTCCAGCATGTCGGATACTATAGCTCACTCGAGGGAAAGATACAGAAACTGAAGGATAAGGTCAAAATTTATCAACAACACACAATTAGCTTTACTAAGTCCGCACAAAAAAATGTTTGCTACTTGCCCTTGAACGTATAATTGAGAAGTAATACGGCGTGTTGAGTAGATAAATACATAAAAATAGTTAAATACGTTTTGGGGAGTCTTTTGTTACGATTTTATCCCACGTTCATATATATTTTCAGAGTTTCGGTGTGAACTTTCAGCCACTGAAGCGAGAGAGCATATGGCATGGAGGAAAATTGAGGAAAGAAGAGATCGAAAAAGTGAAATTTTAGGCTTCAAGTAGCTGTTTCGAGCAAAATTTAGAAGCCGTAATAAAACATGTTATCCGATTGTTTTTACAACGCCCTTCTCTTACCATACCTGATGGTAAAACAACAATTTAATATTTTCAGACGTTCAAAAATCGTGGTGGGCGACTGATGGCTGAGCGAGGACCATCGGGAAATCCAGACGCTAAGGTTCAACACTTAAAACTCGTTGATATCGCGCTTTCTGAACCTTAGAAATGTTTCAATTTTTCGATATTTTCTAACAGCCAAACGCCATATCATCCAAATTAAAGTTGATATTCAAGATAACTTCTACGATCGGCGCGTATCAGCGATTCACAGTGGAGGGCATGTACGCGGGCAACACTCTGGCATGGCTGATCGAACCACAATTGGAAGATACCATCTGGATTGAATTTACTCTACCGAAGAAAATAACGAGTTAGTTAGTATTCCATAAATGTATGCAGAGACAACTAAATCATTGGAATGATAAATATGTAATAATAAAAATAGTATATTAATTGCAGGGATCACGATACGAACGGGGTCTAAAGATCACACTGAGGACACGTTCGGTGAGGAAACAGTGTTGATGGGAACCAAATCAGGAGAGGAGAAGGAACACGAGTTAGCGCGATTTGCGGTGAGCACTAATATATATCATATTTTCGTTGTGAATCTCTGAATTCATAGTGTTTATCTCATACTTTAAAAGAGTATTTGATGTTTTCAGGCGAACGGAACTTTGACGTACTCAGCCGCCACTCCTATCAACATCGAGAAATTAGTTTTACGGGTGCAGAAGTCATTGAGACATTGGGTAATTATCGACGAGGTTAAGATAGAGTATGAACGCTAGCACTAGTAACACAATTTCCATCTTGCCGGTGCTACGATCTCAGATCAATTCCTTATAGACCACAGGTCATTGTTTACCGTGAATTTGTTGAGTATCCTGTGACACCATCATTACCTGTATAAATGTGCACGAATTATCTACATACTTTATCCTGATCAGGAGAGAGAATTGATTACAAAGTTGGTGGAGACGATGGGGATTGTTGCTAGTAGAGAGCGGCCGTTACTAGAAGGTCAGCGAGAAGACAAATATACTGGATCACACTGAATTAACTCCTGTGGTATATATTATTGGGTAAAGAAGGGAATCTTAGGAAGGTTTGCGAGAGAGATGGGAACGTTTACCGATGAAGAGAGACGGGTGTGTGTGTGTGGGGGTAACGGGGGATGATGTCTCCAGTGAGACTTGAAGTGAACGTCAAGGTATAAGATCGAGTGGAACCAAAGGAGGTCCGGATAGATCACAACCATCAATCGTTCTTGGAATTAAACACGACGGTGCAGTTCGCATGACATCAATGCGAGAGAAGGGACGAGAATGGACGGTCAACATTGGTTGCTGCTGATGTTACTTTGACCAGTCTTCTCGTGCAAAACAAGCTGCTTATCAAGGAGTATCAAGGGTGGTGGGACGGAATTATGGTGAGAGTATACTGGATTTCTTGGGTACAATCAGTGGATTATTGGTTTTTTGGAGTGAGAGAACAGATCATAGTGAAGGCGAACAAATATATATTGAACTGTGAAAAGCCTGTTTAGGCCTTGGAATCGAAGAAGGAATAGGTGGGATTTTCGTAGCCATTGATCTGCATTCCGTTGACGTGACGTTCCTCGGGAGAGCAGACATCAACCTTTAATTGAATTATGTTTACGCTGCTCTGAGAAGGTTTCAATCACGTTAACAAAGCAGCAAATCACGATAAATACTGTATTCATTTCGATTATTCATTTGGAATAGTTCACTAAAAAATCTTAGAAAGATACCTCGACGAATCTGATTGCACGACGACGACGGCTGAGTCCGACGAGGGCGAAACACGAGAAGCCAACGAAAGCAGCAGCAATGAAGAAGAAGACGTAGCCAGATGAGGTGAACGGCCATGACGCGTGCTGGAATAGATGGATAAATACGCTTTAAGAGAACGAAGGCTCTTACTCTCGACGCGACTCTCTCGCTGTAGGGGGAGACGTGGATGGCCTCACGAGAGTGTTCGTCGATGATCGGCTCGATGTCCACGCGGAGCTCCTTGCGGGACTGAAAATGTAATTGCAAATGTATTTCAGTTGTATGATATGTCAAAAATGTACATAAGGTCTTCTTATCATGAAAATGGATCGATATTGAGATTTGCAGTTTGTCTAGGGAAGGGCAAAAGTTAATGTGGTGATCACATTAACTACTTACGTCCTTCTCCTCATCCTCATCATCATCGTCATCATCATCATTCTCATCCGAATCGTCCTCATCAACAGCGACGATGGGCGGATGCACGATGTCCTCCTTCACAATCTGCAGATTTATCGATTATTAAGTTCTGCTATACCACAATCTGAATTGTTAAAGATTTGTTGCTATGGACACGTTGGTTAGTTCACAATATATGTAGCAGATGAAATAAATGCTGCCTCCAAAGTGCAAAACGTCCCGTGTGCGGAAATTCCGTGGAGAAGCAATGAGTACGAGGTCAAGATCATATATTAGTAGACAAAAAAACTACCTTGACAGTCTCCTTCTTAATCTCAGGCTTCTTCTCGGTTTTCTTCGTCTTCTTCATTTCCTCATCATTATCATCCTCATAGTAGGAGTCATCGTCCTCTTCCGAATCGGTTTCGTCGTCCTTGGGAAGCACCTGCACACCATTATTTTCATTACCACAAGCTTTCGTTATATGGCGCTGTGATAACGTTGTTATTTTCTCAGTCATTTAGTATTCACTCTCGATCTGACAGTGAGTAGTGCATGATAGCAGTGAATCTGGCTGAAGCTGATGTCGACTGTAATTATAATAAATCTAAAAATATTAACCTTAGCGGGTTCCATCGTGGCGGGAACTGCAGTCGTAGGCTGCTTGTCACTGTGGGCGAGAGGCGCCTCTTTCGTGTAGGTCGGAATCTGCAAAATATCTTTTATTATATTATAATCTATAGAAAAATATTCTTACCTTAACCTTGGCGAAGCTCTCGGGGTGCACCTTGCGGTATCCCTGCTCGTAGAAGTCAACGAGGGCCTGGTCCTTGTCCACGGACTCCTGTAATAACAAATATTTACATTTTATGTAGATGTGTATGGTTAAAAAAGATGAGCTTCCAGGATCGGCCGGACATCGATTTCTCAGATTCGGAAATAATTTGAAAATTTTAACTAGTTCTTCTGTTCGGATACCGTACCTCAATCTTCTTCCAGGTCTCAGGCTTCATCTCGGGAGTGTTCTCACGACGGAAATCGCTCCAGAAGGCCACTGAAGAAATAAATTGATAAATATTGAAAAGAAAAAAGAGATAAATATTGAAAAGTACGCAAGAAGATTAGAAAATGCAACGCACTAGCAATGGGGCGAGTGGCGAGATCGATGGTGGGAAGGTCCTTGAGCATGGCGATTGTTCCGTTGATGCGGAGATCAATGTATCTGAAAGGCAATAATATAATAATATGATTATCGCATATGTAATTATGTAATTAACACGAGTCTGGAAAGGATTGAACTAAGTGTGTACAACAAATACGATATTACGATGTCGGGCTAGCGACAGAGTTAGGTGTGATATTAATTTATTGTTGATTATTCGTTCGAATTACATATTTGTCATTAGAAAACACCTGAGTCTGTGAACGGTCATTGCCTTGATGTTCATTGCCTCCTGCGTGTCCTCACGGAGCAGATGACGGAAACGGTTGAGCGTATGGATGCGATCCTTCTCCTCGGCACGGATGTATGCCTGAATCGACGGTTTTTTGTGATGTAAAATAATTCATGGGAGTCAAAGGTGTTTTTGGGTTTAAGTCCATAAAGTCATAACGATGGATTACGGTGCTCACCTTGAGGGTCTTGAGCACCTTGTGCTTATCTGGAATGGCAACGGCATCGGCAAGGGCTGCACGGTACTCGTGAGTGGCCTGGAAAGGAAGGATAATGTAAAATGCGTTCTGCCCTTCTCTAGTGCTCTCGCCTAAGTGGGCAAACACACGAACACACACAGGGAGAGATCTCTCCTTTATTTATGTGTGATATTTATTTATGTGTGATATCCTTACCGTTCTCTTCTTCTCATTCATGCTGGATTGCACTCTTTCCTCGTGCACTTCCTCGATCTCCTTACGCATCTTACGATGCTCCTCCTCGAGGGCCGCCACGGTTGTCTGAGATTTGTTTATTTAGACAAACTAAGAATATATGACTTGTTACATGGCCAAAATCTGGTCAAATTCAGAATTAATATGCACCAGGAAACATTCAGAAAATATAGAACTTGTTATGTCTTATTATGGCCTAATTCTGTGTCATTGTTTACCTGGAATCGGTTGGCCATCTCCTTCTTCAACAGTTCGGCCTTGACGGGGTCGATGGTCTTCTGCTTATTGTAACGCTCGTCGAGCTCATTCCACTCCTTCATTACCTGCGAATGAAAATGCCAGTAATCATAATAATAATATTATTCTATTCATGACGGCGTTAACGCTCAGATAATTGTTTTTCATGTGTTGCTTTCCACCTGCAATCGCTGATGTTGTTATTGTGAACATTCAATACGGTAATTAATCATTATTTGTCTGAATCCTCACCTTATCGACCTTAACGCGGTGCTTCTGCTCCATTCTCTCGAGGGCCTCTCTGTACTTCTCATGCTCCGAAACGAGATCCTTGAAGGGAGACACGAAGTAGACGTCACGTGATGCCTTCGACTTGTCGTCTTCCCAGTCTGAAATTTGGAGCTAACGATGGACATTATTTTATCAATGTTTATTTAGAAAAGCAGTGCTCTACTGGTGTTTCTTCCGGCGAGAAAGCATTGTCGAATGAAGGGCAGTTAAAGTTTTTCGAAGCTCTGGTTCCGTACCATTGTCATATTCTGCACTATCATCATCATCATCCTCGTCTTCATCGTCTTCCTTCTTCTCCTCCTCCTTCTTGGAGATGAGAGCTGAGTCGGCTGCAAAATTTCATTTAAAAATTGCCATTTATCCTATTTCATTGACTAGTCTTGATTTACATTTTTTCTGAGATTTTAGAATTTTCATTGAGTTAGTTTTTCGTTTTCAATGTCTATCTCGAGATTGTACGTGCTCACCGAAAAAGAGGAACCAACTCAGGGTTTCAACCATATCTGTTCACTCGCTTGACAATGCATGAATGGCCACTCGTCTCTCTCCATTTGTCCCACTATTTCTGTTCCCATTTCCAGCCCAGCTTCGTCCTCTGTCAGATCCCATTAAGAGTGTGCGCATCACTACTCGATGAGGGGGTTGACGTTCCATGAAACGATTATGAGGGGAGATACCAAGTTTTTTTGGCGAGTGTATTGGGCCCCTTTTCAATGAGAGCGAAAGATGTGCATTCATTTTCTCGATTCGCTTCTCATTTCCCAGCAATATGAGAGATGGATTCGGGATATAGGGTTTCTGAGAGGAAGGAAAATGAGCCTAAGCGGATCGAGGTTCCAGTAAATTGAGGAAGATGTCGGCAGAGAATTATGATTCATGGTCACGCTCGATTAATTATTTACATTTTCCCCATATTTTAATTATTTCACTGTTGAAATCACATGATCTCTAACAACAATCATCGAATCACTGACTGTTCAAAGAATCAAGCAATGTGTATTCAATATAATCATATTCATTCACGCGAGAAAATCTCGCGCTCAAAACATTCATCAATGACTAGTCATGAAATCTGTGTGAATGCAATTTGTGTTCATTATGTTCAGTATTGTGTTCGTTATGTATGTATTTAATTTTGCAGGATTTTCCAGTACGGAAAAATGCTTTGAAGATTTAGCGTGTATAAATAAATCTTTGTGGAAGCTTTTCAACTGTATCTTCTCGTTGAGAAGTGGAATAGTTGATTAGGAAAACTGACCATCATCAGTAGGGCAGCACACGTACTCGACTCCAGTGAAGAGATCGAGACCACATGGTTCGAGCATGGCAAAGGAACGAACAATCATTGCCTTTCCGACCTCATCCTTCTGAAATTACAATTGAAGCCTTCAATCATTCGATTGCTTATTCCACTTCCTTCCCAAGAAAACTTTGACCTAGAATAACTTTTGCGGAAAGATTTTATCGAGTAATTCGATCTGCCGTCATGATAACCCAGTTTGGAACGCGAACAGGCGCAAAGGATTGTCGTCCAGATCGAATTAATGATAAGAAAGTTGGTTTCAACTGCTTACTCTGGAATTGCAGAGACGAGTAGCCTCGTTTTTCCAGCTGGTGTAGTCATTGCACTTCTGCTGAGAATTCTCGTGGTTGAAACGGCAATCGTGCGGCACTTGAAGAGCCTCCGAGTGGAATTCACCCACTGAAAACAATATTTACTCATGCAGGTTATCGCCAATGCACTGTGCAACAATTTTATTAAAGTATAACAAATTTCGATATATTTTATTAATTGTATTTTAAGTGACAAATTCAGATACGATATATCCATCTCTGTGTGAATTTTAGTTGTTTGTCGCGCGTCAAATTCGTTTGGACTTCTCTCCCTACATTGGTTATCTAGAAAGATCATGTTCGATATACGGTGGCTAACGTTTGTAGAATTTGTAGTCTTTTTAGTAATGAAGTTCAATTCTTGTGTGTTTGACTACAATAATGTTATCTGAATGAAAGCATTGCTCTATTGAAAACATTCATGAATGATCGTAGTCTTCTGAGTGCTAGATGAATGAACCTATTCTTTGAGAATAATACTTTGACTACAAAAATGTTATCTGAACAATAGTGAGTTTTCTTTCAGTCCGCGTCTATTGAAAACATTGAAAGATTTCGAGGAATGCATAACACGCCTTGTTATTTGTAAAGAGTATTCTCACACGGGTCCCTCATTTTTCATCCAAATGTCTGGCTGTTTTCACTGGTCATGAAAACATCAACGCCTTCTGAAACTACGGTGGTTGCCATGGACATTTCCCCCTGAGTATCTTTCCTTCTCGAAAATCGATGCGGCTTCCCATGTAATTAGCGAGACACAAGACTGAAGGGAATAATAATGACAGAACGTTATGAATTACGATAGGCACGAGGAATTTCCGAAAGAATTAAGCGCATTGTGAAGGCTGTGAATATATCCGAATATCCGAATATTCAAGCGTCGACTTGAAACCCACCCCATCATCGCCAAACTCGCCTATTCAGGATAGGTCCCCCCCCTTGCTCCAGCTTTTCCACCTTATTAATGTAACTTTCGGTTTCGTTGCGCTTCGGGCGTAAATTATTATTATTAAGATGGTCTCACCAATGCATCGGTAGGGTCGCACCGTCTTAGTGCTGGTGCAGTGATCTCCCTCCTCACGGCACCAATCAGCCAGAGTCACCTGATATTTATTTATTATTTTTTTTATTTTTTTTTAATTTAAAAATATGACGTTTACCTCATGCGAGTACTCGACGATGTTGGTTACGTTGAGGCTTGGGTACACCTGAATTATAATTATTTTCGAATATCTTCCATTCCTTAGCAGCTATTCGCTTCAATGCGCATCTCTTTTCGCTGTGTTTTTTCTTACTGCGATCTCCCTCCTCACATATTTCCTGTTTTTCATGACTCAAGACGATCTTTCTCTCTGGGGAACTGAGACATGATGGGCTAGCTGAGAGTGGTGATGGATCGTGCCGTTGCAGAGGCAGAACATGAATAGTTGGGAAGAAGAAGAGAATGCACTGCCAGATGTCAGTCCATGTGCTCACTTTCCCTATGTTTCACTAGTACACGAGGCATGTTACGCAAGGCAGCGTTTCAATGAGACTAAGGGAAAGAATCTTGATTCTTCTAGGTTTGGGCAGAGTGCGAACAGGATAGGTGACGATTGATTTATTGGCACACCTAGAAGAATCAAGATCTACTTCTCAACCATGACAGGAATCACTCAGCTACCCCTTATTAAGGGAGAGAATAGCGCCAGACAGCCAATTAATCTGAAGATGCCTTCTCACCTTCTTGCAGTACTTGAGCTTATCGAGGTTTCCCTCCAGACAGGTGGCGTATTTGTTGTCATCGCTCACCCACGAGCCATTCTCGGCCATGTACCGATTGCGGAAACCGCACTGGAAAATATATATGAATCATTCAGTTTCGGCGCTACCGTATCCTGCTTCTGGTCTCGATGGAGCACGATCATGATATCGGAAACTATGCAGTACCTTGAATGCGATGAGCGGCACGAATCGCTCGTGACGATCGGAAGCGGCGCTCGCCTGAGAAAGTTAAATTATTCTCCGACTATTGATCTGAAATTCCTCGTATTTTCACTCCTTTCCCTTCCCCCGACTCATGTATATGCATGAGAATTCGTCGGCGTGACCGTGAGAAAACGCCGCTACAATCTCGGGAATTTTCGAGAAACCAAAGACTCTCTCAATTCCCCCTTCTCTTTGTCGTCCCTGATGAATAAGAGTGCTGAGATTCGGGTGATTAGTGTCAGAAGGAGTCCTTCCAGACTAATCTTGACACCCTCAACAAGCTGCCTCTCAGGCGCCTACTAGATATCCCAGAGGATCTCCATCCCTCTCTCTCTCTCTCTCTCGACTCGTATCCCTTCTTCTCAGAATAGAATGGAACGAGGGAATGGACTTGGGCCTACGAATTTGCCCTTTCAGTAACAGAATTCCGATATCAAACATCGAATATTTTGCATCTCGAAACCTCCAATCATCGTGAAAGTGAGAAATCTCTACCCCGTAATTTGAATCCTTTCAGCGCAGGGACTACCGTAGTCCCTTGACTCTCCTTCAATCTGCCAGATTGCTCTCTCGAGCCCATCAATTTTCCGAAATTCCTGCGTTTTCTGCCCGAGCTCGAGAGTCCCGTTTAGCGAACATACTCACGGAAATTGGAGCGGATTTCACTAAGAGCTCTATGTTGTCCGGATATAGGGCGCGAATTTAAAATTATTAAAAACAAATAAAATCTTACCCCGAGGGCGAGACAGAGTGCAGCGACGGTCGCTGCAACGCCTACCCCAGTCATGTTCTGCAATTTAGCAAATATTTATGCATATTTTTAGTCAAAATTGCACGGAAATCGACACGCGACATGGAAAGAGGAGCATGAAAGGGACGTAGGATATGTGGAAAGGGGAGATGTGGGAAGAGCCAATTCTCATGCAAGTGACAAGTGACTTGACGACAAGCTGGCTACTGTGAAATTGTTGTTGTTAGGGATGAATTAGGAGCAAAGTCACAGATATGTTCGGTCGAGACGGGATAACAAGTAAGGTGTGAGAGGGAATGGCTGGTGAATGAGGCCCCGACAAGACTGAGAGCCGGAGAAGGGGCGGAGTCTCATCCTCCCTCTCCTCCTCTCCTCTTACTCAGATTCACGAAGATCACGAATGCTACGGTAGACAATCGATGCCTGGAGGAAAGAGATAGATTGAGGACTATTGCACAGTGGGGGATCCATCTCCTTCGTTTTCGAGGTCAGCTCCACACCTTCCCTCGCCTCGTTTTTTCCCACTTTTTTGCGAGTCGGGGGCAATCGAATGAGAAGAAATGGGGTGGATGGAGAAACTGCGATGGGATGAACATGAACTAGAGAAATGAGAGGATCTCGGAAGGGAAAAGTGGGAAAGAGGGGGGCGAAAGGCTGCGAACAAATGGTCTGCGCACTCTGATTTATGGCAGTTCTCCCAGAGAGTGAACGAGCGAATGGGAGGGCTATGGAATGATGAGATGAAAGGAGGAGGTGAGGAGAAAAGTGGGAGGGACCAATCGATAGGTGGAAGCATGTGGTTAGAAGACAAGAAAAGTTACGGCCAATGATGAGAGACTTCTCATCGTCAAGGCAACTAATTCGCATTTTCAAATTCCGAAATGATGCAAGGTTGAGACGAAATCGCCAAATGCAATGTGAAATTCAAGGTGGCTAGCTAAATCGTCGAGAGATTGGAACTAATTCTTGGCAGTTCGATGGTTTCTAGATGGTCACAGTACAGATTGGAAGAGGGAATACATGCGAAAAGAAGGTGTGAGGGGCGGAAATGACAGAATGGTTTGCGCGCGTCATTCGTACTATCAGTGGTCTGGGGAGGGGATGGTAACCGCTCGCGCGCCCGCGGCTATGAGTCATTGCGCATCGGGGCAACTAAGGAAGCAGAGAGAGTGTACAAAGGGAGGAGAGAGCGCACACCAAACACGATCTCTCAGCGAATCGATCGATATGGGGAGTGTGTCTCAGTGTCCCCTCTCTCTATCTCCTCGCCCTATGGCTCGTAACCCCGATTGACCTAACCCCTTCCGTATATGTGCACTCTCTCTCTCTCTGCTGGAGAAGAGAGACAGATTGCGGACAGATTATCTTTCCCTGTAGGGGAGGCCGGCTCACCTTTCTCTCTCCCCACATCTCTCTCTCTCTTGTCAAATCAAATCAGCGTCCTATGGTTTCACTTCGTTCGCAAAGGCCAGAGACTGCACAGCTCGAATCAGTGATTGATATCGTTTCTCTGAGAATGTTGAGCAAACAGGGAATTATCCCCCCGGCGACCTTTTCCGAGCAAAACACGTGAAAGAAGAGGAAGTTTTTGTCGACAATGCACAAGTTCACAACAGATGGGATACAGTACACTAGAAGACACAGATGTCGGGCATCACAAATCTCTCCTGATTCAATTTAGAGATTGTCCGGCTATATCTGATCAAGTACTTGAGGTAGACCTACCGTATTCGATGAAGTCTCAAAAATCATTTGCACTCTCTGCCCACGATTTGTTGGCAAGCTCGTCAACAAGAGAGCGCGATACAAAGTAATAGTAATATTCAGTCGATAGCTCTCTCGAGAGGAGGGGGGAAGATTGTATGGGAGGGAAAGAGTGGTGGTGTGGCAAATAGTCCACGGCGCCTGCTTCGGAAAGAGGGAGAGAGGGAAGAGAAGAGACTGACTGAAACACGACCGCCCGTCTAGAGAGCAAATAGAAGGAGTGGAGTAGGGGAGTAAGTGATACCGACACGGGTGTGTTGTGACTATTTCATCTACACTACTTACATTACTCTCGCTTCGTGCAGTAACATGACAAACAACAGGAGATAAAATAAGTATCATAGAGTTTCCAAGAACTTTACCCGAGTCGATATTTTCTTGGGCGATCACAAATCGGTAGTCACTCTAATGGTATTATTTGCTTGTTTCTAGTGCTCAGAAATCAATCAGCCTTCTCGCTTTGTTAATATCGCCGATAATCGAATCGGAATATATAAAAGGTTGCAGCAATGATAGTCAGCAAGCAATAGACCATGTAATTCAGATCTTTCTATTCGTAAAAAAATTTGATTACAGTAAACTGAACCAAAAAGAAGCTTCGGAAAAGAAGGGGGTGTGACAGAATTCGTAGCGGCGGGAAATTGCAGGCAACTGAAAGGAAACAGCGGGGTTGTTGGAGGAAATTGCCAGGTTGGAAGCGACAACAAGCCGCCATTTCACCTGACCGTTTCCCTGCCAACGAAATTATCGATTGGGATGCGAAGGGAAGGATTACGGTTCCCTGGAGATTTGGCTAATAAAAAGAGGAGCACGTTGAAATTAGCAGAGTTTGAGAGAGCGCACGCGGCTAGAGGAACAAGCAGAATTAGTGAATCAGAAGGAAGAGATTCACTCATCGTTTGATCAGCCTCAGCTCAATCTCTTTCTCTCCCTTTCGATTGAAAAAAAAGAAGAAACGAAATGGGGATGAGTGTGTGTCCCTTCTGTGAGAATTACTCAGCACCGTATGATTGAATGGCAATAAAGAGAAGGTTGCGCAAGATAGATCAAGACTTTGGGAGAGAGGAAGGGTAGAGGAGATTACTCAACCGTCCATCATATACTCAATCAAGGTCAGACCATAACGATATAACAAGCCAGATAAGGGGCTGAAATCAATCGATGACTCGATCGGATTAATGTAAAACATGGTAATTGGGAGCAAGCCACAGATTGGGACGGAAAGAGAGGAGAGAGAACCGGTTAGTAGTCGTCATATCGATAATGCTATGTATGCCCTCCCCACATGCATCATCATCACAACTTATCATCGCTTCTCTGCACTCTCCTCCTTTCCCTACTATTATTTGCTCCTTTTCCACCCTGTCAACACTCCGTGATCTCTTAACTCTCTGTCTCAGTGTTTACCGTCTCTACTTCCCTCTGTGCCTCTTCCTTTCTCGTCCTCCTCCTCCTCATTCCAATCAGCAAAAGGTCGAGTGTACAATCTTTGCCCCGCCTTTCCATCTTACTCTAATCGATAATCAGCTAGACATTCCATCCATTCAAGTGAGAATGGTTCATTCTATTCGTTGGTTGGAGCGAGAGATTGAGTGAAAAGGAGAGAGCAAGGGCATTGGCCCTAATGTATCAGAGTGAGAAGGACCAACTTTCCCACACTAGTGCATTTGATTGGCGACGATTCTCACAAAGTGGAGGAAAGAAGAAAGTTCGATTGCTCAAGCGCAATGAAGTTTTGCGGCGCGGCTTCGCTTAGGTAAACCAACTCGTCGAGAATCGATAAAATGATGAGAACTGAAAGAAGAAAAGGGAGGGAGGCGAGGGAGAGGAACTTGAAGCAGAAAACATGAATATGTAGAGGGAGAGAGAAATGAAACGACGACGAGGATTCGAGAAGGACTCTACACGAAAAACAGACTATTTTAGGGATGAAAGGGCATCAAACTTGTATTTTAGCTCTGTCGAACATCTTCTTGCTTTGTTCTCTTTTCCCCATCAAAAAAGATTTTTTAAGTTGCATTTAGAAAGATTTACGATAGATCAGTGCAGGTGCGAAATGAGACGAAAGGAAAGAAAGAGCGAGGGAACGAATTGGGACGGAGAGAGGGCGCCGCTCTGTGGGAGATGCCCAAACCTGATTTGTGATCTACCCTCTCTCTCTGGTCTCTCATTCCTCTCCCTCTTTCCTACTTTGCAGTCTCAATTCTACTTCCAAACCAATTTCTTCCCCGTTTTCAGCCAGTAATCAGCAACTGTCTGTCACCATTCTGCATGCTCTCTAGCCAGTCTGCTAAAATGAGAGAGTTTGCCAGCCGAATAGATTCGAACTATTCCTTCCGAGTTGACACGATTATACGGTGGGAGAGCACAATGAAACTGAGATAGAGAGACGAACTTGCATTTTTTGCCTCAGTGCTCCCCGACAAAGTTTGCAGAAAGCCTTCGTTGTGATAAATTGCCAGTGTGAGATGGGAGCGATTGGCAAAGATGCGCGGGAAAAAAGACAAAGAATACTATTGGAAACCGAAGTCAGTTCATGTTTAGAATTCCATCGGTATTTCTTTCATAAAAAATATTTCAGATGAAAAGTGAAAGTAGCAGAAAATGAGTCTCGCTATTCTGTTAGAAGGAAACACGAGATTTTGGGGCGGAAGCGGATACGAGGAAGGAAAGGGCGGCGATTCCATTCTGAAAGGGCGAATGGAGACAAGAGATTGGAGATTGAATATGCAGATGAGAGGGAGTCCCCAAAGCAATTAGAGCAATGAGTTGTACTACTGAGAGATGGAGAGACGGTAATTAGAAGTGAAGGGAAGAGACGGGGCGCAAATGGGATAACGTTGCCGCGAGTTTCTGGAAGTTTCCGATTCTTGGAAGGATAAGTTAAAGGAAGTATGAATGGGAAGAACTACTGATAAATTCAACAGTTGTGCATCAGAGCGTATATGCCTGCGAGAAGGAAAAGAAGAAAAAACCGAAAAGGGAGCCCTCAAGCAAATGGCCGGAGTAAATAATGAGGCATGCTACTATTTGGAGGGTTGACTCTCTCCACTTCTTTCTTTGTCGGTTTCTTCTTTTAGTCTTTTTCGACCCCAGACGCAGAGACATCAGCATTACTGCTATATGAGTGAACAGACATGGGGAAAGGATAGAGAGCAAGAGGGCTTCTGATTCCCACGAGACCGATCACTCCCGTCCGACTACACTCATACCAGCCCCAATTTATGGATGATACTCAGCTCCGAATCCGACTAACATAACATTGGATACGAATTGAGAGCGACTATAATATTTGGTCTGAACTGAAGCCAGTCCCTCTGAATAGGCAGAAGAAATCAGTGGAGTGAATAAGAGTGAGTGCGGGAGAATGAGATTCGAAGACTTGGAAGGGAAAGATTGGGGGGGAGACATATGGTCCAAATAAGGAGAATTGGGGCAGCCAGCACAAAAAGAGACACACCCTTAGTGCCATAACAACAACTCTATTCTCTCCTTCTCTTTTTCTTCTTCTTCCTTCCTTTTCCCCACTACTTTTGGCTCACTCGCTCACTCTTTTTGCAATAGCTACTAACAGTGAATGGACAACTGATAACTTGAATAGGAGAAGAAGGGATCATAACTGGAGATGACGAAGGCACAACAAGTATCTCTCCGGTTTACGTCATTCGTTAGAGTCATGAAATGAATCGCAGAGTGCATTCTTTCCTTTCCCTTTGCCATCATAATTGCTCCTACTACCTCACAACGCACCAGCAAAAAGGATAACGAGAATTGTCGTTGGTCGGTTATGGGTGAGTCCGACTAGCATTTCTTGATAGAACTAACTAAAGAAATGATGTATACTCTTGTCAACTAACTATAATGAGTGGGAAAATAACTACATAAATATCGCATTCCATGACAAAAAAAATTGATTGAAAATATCGATTTCTGGCTAGCAGGACAAGTAACAGCGAACAATTGTAATGCACATTATTGCATTGGCTAAATTCAGAGAGCGAGACAGGTGAGCAAACTAAGGGAAGAGGATGAAGTAGAACTAGAGCAGGGAAGGGAACCTATGTAAGAGAGGTGCTCCCTATAATCAAGCCCCCTTTCACAGGCTTCGTTAAACTGCGTCTTTCATCCCCAGATTTCCTATGAGAGTGAGATTCAGAACAAGGCGTCATCACAATTACACCTGTGAGCAATCAGTGAATGAGCGTAGCACCATTACTTGGTAAACCTAATTATTCTCCTATTATTCTCCTACGAATGAATATAGAGTAACCACAAGCAAAGGCAACTAGATAAACAAGATATAGTCAAAATAGAGAAGTGAAGAAAAGAAAAGAATTGTGGGGGAGAAAGCTGATGATACACATGTACACTCATCGACAACAAGGTTGTTGGCCTCCCTCATTGACAGGGCAGAGTGGGGAATAATTGATGACCGGGACCGGGTGCATGGACTACTAGACCTACTCTCGCTCTCCCTCTTCCTCTCTATCTATCTACTCCCCCCAATGCCCCCTACCCTCCGACATCCCTCCCGTTGTAGAGAGTCTCTCGATCAATGGAGATGTGTGTGGATTTAGGATAGAAGGAAAGCGAATTCGAGGAGGAAAGTGGGGAAAGAGGGAGAGCAGTCTGCATATGGCAGTTCGAAATCGCATTTCGCCCCCTCCTCTTCTCGAGGCAATAATAATGCGCGTTTATTGAGTCAATAACTGTCAATGATGAATCGAAAAGCTTTTTGAGCGGAATCAACGATGAATATTCCGGAAGTCATTATAATACGCCCCCTATTACCACTTACTCATCGTAGAGATAGAGCTAGAAAGTTGGTGAATATGATAGATAAAGGATAAAGGTTAAAAAAGAGGTAAAGGTGTATCCACGTCAAGCGATTTAACAGTCATAAGATAACGCTAGGTGGGACGCTAGGTGGAAAGATGAAAGTCATCTCAGAATATTCCTCTGATGCATCACCTTGTATATGCATGCGGAACCGTAGCTGTCGTGCCCATCAAAGCAGCCGAGAAGAGACGGAAGATTACGGTAATCTCTAAGGAATGTGAGAAAACGCGATGCTTGTTAGTCGAGGGGCTTGTAGTGGGGGGGGGATTCGCATGAATAATGAAGGCGCGTGCTGTACGGCTTTGCCGAATAATTAGCCTCGTTTTCATACAGAAACCAAGATGAAACACGAGTGGAATTCGAAGAATGCGGGAAATAATTACAGAAATGTGCTTACGATATCTCATTATTTATTTTTTTCACGGAGAGGCACGATTCGCTTTTTTGGAGAGAAAAAACTAGCAATTAAAAGAGGATAATTTAATTACTTGGTTTGCAAAAGACAGAAAATAATTGAGATTTGACGATTATTTTCATAAAAGTCCGTTTTTTCTCTCATACCTAACGACATGTCGAACGAGAAGAATGAAAATGTTCGCGCCTCCTTCCTTTTACGACGGAAAAAAGGATGCCTGCACCGAATTTCGTTAGAGAAGAAAACGAAGAGAAGTCTGCCCAATTTGAGACCAAACAACGAGAAAAGAGACTTGCAACTCGTTAGGGCTGATTAGAAACCAGGGATGATTGCGGTATCAAGAAGATTTCACGACGTGAAAATGATATCGTGAAGAAAAGCGGGAAGATGAGATAGCGTGACGATATTTCTCGGAATTGCGGGCTCTCTTCAATTTCTCGTTACTTCTAAGTGGGAAAAAGAGAGAGACTGCTACTTGGACATGACTTCGGTTAGACATCGTTGCAAGACATAGGAAACGGATAGAGTAAGATCGTTACTCGGAGGTCGAGAGGAGGAGGACTCGAAGCTGGTCGTGGCAGAACGTAATGCATAGCTGAGGAGTGAGATCCACCCGTCGGAAGATTAGTCAATGCCTCGCCTCACCCTGTGCATGTTAGAGTGATTGGAACTGGAGCATCGAGGGAGAGAATGGAGAAGGAAGAAGACAGAAGGATGACGTATCGATGGAGTACGGTAGCCAAGATGAGTGAGAACAAAATATGAGAAACGTATCTGAGATTAATTGTATGCTTGTAAATTTCGGGATATTTTCGATTATGTTTAGGGAGTCTAGTACATTCTGTGTCAGTAAACAAATTTTGCTTCATGATGATTCATTGTTCATCTCAACATCTACTGACTCTCCCTTTAGCGAAAACATGTACTTGCTCTGCAATCATGAGGGAGAAAATACGTAAGAGGAAGATTGGGAAGAAGAAACCTACTCGGAGAAGAGGAAGGAAAGCGGAAAATGTGGATGGAGAGCGAAGCAGAAAAGGGAAGGTCACTGATCTGTAGAGGATCGGATTGAGTAGTGAAGCGTAAGAGAGAGAAAAGCGAATCGAGAAGGATGGAATAGAGGAGATATTGGCACGCTTTTCGATGATCCATTCGAAATACATCTACTTTTGATTACTGAAAGAACGCTTTCACTATAGCCGCGTGCTCAAGAAACAATGAAAGAAACTAGAGAATCGAGCGAGAAAGGATTGCTTCCCCATCCATTCTCTTACCTCGCTACTCGACTTCCCTACTAGTCTGGTGATTCTTGTAAACAAAAAAGACGGAGAAGGGAAGGGAAAAGAGGGGAAGTAGAAGTAGAAGAAGAAGAGTAGGCGACGAAGCGGGTGTCAAACAGGAGATTGAAGAGGGGCCGCGAAGGGAACTCTCTTCACGTCAAGTGGAAAAAAACACTGTCGAATTTCGATTGTCGGGACTGTTTGTTCGGAGCGAATCGACATGGAATACCGAATGTATGAACGTCATTCGAGAGGAAGAAAATAATGAGTACAGCACAGGCTGACCGAACAACAGTCACGCAGCTAGAGGAGAATAGTTCATCGATTCAAACGTAAGTACAGACATGTCAACAATACTTGGACTAGGCCTGGAAAGTCGTGAAAATGGAAATTATCACATATTAAACGACGAAAGCGACTGATTCCTCGTTCTTCTTTGATTTCCCCGTAGAACTTCGGCTCTGAAATTAAATGCGTTGTTCATTCTATTTCTTGTGGAACATTCACAGAATTGTTTTTACCTCTTTAGAACAATAGTATATGAATTTTTACAAAAAATATTTATATTTAAAATTCATTGCACTTCACATTGTTCCCGCTATGATTTCAAAACTACTCTCTACTCAACCCAACAATGTTTAAATTTTTTTTGTCCAGCTATATTTATCAAAGACAAAAATGTAATAAAAAAATCAAACCTTGGTTTCCTTCTCTTCCACTTCTCCAGAGCAGCAAACGTGTATACAACAAGCACTGAAAAAAATGATATTACTGTGGGTTAGAATCCGAATTTGTAGTTTTTACACGTCCTTTTGTTTTTGTGACTTCGATTATGATTGAATTCTGTTTACGGAATGAAACCATGATGTGAAGATAGTCAGGAAATGAGAAAAATCCCACGCTTTCCTGAATTATCGCGCATCAAATATTTTCGTTCAAGGAATGTCGGATGATCAATTAGTACTTATATTTCCGAGGGCTCTAAAGGTAGGATGAAGTAACTTCCGCTGACTAATGAACAAGATCTCTTGAGTGACAGTGATGCAATTATTCCACTCATGAATATCTGGCATATACGATAAATTCTACCTATTGCTACGATAAGTATACTTCACGTTTTGCTTTATCTTCCCAGGGGTATATCCCAAATGTTTTGCAAAAAATATTTTTTTCAAATTTAAATGTTTCCTTCGTCAGATCTAAGAAGATCGAATTTTTAAGAATCAAAAAAACAATTTAACTAAGATTTCTATGATGCTTATTCACAATTTGAATTTAATTTATAAATAAAAATATCATTTATCATAAAAAAATGTTTAAATTATACCTGCACGTCATGACTGTGATGAAGACTACAAGGAAGAGAGCGAAGAGGACAGCGGTTATCAGAACACTGCAATAAGTGGAATATAATGAATAATTATTTTGTATATTCATTTCGAAAGTCATGCTCTCTCTCTACCAGGAAAATATTTTAGACGGTTTCCCGGAGCTCTAGAAATTTTGCAAAAAACAAACAAACAAATGAATAATGCACAGTATCGAGACAGCAAGCAACATTGAGGTACACAAAGACAATGAATCATTCTAACTTTTGGAATTGTAACTAACGTAAAGTAGTTTCGCGTGATTATCAACTTCAATTTCAAATCATAATTTCGATACGCAGCGTGCAAAGTATCTCAGCTTATCACTCAATTGTGAGTCACTCACCCCGATTCACGTGTCCGCTACACTTTATATGTGCTGCCATGAACAAATCTTGCACTGATTACTACTGCTATTACAATCAGCCTTATTCTGCATGAGGCTATGTGAAGCTATACGAAATTGTTTGCTTTCTTATGAGCAGATTCATTCAATCATAAATGTTTCAGTGATAACAAACTGGAAATCGATCGACAGCAGGCATAGACAGGTGTTTCTTCAAACTTTCATGCAAAATAAATCTTTCTTTTTTCATCACTAAAGTATGCTTAGGATATGGCAGAGAGTATCAGAAGTGCAAACACTGGGAGATATGGTCGAATAGCGCAATCTTATTCAAGGAAGTAGGCATCTAAGAGAAGGTAAGGACTAATGCAACTTACATGTACCAGATGCACTCGTCACATTGCATATTTTTCTCCTCCGGACGTCGTCGATTATCTCCAGATGGATGGACGATGAATATCCAGACGCAGCGATTGAACGAGTCGCAGAGACTGGAAAAATGGGAGAGAAGGGATAGGAGGAAGGAGAGAGAGAAGGAGGAAAGAGTGCGCAGCCCTTCTAGAGATTGTAGAGGAAACATAAGGATAGTGGAGAGGGAAAGGCATATTGGAAGAAGACTGCAATCTCAATTACACGTGGCTTCAAGTTGAAATTATTATTTAATAATAGTAATCTACTCTGATACTATTTCTATCAGCGATTGAGCGCTGTCGTGGGCATGCTAAAATCATGATAAAACAATAAATACGTACACCGCTAGTTCGAGGGTAGTTGCTAGTCCTTCTACAATGGCCATGGAAAAGGATTTATCCTCCTGCAAGAAAGAGAGTAAATTATAGGGGAGCGATCCGTTTTCTCACCGTGATATATCGTTTTGTTTTAATAGCCATCATGACGAAGAACACTATGCCATGAATTATGAGATACTTCGGAAGAAAGGGCTGGAATATTTTGACTCGCAGCGAAATTTACGAATGTTTTCCCAACAGAGAGTTTTACGTAATGAATATGAGATTATGCCAAAAACAATTTTGATAGAATAATTGAGGCATATTCACCATTAAAGGGCATGCATTGTACTGAAAGATAGAGACAAAGAAGCCACTGAGGGGAACGACTGAGAAGCAACAGAGGAAGAGGAGTTCACGGGCTGAAGAAGTCAATATAACCATGGTATATATTTTTTATCTTCCTTCAGCCAAAATTTGTTTCACTTAAAAAAGTTTTTAATCACTTCAATCTCCTTCATGAGTCAAACACTACGTTAGAGCATGAGAAATGAGAGAGATGGAATATTACTATGATGATTCACATTAGATGTCAAAAGCAAAGTGGGAAGATAAGCACAAATGACATAACGGCTTACGCATGGCTTGGAGCTTTTCTTTCCACGAAGGTTGTGGGTTCGGAATCTCGATGAAAGCGACGGCAGGAGGGACAGAATCGTAGATGTCGTCATCGACGAGAGGACGGCGACTGTCCATCGTCGTCATCTCGATTTCCATCTCTGAGAGGGAGAAAAGGCAACTTCCAAAGTGCTTGTCGTATGGCTTCTCTTGAATTGATTGAGAAAGAAGAAATGTCGTACAGAAGCAATAAAGAAGAGATAGCGAGAGGGGAAAAGAGAGAAAGATCTTCTTCATGTTCCACTGTGTGTTATGAGAGAAATGACACGTGAAATCGAGGCGGAAGACAAATTTATCAGATATTGAGATAAGCAAAGTCGGTATTTTGTTACACTGGCGTTCCTCTCGCGAATCGCGTTAGTTTCGTGTTCTCCCAGTCTCTGCAAAATTTTTAATCGAGCTATCTTCCGGTTTACTTCTTTATTATCTTGACACCTATTAGTTGCTAAATATTGAGTAAAGATTCAAATAGGGCAAATAGCAGTTAAAACACATATTTCTTTTAAAAAATAAATTCTCACGTGCAGAAGTGATCGGCTGCCAAGAAGCACAGACAACAGAGAGGAACGCATGAGAGAACGAGAGTACCAATGAAAGCGTGAATTATCGAACTGAAATGGTATAATATTACTGCTAATCATAATAATATTAAATTTGAATCATTTTTCAGTACCTTTAATGAGCATTTTTTGTGTTTGAAATTGCACCCGGGATCTGTCCTAAGGTAGATGTCGAACAGGGACAATAGAAATAGTAATCCAGTCATCGCCTCTATTTTTAACCATAACCATGGATTACTCACATCCTCCACAGCCACGGATCACAAAACTGATCGAAGATGATCTCATCGAATGTGACCGAATTCCACTTCCACGACACCAACACAATGCCCATTATCACTCTGAAATACGATATTTGAAGGACAATGTTATTTTCTCATAATAAAGGTAAAGGTGTATCCACGTCAAGCGATTTTACAGTCGCAAGACAACGCTAGGAGGGACCCACTGGTAAGACCAGCTGTTAGATGTCTGATCATAAGTACTAGTGTTTTACAAGTATGTCGGGTCACTTAGATTTTTTGTTGCAATAAGACATATTTTAAAAAAAAATCAAATCCTACTAAATATACTCACAGCCCGACTGCAACCAACCCAGCCACTCCAGATGCAATACGCATAACGAGGTTATTTCTCTGAAATGGAAATCAAATTATTCATATCCAATTCAAAGTTCTATTACTTTATAGAACTTCTTTTTCGCTGATCGTCAAAATGCGCCAACTCTTCAAATAAAACTAGAACCTGACATAGTGCGCGACGATTCGTAGAGCCGCAACAATAATGTGGACGAGACTGTAGCAGATCAGCCAGATCGGAAGAGTTGGCTGAATTATTTTCGAAATTTCAATTGATCGTTTCACTGAGGTTACCGATATCCCTTTTTCACATGACTCATTCCTTTTGACATTCCATATCAAAAGTCAAATTCGATTATCTGCTTCTAACCTACTCGTAGGGTTTCCCGGTCCCTTTCATGTGGACGTAAAGCTAGAGTAAACATCGCAGTTGCGTGATAACAGAGGGACTCTCACTCAATTCGAGAGAGTCGTTGAAACAAATACGCTAGTGATCAAACGCAGAGAGCTTGTTTTCCAGAGGGGCAAATTTTCGTAATCCAAATCCGTCTCCCAATTATAGTTGCAGAAATAGAGCCTATTGAGATTCTCAGTACGGTGACATTTCCGACATGTTTTCGCCGACAGAACCGCTCGTGATTTAAGATTGTAGCCAGGATTTGATGTAAACACTTCGGACTGAGGAAGATGATCACTGAAGAGGAAGTAGAAATACCTGAGCAGCGCAACGTCGAATGTTAGAAATAGCGATGGCGAGTGAAACCATCGGAAAGATGGATTGAAGAATTATCCCGATCAGAGCAGGTCCTGTATCGATTTAAAATTATTAATATATTCAGTATTCGATTACCATATCACGTGGTATTTTTAACATATTTTATCTACACGCCACAAAGAATAAAACTCACGACTGTTGACGCAAGTCCGAACTCGTTGACTGGCTTTGGAAGGTGGTCGGAAGGTGCTGGATGCTCTCGATGTTTCCATTCGCGAGTCCATTTCCAATTCGACCAATTGCGCTGAAATATACAGTGTAAATAGTGTCAATGTTGACTTTCATATGAAATGAAGAAAGTGCTAACCTTTCTGCATGGTCTCCTGGTAGCTCATTTTGTCACTCATTGCTCGTTAGACACTCGGATGGACGGTGAGAATTGTAGGTTGAAGAGTGTATTTGGAAGGAATCCAGGTGATAGCAAGCTGATCGGAGAGGGAAAAGAAAGAGAAGAGGGGACGATAAATAGGGACTCTCACTCTCCTTCCTCTTATCTCAAGGCGCTGACTCATTCACGTAAGGCATCCGTCACAAATTTGATCAAGAGGCAGAAGCCGGATAATTTCGGAAAGCTGAGAAATCGGAGCACTTCACTGATGAGAGGCCATGTAAAATCTAGGAGAAACGATGGCCTAAATATTGTTTGAACTGCAGGGGCGGGCAATTTACCTGACCGGACCTAGTATAAACTATCACGGAGGCAACGGGGGACTCCCTCTTACACTATCATTCTCTCTCTTGTCTGGTGACCTCTTTTTTCATCGTTTATTTGAAATGTGGAAAGTTGTCTCTGAACATTAGGACATCTTGAAGTTCTTCAAAAAAAGAGATGAAATATGTGAAAACAGTAATTTACGAACGTTCGAGAAATCTATAATGAGCTATGCTTACCATCTACTTTCAAATTGGCTGAAATTCGATCCTCTTACGCCCCTCTTCCTTTCTAGATGACCCCCATCAGATGTGATCAGATCGTCTTCTCTATTTGCGAACGCCGTTACTATGACCTCTCCTGAATAACTAATATACGGTAGATTTCATGGAGGTAGGATCCCCTGTAGGGCAAACCGACAAGGTTGTCAGCGACCACGATTCTTGACAGGTGTCTGGAATACTCGTTTTGGACACGTCTCAGCGCCAATTTCACCTCTCTTTCTCATTTCTCGCTCGATTGCGCGTAAGCTCGCCCACAAAATGAGGGGTGTTCATCTTTTTCTTCCTGCGGAGGGAAAGGTGGGCATTTGCAAAGCGGAGTATTCTCTTTAGGCTTCGAGATACGGAGGCTACGACATCTCACCTATTCCTTTCCATTGAATATTACCCTCTATACTAAGAACGTGCGAGATCCTCCCCCCTTCTTCTTCCCTTCTCCATTCTCCTCATAGTCAATCCCCTCCCCTCTCTTCCTTATCCGACTACGACTCTCATTTGTGCATGGGCCTTGCCAACTTATTGCGCCAATCTGACCCATAAATGAGCACAAGCCAGGGCAAAAAAAGTGAATGTAAAACTTGGCGATAACGATTCGAGCGCGGGATTCATCCCTCTACCCTGTATCTGACGCGCGCTTCTATTACCAAGAACACTGTTTAAACTGACTCAATCGCTTTCTTTCTTTTCGGCAAACTATTATGCCAACATGACGAGCAACTCTAGAGGAACTCTTACGGAAATTAGTAGTAGGCCGGCACCGCACAATATACATCCCACCCATTTCCGTGAATCTCTCCCTCCACGCATTAACGAATCCATCTTGCCTCTTCCCCACTCCATCCTCTCATGTTCCATGGTTACGGTACGACTGTTGCTTGGCGATGATGAAATGGATCTCGTTGATCCTTCTTCCATCCTCCATCCCTTTTCTATTCTTACTCTCGTCTTGCCTTGTGCCCTCCTTTTTTATTACAAACTCCTAATAGATGTGCCTGAGAGTACGCATTAGCGTGCGAAGAAGGGCCTCGAGGCCGATTTTAGAGTAATGTTATTAATTGTTTCATGCCTGATGTTTAAATTTGATGATAAAGATAGCATATCCAGGTTGCAAGGACTTCATCGAGAGACATCAACATGGACAACGATGACAAGAAGTGAGGTTATTTCTCACAGGAAAAAAAAGTTCCGACCACATTATCTGCGTCAACTAGTACAACATCTCTAACTTTCTCGAAAATCGAGTGATGCCCATTGTGATATGTTTTCGTTGCTTTCGAATCAAATGCAGACTGAGTGACTGAGGTTGCGCGATCTACGGCTTGTCCACAGTCGTTGCATCAAGATTCAGGGAGAAGCTACATAAAGCTACATTGATTTCACACTGTGAACGTTATGTAAATTTGATGTATTGCAGAATGTTCGATAAGCAAAAGGACCAGGATAAGAAGATGACCCCTCCAGAGGTGGATGAAGATGATAATATGGAAGAGGGCCTGAATGAGGAAGAACCAGCACAGGACAACGAGGAGACGTCGAATGATAATAACAACGACATCACTCCGGAACCACGTGAAAGGTGACATCTAATTATCCCTGTAACATATTTTGTATTAAAATATAACTACCGCTCATAATCAAGCTACCAAGAGTGCAGTTTTTACTTAAAATGGGTGCAGTGTAAACCTAAAAGGATGATGAAACTTGCAAGAGTGTTTACCAGAATGAAAAGACGTCAGCACCTCGACATCTTGAAACATCTTGATTTGAAAGTTGCGTGTGCCGACCAGGAACAAAGCCAATTAGTATCTGACGACCACGGTAAAGCAGTTTTGAGAGTGTTATTTATCATGAGTTCAAATTGTTCGTGACGTTATGGAAAAAAATGTTATGAAAACTTCCAATTGAATAGTACAACGATTGAATATACGATTGAAGATCGATTGATAATAGTACAATTGAATAGTAAAGTAGTACAACGAAAAAACGGTTTAACACATATTTTGTAGATTACATGCCTGTCGTATTGGGTCCGATAATTATACTGAGGTCGTGAATACCGTGAACGCTCTGAGGAAGGACAATCGGAAGAGAACTTTTGATGTACGGTACTAACTAATATTGCAATTCACTGCAATTCATTTTCGAGTCATTCCAATTATGCGTTCTTCGCACAGGAGACGGTCACTCGTCACCCGAATCCGAACTTCGTTCCGGCCAACTTTCGACTTCCGTTCACTAAAAAGCCGACGAAGCCAAATCGCCCGTCAGCTATTTATTTATGCTTTTCATATTCTGATTTATTCTCATGAACAGGGCTTCTCTTATTCATTCTCATGGACAACGTGAACTAGCGAGTGAGTTTTTTTTTCAGGATTGCTGTGGCAAAGAGAAACGGGTCGTCGAATGCCGTGGCCGTCGGAGGAGGCTGCCATCCATCTGCTTCCGACGACCCTCTTAGCGCATTCAGCCCCTACCATGGTATTCGTGGACCCGCTCATTCCGTTGATCCCATGGGCATGAATCTCGCCAATGGATACGCACGTCGAGGTTAGGAGTCTGATCTTATCACGATCCATTTCGTGATGGTAAGGGGAATTATGGTCAACTCACTCAGCGCAATCGATAGCTTTTTATTGTTCTTGGAATGTTCGTTTTATTACTCGATTTCAAAGTGTATCGATCAAATCCCGATAGTCCGATAATATATTCTCAATTCAGCTAACGATGACGACAGAATGGCTGGTACCGTGTCCGAGGGTGAAAAGGAGGAGGAAAAGATGAATGAGGATGAAGATGAGAGTGTTCCTAATCCAGAGGAGGACGAAGAGGATGATGGAAATGATAGTGATACTACTATCGTTCCTGAGAATGAGATGGAGGAGTAAAGAGAATAGGGTGGGATTAGAACATTCTGATAAAATGAAATGCTGGGTTATCATTTCTTTTCGTCAATATACTTTTCAAGTACTTTCACTATTAAAATTTTTCTGTAATCAATTAGAGAATAGTAAATAATCAACTGAATGTACTCGTCCCACCTAGAACCTGTAAGGATCGATCGAGTATTCGAAAACTCGTGCATACTCCATCATTAGCGTGAGCATTTTCAGTGAGTATTCTTCCATTGTTCCTTCTACTTGTTGATTGTCCTACAGCGTTACCAAAATCTATGCAGCTGACAACAAAAACTATTCCTTTTAGCCTCCCAATTGATCAGTATTTGTAACTAGTCTCCTTCTGGTCTCCTTTTTTCGGACTGTATCGAAAGAATATGCAAAAATAATCACTCGGATTGTATCTTACGAATATGCAAAATTGGAATGTTTGGAACTGATTCTCATTCCACACAGCCTCCGTTGTAGTCAGCTCTATTGTTTCAAACATCATCTTTGCCAAAATTACACTAACAGTTCACACCATTTGATACAGTCTTACGTATCCTTGCCAAAGTTATCTGTAGTTACTAATTTGCCCCTTTCTTGGAATGTTCGAGTGTCCACATTCTTTGCATTGTCAGTTTCTAGTATTTGCCCCGACTAGAGCTCTTTCATAATAGAGAAAATATCATTGCTCGTTTGTTCTTAACAAGCCGACCCGCTGTGATCCCTCGTCCTAATAAAGAAATATTGTTATTGCCGTATTCGCTCACTCAGCAGTCCATCTGAATACACACAGAACGAGGGGCGAATTTACACGAAATATGCCATTATTTCAGTCAGCCACAACATGGGTCGGGCACACCGTCGATTTCTCCTACTTCTCTACATAGTAATCACTGATGTTGCTGCAATGCAGCAGCTGTCATGGCAGCATCTGCAGCCTCAGAGTCAACAGGAACAGCAGGCGTTCCTCCAGGAGATTCAGAAACTGCAACTGCAGCAACAACCCAGCCAACAACTTCCGTTCCCGCAAATTCCGGCGCCACAGACAATCATTCCCACTCTACCAACGACGACCCAGCAAGTGTGCAATGATAAGAGACAGTGAGTCAGTTATGAGTTAAATTTATGAAATTACGTGATAGTTCTTTGAATTATTTGCATATTCTTGCCGTTTTATATCGAATACTACACGGGATATAATGACAACGATTGAAAAATAATTATCTCCCAAAAAATAATTCAGGTGCTCGTATTGGACTAAAAATGGCTTCTGCAATCATACATTCTACAACGAGCACTACAAAAAGGAGAAGTGAGCTTTTTTTATTGTTATGCAATCCAGATTTTATTATGTCGCGAAACTCTAATCCTATAGGAAAAAAACATGTTATTCACGAAATAAAGTTGATTAAAGTACTCTGCAAACGGCGCAATTATTAATAGATAAAGAACTAATTGCAGGTGCGCAAATGCTTGTGGGCTGTGCATGAATCAAGCTGGAGGAATAGGATCGGGATCTTGTGTGGACACAATTCAGGGGTATGATTTCAGTAAATTCTCAGTAACGTTAGTTAGAAAAATCTAAATCTCGAACTTACGCTTAATTTTTTTGTCAAAAAGTTTTATCTCTTCAGATGAGATCTAAATCATCTATTCACTTCTAGCTGTCAATCGTACATCTCCCTCGGATACTGCAGTCTACCGGCCGGGAAGCAAACATGCTGTGCTACCTGCTCCTCTACGAAGCCCACTCCCGCTCCAACCACAGGAGGAGGCATCGACGTTGGTTCAATCCTCGGCGGTCTCGGTGGACTCATTCCTGGACTAGGAGGAGGAACGAGTGGTGGTGGACAACAACCACAGCAGCCAGGAGGAGGCAATCCGATTGGAGCGCTGGGATCGCTACTAGGCGGTTTGACGGGAGGAGGAGGAAGTCAGGGTGGAGGAGGCAATCCTCTATCAGCGTTGGGCAACGCGCTCGGAGGAGGTGGTTCTGGAGGAACAAACCCTTTGAGCGCAATTTCCAATGGGCTGGGAACAATAGGAAATCTGGCCAATTTGGCAGGAATGCTAGGATGATAATTACCGGAGTTCTGTGAATGTGTGTAAGCGACAATAAAAGAATTTATATAAAAATATTTACAAGCGAGTGTTTCGATGCCAAAGGTAAAACCTGACTTAGAAAGATGAGCGAAATGACAGGAATCGCGTATTAATCACGTGTGTGTAAGCACAAAGTTTCGATAGTGTTCTGATCCTGAATCTGGGAACAATAAATCTTGAAAGAATGAGCAAAAATCTCTGAGAATCTGGCGCAAACAATTGTACAGGGATATAAAATAATATTTTTGCCTATGTTGAGATGGTTCTTTGCATCAAATTTAACCAAGAATGATCATGAAAAGTGAGTGCGAGTGTCGAACCTGAATCCAACTGGAAATCGACCTGCGATTGGAGATTAATAAGCTCTATTTGGGTGCCGCCGGGGGCGGTCTCTTCTTTGCTTCTACGATCGAATCACGCAGAAAATTAAGAACAACTCCATAGGAAGGAGAGCTTCGCTCGCTCGGTTTGCACATATCGTGGTGAATCTGTAAGGAATTTATTGCGACCAAAATAATATATTTTGTCCTAATTTATCATTCAACACTCCCATTGTGGACATGGTGTAACCTTCGTGCATTTTTTCGATATATTTTGAATTATTGGCATTATTCTCACCTCTTCGATATGATATAGCGATCCTCGGGAATATACAGCAGATTCTCTCGGAACAACAATTCCTTTCGTTCCGACTCCGAGATTTGATGCTTTAGTCTCCACCATCGACGCAATGATTGGAATGGAATCGTGGATTGAGGAAAAGTCTCGATCGAGCTGGAATCGTTAGCAATTTGTAATGTAATCTATGACAAAATTTAACGACTTTATTTGATTACCTTTTTGTTTAATTCATTGCTCTGCCTCAACAGTCTAACATCTTCAGACGTGGGAATGAAATCATATCCCCACGCATCAGCGATCGGACTTCCCTTGTGAGGAGTTGCAATGAACAATATGCCAACCGTCTCTGGAAATAACATTTTATAGTTGATCGCGAGTTCCGAACACATACGTCCTCTGAGTTGCAACCAATCGAGCACGAGTTTCTTCGCTAGTAGTCCTCCCATTGAATGGCATATGAAAACTACCGGCCGTGAACCAACACCCGCTCTCTCCAATTGGTCAGCAAAACGGTCCGATCGACTCTCAAAATTAGTAAAATATAAATTTTTCTTTATCTGTATTGAACAATCAACATGCAATTCTTTTAGCCGCATTCGGTAGTGTCTTGATTTTCTAAGCTCAACAACAAAATTTACCTGCAAACTCTCCATCGTTCCTGTGAATGCGAGAAGATAGGATGGATACTCAATGCCGATGATGCGAATTGGATCCACAATATCACGCGGGAGCCAGTCCTTAAATGTTACAATTAAATACGGAGTACTAACTTTCACATGATTCTCATTGACCTAACCTTTGGCCAACACTCTGTAAGTGTTTTGTTATGAAAATAATCTTTCTGCCTCCATGTGTAATTGACGGAGCCTCGCAGTCCGTGAATTAGAACAACGTCTATGACCGGCTCTCCCTGTAATATTCGTGTTCAGAGTGATTTTTATATTCAATACTAACCATACACAAGTATAACTCGTAGACATCGGATGGGAGAGAATATTGGATGAGTCCAAGCGAGTGAAGTGCATTTCGAAACACCTGAAAATTATATATTTTTTTAAATATTAATATTAGATCTCTAAAAATCTTGTGCATTGTGTCTTGCAAAATTGACAAGTGACGTGTCCTCTCTATGATTGGACAGTTGTCTTGGTTAGTGGAAGGATTGGACTTTACACCGGAATGAATGACCACGCAGGCTCACTAATCTATATATAAATGAAGCGGAAATAGTAAAAAAATACCTTATGAGCAATAATTCGTTCCTCGAAAGAGATTCCATTTATGACTAAATTGCTTAGCACGCGCAGCCACTCCGACTCAAGAACAGCATTGGCATACGACTCTCCAAGAGCGGCGATATTGGCAAGGGTCTGAGTTATGAACAAATATAAAAAAGATAACGAGTTAAAAAATAAGTTAAAATGAAAACGGTACAACTAAATATACTAAGGTACTAAGGTATGCTAAGGTAAATATTGTCCTACCTTGAGTGCAAGTACAGCCAGCTCTTTGTTGTCTTCCCTGTAGCCTTTCCACATTGAGTAGAGGAATTGCACGATAGTTGTATCCAGGTGAACAGCATTTGATGGTTTCTACATAAATTGTGTATTCTGATACAAGAAAAGTAAAACATACCTCGGTTTTGAGGAACAACACTTGCAAAATTCTCTGTAGATATGCTAGCCGAGAAGGGCGCCTGTAATTCATTTCACAAATTAAAAAATAAAATATATAAATGAAAATCTAAAAATAATTGTATTTACATCGTCCCTTACCTTCCGAACCATTCGTCTGTGCACGATAACTCGTCCTCGTCACATGGCACTCGATTCAGCCAGTCTAATGCTGCTTGAAATTCATCCCCTAGATCGAACTGAAAGTAAATGATAAGCAAAGCAGGTAGTTAGACTAGTAGCACAGTGAGGACAGTCAAGCACAGTCAAATGAGGACATTATTTTCTTGATAAGTACAAACCTTTTGCAATATCTTCTCAATGTCCATATCAGTATCGTATTTGGGAAATTGTCGGACAGGAACGGAGTTGACTAGCATCCATCCATGGCCAGCAAGGGCGCCCAATGATCGAGTGGACAACGAGGAGAGATGATCACGCGAACGTTCTGAGATAAATATGTTTTTAAAGGCACCGCATGTCAAAAAAAGAGTTATCAAGAAGAAATAATGAAAAATGGTGCGCATTTGAAATCGGGGCAATTTATATATATGTTTCAAACTCTGTTCTATGATATATTTCTTAGTAATAAATTGTCAGTGTTATCAAGAGTTAAATTTACCTATATCACTCCTAAGAATGAAATCGATGGCTTCATCCACTCTGTTGCTTTCGTTCAAGCATTCAACCGCCTCTTTCAATGAAGATAACTTCTTCTCCTTTGTAAAATATCCCCATCCGAAGTAGGACGAGAGGAAAGCACTGAAACATGACGTGTATTGATAATTTTAAATAATTTTAAAATCGTTTAAACAACGTTTTAATCATATTTCGTTGATTGGATTAACGAACTGACCCTATTCCAGCCGACGGTATAACGTATTTTGTCATCGTACTTGAATAGGACACGTCTAGATGCTCTCCGAACTAATCCATTGCACTGATAAAGGTGGAATAAAGGGCGAATCACGCCATTATCACGCGAGTTCACTCAGGTTGCTCGCGCGAGCACAAGAAATATAGGTTGACGTTTCTGCTTACAGTATATTCCCCTCACTTCTCAGGTTTTCTGTTAGAGACCTAATTGTCAAGCGCACTTTCAAATGATACAGTACCTGTTTGGTTATATATATTCTCGCAAAAATATATTTATATTTTTAAAATTATTATATATTTTGATGCACATAACGGGCAATATAATTGAAAAATATAATTCGTCAGCAATATTAGTCACAACAAATATATTTTGGTTATTTCTTTGCCAAATTATATTTATATTTTAGATTTTGCATTTTTTTCATACAACAATTAATAGAATTGTAAAATATATTTCATCAGCTGTGTTAGCTGGTAAAATATATTTATATTCCAACTACCTGTACATATTGATATACTAAATTTGTAAAAATGATATTATGCCAGAATAATTGTCATGAGCTGTATTTTTAAAGGTTTGTCATTAACATGTGTAGAAATATGTCATTCTACCGTACTTCTTATCTCAAGTAATATTCATTTGTGTTTTTCTTTCTATCATTCTCATTAATAATGGTGCACAGGTTCAAATTCGATTCTCATTTCAAGTAGGTAGAGGGAAAAGGAGGAGAGAAAGGAGGGCCAGTGAGGGGAGTCGAAATAAAGGATGACGAGGAAATTGAAAAAGCGCGCGGAGACGGAGGCGAAGGGAAGGGAGCCACACATCCACAGTCACATGTCCCACTAATGAAAAGGAATCATCCACCCCCCCCCCTTTTTGAAAACTTGCAGCAGCATTACCACATCTCTCTTCTTCCTCCACTCAAAGTGATTGAGCGGTTACGAAATAAGCGGAGGCTGCACTCATTATCCCGATGAGGATTAGTAGGGAGAAGGGTGTGTCTTGTGCAGCAAACTGCTCTCTGGAAGGCGCGTGACGCCTGCCATGAGCGACCGTCTCTTTCATACACTGTCTATCTCTATCTGGCTGCTTAGAGAACACTGATGAACACCCTTTACTCATTAAACCGTTACTCACTAAAGTCGATAAATATTTGGCTATTAGGTAAAGTGAGAGAGTATGCGAATAGTGTAGGACGTTCTGACTACGGTAAGTTTGAAGAGTGCATAATTGAGAAACCCTATGATGCACGGGAATAGTAAATTCGATGTCCGACTCGTGTTCATCCCTCGTTTGGCCTTCGCGAGCAATGGACCGACAAGTCGTCTTTTTCACTATTGAAACTACGAGCGAGCGAGAGAACCTCAACTCGTTTTCCCGAATATTGAACGTATGAGCAATTCGATTTCAATTGAGCTTATCTTCGGTTGTTTTACACGCGAGTGCTATGTCTCTGAGAAGGCTTGCTGTTATCGGACTGTCGTAAACTCTCACTCAATCCTTCGACACTCTAACGTTTGTTCATGATCTGATTGCTCACTTCAGTCCCCTGCATAAAATTAGTTGATTCCGCAATCATTTTGCTCGAAATCTATTGTTATTCAAAATTTCGGGGTTGTTTTGCACTTTCGTTGAAGCAGTATCACTTGCAACGCAGGTGCATTCGTTTCCGTTTCGCTTAAGGTTTCCCTGAATTTCAAGCCGATGTTTGTCTCTGGATTTTATCTCAAATCACGCTTTGCTTGAAAGTGTCATGCAACGCACTTCCTTTACAATCTTCAGCAGCAACTTTCACAAAGAGGCATGCCGCTCCCTTTGAACTTCTAAAGTCACATTCTATTAATCATCGTTTTTCCTAGTCTTCTTCCCCTCTAAGAACTCTCCTTCTAAGATTGATGACCTCAACCGTGAGTGCTTCTATGGGGGTGGGCGCTTCCTTTTGCCTGCCTATAGTGTGCCTTCTTCTCAATGACTCGACCGATCGACGCCACTTCTCCTCTTCTCTCTTCCGTAAATATAGTCAAGGGGGCTCTTATGGCTGCGCCATCTTCTCATTTTCATCATATATTGGTTCGAAGAGGAAAGGCGAAGCGCGTGGCGGTCTGTGTGGAGTGCGAGTATGTGTGTGTGTGGGGTGAAGGAAGGAAGCGCCATCTCCATCTACAGTATACTCTCTCGTAGAGTAGATGTAGAGAGTGAAGGATGAAAAGAGAGAGTGCGATCCTCCTCCGTCTTCCTTCTTCCTTTTCGGATCAGAGCCCGCCATAGAGTGGATGAGTGCTCTTTGTTGTCTCAGATGACGGCAGGAGGACCATGGGGCGTTATTGGCCGCGTGAATTGCCCTTTTTCCCTGCCTTCATTTCTCATTTTGCAAGCGCCTCGCGCTTCATTCCACCCTTGATTTTCGACTCGTGAGACAGCGAGAGCAGCGCGTGCCTTTACATTACTTTTTCCTCAGTCAACCGCCAATTCAACAGACCTTTCTTCTCAGAATACTTCGATACCGAAAAGTCCCACCCAGATATCAATGGATATAATGTATACCACTCTGGTTCAGAGGGAGAAAAAATATTGGTATTGAGATCAGAGAAATATTATTCTATTGTTGTTCTCCTCTGAGCGTGGTCGTTGGACAGACTTTTCTGGCTGATCTCTCATTATTGTCATGATATCTTCTCATGTGAGCGAATCGCGTGAGAGGCGTGTAGTAGAAGAGAATAAGAAGCACATTTCCTCGAACGAGAAGAATAGGACCAGCATAAGTTTAGTGCGAGTGCGTATGTCGAAACAACTATAGGAAGTCTGTGATAGGATGAAGAATGAGAGCAGCAAGGACGAGTGAGTGTACTGATCGTTTCTACCTTTCTTCAATTTATATTTGTTTGGTTATTTACCAGCGAAATCTATTTTGCGGTAATTTTTTTCGTAGATTACTAGTGAAACTATTGATTTACATGTATGACTTCCGGGATAGGTACTTTTACGTGACCTCTATCTGAATATGTTCAGTGAAATGAGAGAAAGTGGAAGAAGCTCATCATGGTAGCTTCTCTGGGAAAATGCAGTATTATGCAAGCAATGAGCAGCCCATTAGAAACAGCATTGATCGAGACGAGCGACGTTTCATTTTGATGAAACGGGCATACTCGATACCTACTGCCTCCCTATTAATGGTAAATAGTGGGTTAATTCCCGCATTTAGAAAAAAATTATCGGGCCATCTCTTGAAGGTCCATTTAATTTCCGCTCTTCGTAAGTAAGGTAAACGATCTCCACACTAAGTGTGCTCTCTCCTTACTCCAGACTGAGATTTTATATGCGAAATTGAGACGATTTTCACGTTTATAGTCGTAGGATAAGAAAGGCCACGCGCCCAAGTAGTCATCCAACCCCTCCCATATTTGCTTTTCGCCAAACGTGGCGGTCTAATGAATAGCGAAAACGCCTTCCCAACTCGGTAAATTTCCTTTGTCTCGCCGACTACTGCGTCTAATATGAATAGGTGAGCTTTTAGCATAGTTCCAAGTAGTGTCGAATCATGACAAAACAATAAATCAATTTTCAATTCCGCAATGACTTCCGGACTGTGTGCAATCTCTGACATGTGGTGTTCATTTGGGAAATGAATTCTCCGGAAGCAATCAATTAGTCTAGCATCAATCCCAATCCACTCTCGATGGAATGGAATGTAATAGGTTGTAAACTTTTTTGGGATCTCTCTGCCAAATCTTCCAAGGACGCTCTCCATTTCGTTATTGGATGTGGTCATTATTTGCGATTGCGCACTAGGAAGAGCGAATATCCCTCCGGGATCCGACGAATGTTTCATTCCCTCCAGTAGTTCCGCTTCCTCCCCCCTGTACTATGACGATAGACGGGCCGACTGAGTCCACTTGGAGGTACGTATTCTATTATTGCACGGGGATTTTTGCCACACATGGTGCAGTGCCATTGGTATGTCCAATCATGTGAATCCGTAAAGAAATTAGATGTTGCAAATCATATGATCTTAGAAACTCTGCTGCTAAATTTGATTCTCGCACTTTGATGACTCAATTTCCCCTCAGGCTCATGAGAGAATTTGTTTTGTGAGGCTGCTACGTGTCTTCGCAACTTTTCTATCTCGATTGTGTATAGGAAGAGACTCGCAAACATATCGGCCTCCTTCTAGCGCGTCATCAACATTCCTTTGAATATCCTTTGATAACATGCATCATTTACGACGTAGGTGTTTGTTATGAGGGCAAACAGATTCAACAACATAAGTCACGAGTAGAGTTTAACTTATCAGAGCTGGACTTGTGTATTTTTAGCATTGCGGATATATGTAATTCAGAAAAAAAAATCTCATATTTATTTAATTGTTCGATATCATAAATACAACATACTACCCAATTTTATTCTCTCTTTCCACTGTTATCATGCCATATGGAAGCACTTTCCTTTTTTTTTGTCTTATTGTCAGACACTGGTCAGAATATATTTCAAAAATGTAAATATCAATCGATTATTAATAATTCTATTTTTTCAGTAGTATCATGGGTGTAATTACGAGTACGTTCTGTGATGTTCGCTTGAACATAACTTACTACACGCCTGAGGATGAAAGGGCAAGTATCGAACAACTCCAGTACATCATGTCGATAATAATGGTGATTTAATATTGGTATTATTTTATTGTGAATTGCAAATCACACTAAATTAGAACATTTATATTATAACTTATTTTAGAACTAAAATAAATATTTTGATTAAAATAATAAAACCGTAATTAACAATAGGCCAACTATTGTAGTGACCGTCTCCGTGATACCCTGGGACGGAAATTCGTTTAAAGCACTCAACATCCTTGAAGGGTGACTAGCTCCTGTGCAGTAATTAATGCAGTAATTGCAATCCTTTTTGAATCCATTGCAGACCGCAAGGAAGATTACAAAGATTCTAAATTACAAAAATTCAAATTTTAAATTTTTTACCTAACATTTTTGGTTATAAAATATTTCTGCATGATGCTAAGGCGTTCAATTGGGAACACTTTCAACTGGACAAGTCCTGAATAACCTCTAAAATATTTGAATCTAATCGGATTTTGCCCCATCTGGGACTCATTTATTCCGAACCTCAAAAATGCAGTTTCTTAGAAACAGGATTTTTGGCTTCAACTGATAGTACTAGCACGGCGTCAGTATCCACTTTGTTTAACTTGTTTAACTTTGTTTAGTAACCACTTTGGAATTTTTAAATATCGACATTGCTGGTGTCGAAGCGAACCATTCCGTAGCAATGCCAATTTTTAGAAATTCCAAAGAGCTATCTGAAATATGCTAGTATTCCATCCCAAAACTAACAGTTGATGTGAAATTCTGATGAAAGCCGAATTTTCGTAATTTATCAAACGGCAGTTGTGGAGGTTCAGGAGTCCCAGAAGGAAATGCCGATTCCATGTTCTAGTAGTGGTTCGGGATGAGTTTATTTCACTTTGGGCTATTTGACACTGTGTATTACTGGGATTTAGCAGGTTTTGTACTAAAAAAAAATGCAATTTATCATCGCGATTATGCGAACTTCCTTTTTGAAAGTTTGCCCACACGAGCACCCTAAATCATTATGGATTATTCATTATTTTTCTGTCTAGGAGATGTCTAGGAGACGGAACATGATAGTCCACCTTTTCAGACAATTTTCTGCGTAGTCGGAATAGGTGGTAACATTCTGAACATCAAGACACTCCAGTCGTCCTCTCTCCAGACCGTCCCCTTCATGTACATTCGCACCCTCGCTGTGTTCGATCTGGTGAGGGTTGACTAATAATCGAACAAAAGGCAGTCTCCCGCTTGACATTCTAACTCACCTTCTCGAGTTTCTATTTGATCTTTCAATTTGAGATTGGTCTCGTCGGCGTTTTGCTGAACATAATCTCGAAGGCGCATTTCGGACATGTAAGTACATATTTTATTTTTCAATATTTATAACGAGTTAATCCTTGCAAGTAGTCAAAAAAACTGAATTCAGAGCTATCCTGTGGTGTGGTACAAAGCACACTTAGAGCCAGTGCTCATCAACACCTTTTTCATCGGAGGATTGTATTGTGCATTCATGCTCACACTTGAACGGTTAGCATCTTTTTAAATATTAATTTAGTATCTCACAACAAAATAAAATAAATTATTAATAATTGTGTCCGTTGAAAAATAGTTGATACTTCTTCTGTTCTACTAGTGCAGTTTGTTCAGTTCACTCATCAGATCTCGTTTTTTTTTTAATTGGAGCAGTATTATTTCTTAACATACTAACCTTTAAAAGCACCTTGGGAATGTTCTCGTGACTAGTGTACAAATACTCATTCCTTCAAAAGAACACCCTCAGCTGAAACGTCGTTCCCCGTATTCCCTTTCTGGGTGGGGATTGTTGACAGATTCGCGCCTTGGGCGAGCTGGCTGTCCACACCCGGCTACTCAATTATGTAGATGGAATGAAGGGAAGGAAGGAGGAAGGGGGGAAGGGGATCTCCCTTCTGTCGATTCTAGTACTAGGGCGGTCTCTCCAATCGGAAGAGGGAGGAGGAAGACCCATTCACTGCCTCTGCCTCGTCTTAGCAAGTACTGCCTGACACATAGTCTTCTCCCTCCCTTACCTCGAAAAAAGGAATAGTCGTCAACCTCCCCTCCCATTCTTTTCTCCCTACTAGTCAATACTATCTTCTAACAATGATATCTGGACTTCAGATCATTGCTCATCTCACGACCTCATTATCGTCAATCGAAGCCGAGAAGGGTCAGTTGGAAAGGCAGCTACTTCAGTGAAAAAGCAACAATCATTTAACAATTCGCGTTAAAACAATACATTGTCGGCTCCTTGGTCCTATCAATATACTGCAACGAATTAACAGGCATCAATTATATTATCCAGGCTGCTCGAAGGCGTATCTTGGCTGCATTTATCATCTCGTTAATTCTACACATTCCTCTCGGTTTACAATTTCGTCCTGTCGAAATCGCGGAGGGAGTCTATGTAATAGGCAACAATGTCGAGCTTCTTTGCGAGTAAGCAAATTCGTATTTATGACAAACAGATTTTCACTTTTGTTGCTCTTACAGAGCCAAATATTATATTTTATGGAAAAGTTTCCATATTACATATCAATATGGGAAAGATTCATTACGACCTTGTGTATTTTTGAATATTTGGAGTAGTTTTTCCCAGTTGAATTAAGTATCTCGGATATGTCCCTCAATAATTAATTCAATTGGAGAAAGGACTACGGTAGTTGAAATTGTTAGTGCGAGACTTGATGCGGAGGGAGCAATTGAGAGAGAAGAGTGGACGAGAGACTGAATGAGAATGGGAGAGCTCTCTTCAAGAAGCGGAAGCTAATTCGGACGTAGAGAAGGGAGGCCGGAAGTATAGGAGAGTGATTTGGAATGAGTCCTGGGAGGCTTAGACGAGGCAAGCTTCATTCAGATGAAATGATTGATGGGATTAGATGGAAGAACTGACGGGAATTCATGAGTACTCAGTAACATAACACTAGAATTCCCCGAAAAAATAATAAAGATTGAAAAAAACGTGTTTTTATCATGTTTTTTTTCTGGGAAATCATTAATAATACTTACTTTAGTGAACCGATGTACACGTTCTTCTACTATTACAAGTTCGTCCGTGAAGGAATTCGATTGGCGACTGTTGTTCTCATGGCATTCCTTAATATCCTCATTGCCCACAAGCTGCACGAAACTAGCGTAATTAACATTTTATTAATAAATTATTATTTTTTATTAAATTATTTTTAATTACTACCTTTACCGAATCACAGTGTCTGAACTTATCTCAGTTGAACTTATTTCTTATTTATGATAATGTTATAAAGTGCAAAAAAGTGATTCGGAAGCCACTTGAAAGTTATTTTTAGTCATAACTATCAATCGATTTAAGAGACGTCGTCGCGAAATGGTCGGTCAGAGAGCGGCTACTGCTGCGATTTTATTCAGTACCGCATCAGCCTCAGCCAGATCCTCAATCGCCGCCACCGATGCCAGGTATGGACAATGGATATTGTGTATACTGTACTCATCATTCATTAAGCATCATTAAGGTCATCATTAAGCATCATTAAGGCATCATTAAGCACCATTAAGGTCGTACAACTGCTCTGTGGGTGGTGCTCATGGCAACAACCCTTCGTTCAGCAGTGCCTCATCTTCGGGAGGGAGACAGCCCAGGACGAGAAATGACGAGCCAGCGAGACCTTCTGCCGTGAGCAGGTGTGTGTACACCAGATTGCAGTAAATATGGAATCCAGACCTATTGCAAAAAGGCTAGAAAAAAGATAAATCAGGAACATCTGTGGTCAGCGTTTTTTGCCAATTGCCATAGCAGATGGTAGAGCGACAGATGCGTCTGATTGATTCAAAGCAATCTTTCTCTTGAATGTAATATGACAGATTTCATTAAATTAGTAAAGGGTTAATCAATTTTAGCTTGTATCGTTCGTTCACTGAGAGGAAATTGACTGTACTGATGGCTGTCATCTGTGTCATCTACATGCTCGGAAATCTACCCCAAATGATTATCATGAGCGTGCAAGATGAATCGAAGGAAGGCGTATGGAAGTTCCAGGTATAGTTTATTGAGCATTCTCCCAGATTCGTGTTGTGCATCAAGAACCCTAGTCTCAAAGCAAAATAGTAGTATGGAGCTGAGCTGGTTTCCCCATTTAATCCTCGAAAACTTTCCCTCTTCGCTTCTGAAAATTAAACATCATCGACGAATGAAGAAGTTGTTTGGTTGCTCCTAATTCAAGGAGCAATTAGCAATTCTCTGACTCTCTGCTTTCTTACTCAATCCCAAACAGCCTAACCATCGAAAGAGCATGTGGAAAGAGGAGATTTAGGATCAGGCTAATTTCGGATGATGAAAAAGTACTCAAGAGCGGCAGGAGCTCAAGTTTTTGCCTAGCACCGAATTTGACTAACAACTTCTGAGTGGCTGTGGTTTCAAAAAAAGTTGTTGTTCAAAGAGTATTATCAGTCGATAACAAAGATCAGAGATGTACTTTATTTGAAGAAACTAAATATTTATGACGAAATTCTTGTATGTTTCAGATTCTGAGACAAGTCGGAAACATGCTCGAAGTTGGCAATCATTGCGTCAACTTCTACCTCTTCTGTCTCGCATCGTCCGAATACTCGCGTGCCTTCGCAAACAGCTGTTCCTGCTTCCGCAACATTGCTTCCCGAGTTCCTTTCCTCAAGAGATTCGCCCAGGGACCATTCCTTACCGGAGCGTGCGTTGACTTCCTAAATGATTTTTTCCGTAAATTTCCGACCTAATCAATGTTCTATCAGATCCGTGGTCTCGATCAACGCTCCCCGTGAGATGGTCACTGGAATTGAACTTGGAGATATGAGCAACTCAAGCGGAGGAAGAAAGGTAAGGCACTCGATCTCCGAAAATACAGTCACATTCAGATCTCGACCATTCCCAATGAAGCCGCCCTCTCAGCCAGCCAGGAGGATAACCTTCGCAAGGTATTTTAACGATGGCAGAAATGTAATAATAAGTTTTTACACTTGCAGGTGTCGGCAGAACAGGTAGCATCGTGTGGTCCATCAACATCACAGAATGTGATGGAAGTGAGAGATACTGATGAGGTAATTGTCCTTAGAATAAATTTATTGATTCGAGTCTTCAGGAAGAGCGCAAGCCCCTTCGAGGCATTCTCATCAACTCTAGTCTTCGTCTGTCTAGCTCGTTGAGAAGCTCCGGAATCCGTCAGAAACGTTCGCTGACGATTGCGAACGAAGCCGAGACGACGAGAATGAGAGACGATGTGGATGATGATGGCATCGAGAAGGTCGAGGCAGCGGTCTGATTCCCCTTGTGCCTCCCTGCCATATCTATCGCTTACTGATCTCAACCAATCCCTCTCTCGATACTCTACAGCTTTCGCATCTCACGAACGAACCGCACAGTTGTCTCTTTTTGTCTGCGCAGGGTTTCCTCTTTAACGCTTTGGCTTCCTTCTCATGTCATATTTGTCCTATCCGTAGCAGTCTGAGAGCGCGTGTTCACCAAAAAAAGACAAAAAAATCATTCCTTCTCACTAACTTCTCACTTCTCACTAACATTCTATCAATCAATTTCCAAATCTATCAAACTATCCACCCTACTCTTTCCCACAGTCGACAGACCTTCACCACCTTCAAGCTCTTCCATGCACAGTCCACGCCGCGGGTATCACAGCGCTCAACGGCGATGAGTGTCACTGTACGAAACATCCCCGGATGCGCACTGTGAAGCCCGCGGATGGACCACTGCACCAGCTTGATCTGTCCCTGTCCGCTTTCCTCTTTGTTCAAGTCCTCATCTCTTTAATCTTCAGCATCGATATCCCGTCATTTTTAACAAAAAAAACGCGCATCTCAGACACCATAAATATTTTCACTCGCATAATATTGTACATTTTTCGCTATTCGATAAAGTATACCAGTCGCTTTGTGGAAAGTATAGCACTGGTCCACCTCCCTGCGTCAAGTTCTGTTCACACCGCGGGTATCACAGCGCTCCAACGGCGATGATTACGACGCATCTCCGTCTGGTGCACTGTGAAGCCCGCGGATGGGCAAAGAACTTACCTTCCCAAATTACATCTGGCTCACCAAAGGCAGATACTGATCAACTTTATTTTGTATACAGCCTATATCATACTTTTTTCGTGATTCGATACACTCTGAAAACAAACCTATGAAAAAATCTCTTAAAGAAGGTGTTCCACGAATATCTGGCTAACTGAGTTCTCGATGTGAGGTGGTGGGTTGCTGTTACCCGATAACACTTTCGAAACTCCCAAGTCACCAACTTTCGTTTTAACTGAGTTATGATCAATTGGCTGCGTGCCAAGTGACCCTGAAATGCAGGCAACGAGCGAGAGAGCGTGCGGAATGAGGAGAGCGTCCCTCTCATCCCTCACTTTGCATAGTCGCCCGCGCGGTTCGTGGGACGCCTTCTTTAAACTCGGAAGGAAGTTTGTCGTTATACAACAATTTCGTAGTATGAAACTACATCTAATGGTGGTGTCATGCGTATAGCAGACGAAGAATTAATGAGAGTGGTGCAATTAGAAGCAAAACCAATTATGGCAATTCCACAAGAAGGGTGGCATTTGAGGGGTAGGCCAAGCATTACTTCCAGAATACACAAATAAAATTGTATTTTCAATAATAATTATCTAAATTTTTCTTTAGAGGTGGGGTGGGGTACTCGAATCAACTGAAGAGTTAGAGGAGGATGAAGAGACTTTGTTAATGAGGAAGACACCGATGAAGAGTTAGAGATTGGATAGAAGGATGAGGCGCCCTACGTTTAGAGTACAATTATCAAGACTCACGCCCCTACTTACTCAATTTCCTTCGTTCACCGCAGTGTGTGTGAGTGAAGCAATGGCTGATGATTCGTGGAAGACTATCGATGGTCGTTCTAGTAATACGATTCCATTCAATCGGATCAGATCTCTGAGTCAACAGAGATCAAATTTGAACAACACATCATCTACTAGCTCTTCCGGGTTTGATTCTTTTAAGTTATTTATTATACTTTTATTTTTCCGACGTACTCTCCAACCGTATGAACGAAGTATTCGCAAGGCAAAACTTCGTCTCGGGCTTCTAGATGACAGGTTTGTGCATGATTGTAGCCTATGGAAAACATGCAATCAATGGCAACGTTTTAAGAAACGATTATCAGCCACTAACGAGCGAAAGTTCTCAGATGCATGACGAATTACTTAATCAGTGGTACTTTTATATTCAATTTTGTTGTTGATATGCATTTAAATTGTTGTTTATGAAAGAGAAGGTAACCATCAAATATTTGCAGTAGGGGCAATGATTTCTTCGATACTCGACAAACTGTCTCTAGATATTATTATGCAAGGAGGTATTTAATCGGACTTAGTAGATTTATCTAATTATATCAGAAACGTAATACAACTCTTGAAAGAATTCCTAAGAAAGAATAGATCTATTCTTGAAGTGAGTACCATGCGATAATATCTAATGAATATATAATCCCAGACCATTAATTCTGACTGCTACAATACTTTAACGAACAGTGTGCAAGTGATGTTGGATGAAACAATTCCGCATATGTATAATCTGATGGCCGAATATTACGGAGAAAAGGTACTTCTCACTCCCAAGAAATCGAACTGAAGCTTCTTCAGCTTGGAGTTGAATCGAGAGACGAGACACAGAACAAGTTATGGCAGATTGTGTCTAAGGAAGTCAACGTCGATGAGCTGGTCATAATTAATATTACTTTTTTGTATTTTTCCCTGAAATTCATTATTTCAGTTTCTGATAATAGTGGCGTTACACGGCACAAAAATGAGAAAAAGACTCGAGGACATATACATTTCTCAAGCAAAGATTCACGCATCTAGGTAAACAAATTGTAAAATATACTGAACTAAAACATAATTATTCAGTCGCATTGCGGAAGTGAGGCGCACATATACAGGTGATTCGATCAACTCTTCAAAGTGTAAGCCAGTTTCTAATTATTTTTGTGAAATACTCAACTTTAAGTGTGGAAGAGTGCCGTAAAGATGCAGTTAGAAATGTACGAAAAAGGAAGTGATTTCGACAGAGTTCATCGCAAGGTGAGATGATTGAACTAAACTGTCTGTAGTATATAACTTGCAGTCTTCACCTGTATTCGAGCAGAGAAAATCGATAAGAAGCCGCTATGCACGCTCAGAAGATACGAATGTACGCTTACAATCTATTACCAAATTATCATTTACAATTTTAGATGCCACTAATCTATCCAAAGGGCCGATCCCTCTCGGAAGGTCTCCTCTTTATGAGAACGAAATATATGCCAAAGGTATATGATTTTGAATATATATTTAAAGTGAGTGTGTTATGTGAATTTTAATTTTTTTTTCAGGATCCAAATTCCACGGCACAATGAAAAGTTCGATAATTATATCCCATTGATGTTCTCGAATGATTTCATTGTACTTTTAAATGTTCCCTAAGGCAGGCATCAGTAGTAATGTGCAGCGTATCCTATATTATTTTGCCTTTAACACTATGCAAATTATTGTATGTGGTTCAGATTCTCGAACAATAAATACATTTTACCCTGGCTCAATTCAAATTCATTACAATACTCTTGTGATCGCATTTTTAGCAGTCGACAACTGTGATATCCACTCGAAATCAGTTGCGCAAGCAGGGTGGAAGCTGGTGAAGCTCGCTTAATCCGCAGCCCTGTTCACTTACCTGTGCACAAATTACGCAATTTCTCGCACTGCCTAACAGTTGTGAAATATCGAGTCAACAGCTTCATTCTATCTATTGCATATTCCTAGAGCGGTCTATCAGAAACCTCAATAAATGTCTCGCCTCTTTCTAGATTTTTTCGGGGGGCTTGAAAGAGGAAGAGGTGTTTGCTATTGACAGTGGTCCTTAATGACGCGGCGCCTCTTTTACTTGAGTTCATCCCTTTCGGCAGTTCACCCCTGCCCATAGAGACAGCTTTTACTGCTACCAGCCTTTTCAATGTGATCGCAGTTCACTTTCGGTCTATTTTCGGACACTTTCTCTTCAAATTGCAGGTTTTGTTTTGGAAGCGAATGCGGTTTTCACACCTTGACGATTCTCGGGTACCTTACTCATAACTATGGCATTTGTGGGTTCCTTCCCCCAATCTGCTCCGGGCGGTGATAGACTAAACATGAACACCCTTCCTCTGCCCTATGGAATGTTTCGTCTGCTGAGCCCTCCATTCTCCTTTCGGTTGCACTCTTTCATTGTTCCGGTTCACCCTCCAGCATTCAAATTTACCAGTGCTCTGCCTCAGTATCCTCGGTATTCACAACCCCATTTGCAGGTGCTTGCTACTCATTTTTTTCAATTATCCGATTTATTTGAATCTAAAATTAAAGTGCAGAAATCCGGAATGGAACGAAGCAGCTCTCGCTCATCTCTCGCCAACAATCTCAAACAACAACGAGTGGTCTTCCCTCATCCCTCCTTCCGACCGTTCCGTGTGGCAAAAAAGGTATACTGTTTTTTACTCATTTTTAAAATAAATTTCAGTTAATGTATTGCCAATATGGAATATCAACTGTGTAGTATGTTCCTTGTTTTCAGAATCTTCCCGAATTGACAGAGGCTGACTGCGACTGTTCACTACTCGATACATCGTTTCGTCATGTCGAATCAAATGGAGTACGTAACATTTAGTGACACAACTTTTAATATTAAATTATAGCATTTAATTATTTCATTGATCTGGCTCGAAAATACCATACACCTCGGAACATTTTTTTTTTGGAAATCTGAATACATCTTGCAAATATGAGTCATGATATGGTATTTAAGATGAGACAGGAAGCAACGAGCAGAGCGAATCAAAGCTTCACTGGGTATGAAGCTGACGAATCGATGGCAGTGGAGGAGAAAATGACGAGTAAGAACAATATCAAATATAATAAATTAATTTATATTCGTAGGCTCTTAATGTTTCTCACAATTTAATCGTTCTTTTCACCTTCAACATACACAAAATATGATTTTGTTCAGCCCACTTGTCACAGTTCGCATATTTACGATTTCAGAAACCAAGCACAGAAGAACTGCAAACATAGAAAGGATAAAGAAAAACATCTACTGCTGGCTCGAGAAGTCAATTCCAGAGGTATTTCTTTAAAGTTGAGTATTCGGCCTCTCGGCTGCTGACTTGCTGCTCTTGGGTTTTCTTGATAAAAAGTAAATAATTGACAGGTGACTGCTCCCCTTTTCGAATTGGAATCTCACCCAAAGAAGCGGCGGAGCTGCTATCAATCGAGACGAGAGAGTAAGCAATCTTGAAGAAGAGTTGCCTCCAGTAAATAACAGGAAAATGTTTGGGAGGGACACTTTTTGCCATCAGTGTAGCACGTTGGGAATTGTTCTTGTTGTATTTGCTTTGCTTGACGGAGAGAGTGTAGTCAGCGAACAAATACAGTGCGACCAAATGAGCTGATAAAAAACTTATTAATGCTGTGATTATTACTACACCTGTAGAAGTATTGTTATTTTCAAAGAAAGAATTGAAGAGTTCGTAATTACTTTACTCAGCACCAAATACGGATGATTTATCAGAAATTCTAATAATTTATAGAGCCAACATCATATTCGTCTTTGCCTTCCTTCTCTATCGATATGCCATCACGATCGATCGAAAGAGTGGATACGACCTTGAAGAGACGAGCGAGCAGAAGCTCAACCATTCCGATCCGACCAAGAATGGGAGTGAAAGCACTCGGTATGTCAACACCTTTTGATATCTCACTGACTCTAGCTTTACGCTCTAGTTGGGAGAAATCAGCAGTTTTGACAGTTCGAACAAAATCTTGTGAAATGCTGCGATTATTTTGCCATATTTTTTGAGATTTTTTAGTTAGTTTATCAGCTAGAAAGTGTTTTTTTAAAAGAACTTGCCAGCTAAAGCTCTTTGATGTTGAACATTGTTTAGTTTCAGGAATTGCTCGCCACAAAATCTACTTCCTGTGAATACTGAAGCAGAAACGACGACTTAATAACTTTCCAAACACTCTAGACCAGTTCACACGTATTGCTGTAGTAAAATATAGTATCAATTTTAGTCTAATCCTCTTTTCCTTCTATCATTGTTCTCCACTCTTCATACTCCCCCTTTGTTTCGTCTATTGTCACTCTGTAATCGCTCTCTGTCTCTTCTCGCTATCAGTGTGAGTGATTGTGTGTGATTAAAAAATATTGGCAACGACCTTCTTCTCCTATCCCTCTCTCTCGCTCAAGAATTGAGAGCAACGAAGGACACACCAGTTCGAGATTGATAGTGAATGGAGAGATTGGGAAGGAGGAATGCGGAGCGCACCACACCTTCCTTCCGTTAACCCACTTACAATCATCAAGCTATATTAGAAGGAAGTAGAACAGATGAAGCATTTCGAGAATGACTCAGTGCATTGCAGTAGTAATTTAACTTCTTATTTCCATTGAACTAGGTATGTTACAGTGCTAGTATAGAAACTCCTTAATCTAGAGACTCTCAGTATATGTGCTAGACCAATGACCCTCTTTGAAGTGAGTGATGGGTAAAGGTCGCCCTATCTCGATCGTAATCAGGACGGTAGAGAAAAGGATAAGGTAAGTTTAGGGCTCCCCCGTCCCGCTCCTCTCCCGTCCTTGCCTCTCTCCGTTCCTGATCTAGAAGATCTAGAAGAGATAGCGAGAGAGAGCCATCAGCTTGCGAGATCAAAATCGTAATGGCCTGAGAATAAGGGAACCTCGCCTATTAACTACGTCTTTCGTGGCAGCATTCGATCAATATTGCAAATTCAATTAAGGACCGAATACTGTGTATTCGTGTTTAATGAGTCATATGAATAAATACAACAATCCTAGTATACTCCCACTGAAAAAAGTTCGTATTTGTTCTTAGAAATGAAATAATTTGTGTGGAATAGGCAACTTACTTTTTCTAGGGAAATGGTTCCCAATATTGCATCGGAATTATAGCTAGATTCAGCTTTCGAGAGGCGTTAGCCGAGCTTTAGCCTGCCTCATTGAATACAATGCGGATAAAGCTGGCAAGCGCCTGTCGAAAATCGCGGAATCAGCGAGAAAAATGAATCGGTAGTTACCGGGGAGGAGGGATGACGAAAAGAAGGGAGGGGGATGTAGGAGGGGGAGAAGAGAAGAGAGGAGAGTGACCGTTCGGTCTCATCCACTGGTGGAATGAATGGCGGACAGTGCAGAGAGTAGAATTGGAAGGTGCATGCTACCCCTCCTCTTCCCCTTCACATTCCATTGACTCCGCCCAGTCCATAAGATGGGCGATAGTGTGTGCAGATTAGAGAGAGAGATGGAGAAGAGATGACAATGGATGAGTAGATAACGGAAGACATCAACCTATTGATCATGATTCGAGAGAGTTTCATTGATTACAATGATGAAATGTGATAGGAATACAGTGATCAAAATGTGAATCAGCAAAAAGCGCATTTCTTTTCCAAATTAAGAATATGTTACAATATTGATGTCATGAGAGGTATATAGATAGGTAATTCAGCGGTTGGAAAATAATTTGGAAGGTTCTTTGACTTGCGAAGAAACTGAGAGCAACTGTGTTATCTTGTTGCCGAATCTTAGGAATTCACATCGTTCTAAGCGTGAGAAGAGATGAAAATTCTGCGCCAAACTTGATTGTTCCTCTCTTTTTTTTGCCGGAAATATATATTTATAGAAATGTATCGGTTTGATGCAAACGTATTTCACGTTTTTATCTCGTTTTTGCTTCTCCCTTCTTCGTTCATTAACAATTTCAGCTTCAGGTTTCACCACCTATGGACACTGAATTCTCTTTACATTGAATGATGGATTTTATATATGATGTCTGAAGTAAATGCACGTCAAAGCCACCGTAATGCGAATTCGTACTCTCGGACCAGTCTTCCATAGAAAAAAAATACTCAAATCGTAACCGATGAGTCATTGCGCGCTTTTTAAACTTCACAAATAATCTGGGTCGGCAGATCGATTACAAACGACATATTTAATTCGTAAAGTGTGGCCGCACAAAATAACTAGCAAATATTGAAATTATTGCAATAATTTTTTTACGATGGAATTATAAATTCAAACTATGTTGCAAATCAAAATAGATTCCCAACTAGGTTCGTGACATTGTTCAGGAGATTAATAGATTTTATATTGCTTTCATTTTCACTCAATTTATCAGTTTGTATTTTAATTTCGTAAATCGACAATTTATCACTTTGTATTTTAATTTCGTAAATCGACATTCAGCATTGGCGACGTATGATTTCGTATGATTCACTACCCTGAACTTTTGCTGTAATGTGAGCTAGTAACCCTTTCACAATCCTTTTAGTTTTTATATTTGTAAAAATAAAAAAAATAAAAATAAAATTCAAAATTCAATTTTTTAATAAAATAAAAAATAAAAATAAAATTCTAGGAATTTCTTTTAGAGATTCCCCAAAATACAGAGCAGATCATGTTTATATGCGTTAATGAGTCCTTGTACCGATGTCTAGTTCCCATTTTAGAGGAATTTGGGAGTGATTCAGTCCAATAAAAATAAATCCGAAAACACGATGTGAAGAAACGTATGCATAAACCAAATATGTGAATATTTTATTCAAAACATTCCGAATCATAATAAAAAGAGACAGTACAAAGACAAAGACAATATGTTACGATGATCGATGTTTGCTATAAAATGTTGTAAGTTGATGTATAAAATTTATGAAACTCGGTATCTGCATAATTTCCTTATTATGATCACATCGATTTTGTATTGCTATTCGTGAGAAAAAATCGAAAACAGAGAAAACGGTATTCGATTTTTAGAAAATTTACCCATAAACCATTTTAGAAACTTTTAGAATAGTTTTTTTTAAAACAGCAGGGGAATATAATATTGGTGTTGCTTCTACATTAAAAATGGATCACCAGTCTATCAATAAAAATTATTTCTTGAATATTGAAACTTTGTTAATTTTTCAAAGTACCTTCTAGTGAGTGAAACATTCTGTAATATGGGCCTGAACATGCGAATGAGATTTTCGTGTGATCGTGCTAAATGAGAAATATAAAAATAATTTTCATATATTTTTGTATCTGATAACCATATAAAACAGGTAAAAATATTAATAGTCGATCATCGGAATGTTCTTATCTGACCTTGTGATTGTAGAAAGTTAAATCTATGGTGCTACTGACATGTTGAACAGCAGTCAATGAGTCACCCATGCAAGGAATAGATTATACGTATATCATTTTCGATGATTGACTTCCTCAATTTCATTTCACATTTCCCTTCCTAGTTGAAAGACATGTGACATGTTTCTCTCAGAAATATTGTTTAGTGATTAATGGAGCGCCAAGTTATGAGGCGTATGTGTGCATGCGCAATTTGTTTTTTGAGTATTAATTTTTTCGTAATAATAAATTCTCCTTCTGTCAATCATCAAAAAAGGCCTTTAAAAACAACGTGATGCCGTCCTGGTGTTTGCGTCCAAATGATCTATGATGAATTACTTTCCCGTTTGCTTAGATTTTGTGATCCATTGATTTCAGTGCTTGTTTATTAACATTTTCCATTAGTTGATTGCACATCCATATTTTAGCTGCCTAGTCAGTGTAGTTAGTGTACAACCATATTAGGACACTACCAAATGAAAGGTATCAATTTTGAAGCACTGAAAAAAAACTTGAGATATTAGGCTTGGCAATGTTACTTCTCGAAAACCATACTTTTGAAAATTCACTATCGGAAAGGCCCTTCGTCAAACTCAGGTAATCAGGAATAGTAGAGTGACTAATGCAAAATAAATAAAAAAGAAAAATTTGTTTGAAAACTTTGCTCTCAGGATCTCAGTTACTTATTATTTGAAGCACAAGGGCCGTAATAACAATTTTATAGCATTTATAAAAATATTCTACCCTGAATTTGCAGCAACAGCTGTTACAACAAGCAATTGCAGCTTCAAAGTGTAGGCCTCCATCCTTGTAAATTGGTGTGCTATAAAATGACACCTAAAAATTTTTTTTTAAATCAAATGTAAATTATCGCCTTATAAGTGAGTAGCCCGTTACACATGTTAGCAACTGTATCACTCTTCTCCACAATCATCGTCGTTAGCACGAGAAACAGGGATATCCTCCGAGAATTCGGGTAGATTCCATGTTCTCACGAAACGTCTAGCGTTGTAAAATATATTTTAGATGTTTCGCAAGTATAATTTATACTTGATTTCTCAATCACACAAATTTGAACTACACTTTGCTAATGAATGAACTATTCGGATTAATGTAGTCACTACTTCAAATTTCCTTAATCCCTAAATTCCCTTAAAAGTAAAGTGCAAGTAGAAAGTGCAAGTTAGAAAGAATACGATGTATCTGAAGCTTCTTAATCGTACTTTATGAATCATCGCCTTCACTACTCTGAATCGAAGAGTTTGAGACTTAAAGTACTCTGTAGTACTTTAGTATATTTTCTTTCGTTGCCCATTTCACATAACTAGCGGCTCTTTTTCTTGATGAGATGCCAGGATTTCACTGGAATTGGACGTTTCCTCAGAAGAAGCGTGGAATTCATTACTTCAATTTCCCCTCGTCCTGGGAATAAAACGTGATGTGAAAGGGCTTCGAGAGATCAAGCCAGAGGCTCTACGTGTCCTTCCAATTCTGTCAAAAGGAAGCAGCAGATGGCTGGGAGGGAAGCACTATTTGAGTAAAAATCGGCTCAAGTTGCTAACAAATGTTGAGGGAAACCGCTAATTGAGCAAGATGATTATTACTAGAAATGTATTTCAATGATTTTGGGAAATGTAAATGCGTAATGTGAGAAATATCTTTACAGTTTAGTTACAACTTCAGCTATTTTTACCTTACTTCTTTCTATCATATTGCGCCTATCGCTGAATATTTGGTCAACTTGTATCGGAAATTGGCTGCGTTCGACATATATCTTTCTGCGGGGTAGTAGGTTTCCCTTATATTTTTTACCATTTCTCAATCGATAGATACAGTTGACAGTATCGACTTGATCAAATAATTACTATTCAGTTCTCTGGTCACGAGTTCGACCCCGCCCGCCCTCAGATCCACCCAAACCAAGGGGGTTAAGAAATGTTGGAAGTGGTGAAAGCCACAGTAAAGAAATCCCCTACCACGTGCACACAACACGGGCGGTTAAAGTCTCGCAACAGCAACTGGTCAACCCAGGTTAGGCGAACGTTGCTACTCGACGATGGGGTGGCTAGCCCGCCTTGCGAGGATAATGCCTAACACCTTTACCTTTACCTTTATCTTTTACCTTTTGAGAAATTATACGCTGATTATCTATTGTTTTCCATCTTACCTCTTGGACGATAATGGAAGAAGTCATCAAAACAATATTACTTCGAATGAGAATATAAATCATCATCAGCTTTCAGATTTAAGATTCATAAAGATATAAATTCAATCTACATGAATTTTGATTATTCTGTCATTCAATATTTATTAAATAATTTCGACTGCGATGATATATCGAGAACGATTGCGCTCTCCATTAAAACGAATTATGGTGAAAGAAAAAGCGTTTCTCTCTAGTTTCAGATAGATATTTTGTCTGACAGGGAGACGAGCGAATGAATGGAATAAAGAGAGTGGTCCTAATCTGTCAGGTTGGATTGAGAGAGTATGGCTAAAGCGGAGAGACCGGACAATTCATCGTTGTTGAGTGGGCTGCATTGAGAAAACGACGTTGAAGAAGAAGCAGAGCGAGAGAGAAGGAGGGAGAGTTGATGGAGAGAGAAGAGGACCTTTTGAGTGCTAGACACTTCGGAATCGATATTCCACTCTTCCTCCTTCCCAAGTACTGGAGAGTCCTGTGTACGAGAGAGAGAGAGCTTTTCTTCTTCTTTTCTCCATTGTCCCAGTAATTCATGGCTGGTTGTCTCCGAGAAACGGGGCAGATGTAAGAAGGGCTGAGTATGCCCGTATGTATCCAGTATACCCCATTTCCACAAGAGGAATTGGATGATGTAATTGTTGGTTGCCCCCTCAGTCCCTCGTACATTTCATTTCCTTCTGTGGATGTGTATAAACTAGCATTGTGTATACTGACGCGAAAGCTTTCTAGGTGTTGTTACTATGGGAAGGAGGAGAGAGGAAGGGAAGGCCTTCGCTCAAAGGAAGATGATGACATATCACTGTCGCTCCAACAGTCGAGTGATAAATGTCATGTCTCCCTGTGAGACTCAGGCCTTCCAACAGAAGAATGGGTTGCCTGACGATCTCTCTTCGGTAAATCGCGACATATCACCGCTTACTGTAAGGGTGGAGATGTTCGGATCTACCGAAGAGAAGATGTCGCGAGGTCTTACGAGGGAAGTTTGTCGACTGGAGAAGAAGAGGGAAGCGGGTTACCCGGCAAGCCGCATACATACACAAAGTGCCCCGAGCGAAGACGAAGAAGAAGGTCCGACAGAGAAGGGGGCGGAGTCTCAACGACGAGATGGAAAGGGAGGGAAGAGAGTAACTAGGAGGGAAGGAAAAGATGGAGAGGAAAAGAAAGGGGAAGGCCGCCTGATTGCCTGAAATCTTCTATCGTTGCCTTTGCAATGCTCTGACTCTCTTCAATTCCCATGCTTCCTTACTCAGTCTCATCCTCATTGACGCTGCCTATGAAAAGAGTATCATATCTTCTCGTGACTTGTAACAATAACAACCGGGAATGTTGTGAGATGTCTATCAGTATGCTGAGGATACTTGATGATGTATAGCATCAGCGAATGGATCATAGCAATAATGATTTTATATTAATATAAACATTTATATACAAAAAATGGAGTTATCCTGTAAATCGCTGAATCATAGGAACAAAAACTGTCTATAGCAAACAATTACAAAATTTAAAGTATTTTCAATTATTTACAGATAATTCACACATAACAATAACGGATAACAATTTGAATCAAAAATCAATGATAATGTCATGATGGAAATGCTGAGATGTCACAGAAATGAAATATCAACTGAGTTTAGAAAGAATGAGATTCGTATATGGTTTTTTATAAGTGTCTACCGTGACTAACTAAAAAGCTGCTAATTCTAAGTGCAAGAAAATAACTATTGAAGAAATTAAACATCGGATGTGTACGTCGAGCTATATTCTTTAATTATCTTCGAAGAAGTGATGTCCGATTGGGCATTTCTCTCTTCTACCACTGCATAATGTGTTCGCAGAAATTTTTGCTCGATCTATGCATAAACTTTTTTTCCATTTAAAAATATGGACCTCACTTGGATCATTCGAGCTCTCTTCATCATTTCCACATGAATGAGAAGTGTTTTAGCCTAGAACAAACTAGTACATTTATGGGGTAATCAATGAGGCAAATATCGTCCTAAAAATGTAACTCGATATCACACACCTCGTTCAAAGTCATCTTCTTCAAAATCTTGAGCTCTTCCGGTTTATGGCAGAGATCTTGAGTGCACTGACAGTCTGTTCTCGTGATTCCAAACTGTTCTCCATAATTTATATACATTAAGTCTCCTGCAAAATATTGTTTTTGTTTCCGTTGACAGATATTTTTTATTTTAAATATTCACCATTCCCTTTCCCTCGTATCCTTGCTGGTTACATGTACTGGAAAATTTAAAAACTATTTTAATCGAAATCTTACCTGCTTCTAGAGGCCCGAGAGCATAGAGGTACATCTCAGGGTCCACATACTTCATACCTCCTCTATAGAGGCTGCAAATTTGTCTGATTTACTTGAAGCTTATATTTAATGTGAATTATCTTTCAAATAATTGCTCACCGTTTTAGAGCGCAGTTGGGGGAGTACGAATGACAGCAGAACCGCACCGCATTTCCAGCCTTTCTTGAGTTGATTATAAATTCGCTCGATTTATATTTCGCTTCCTGAGAAATTGTAACTGAAGTAGGGCAATTAAGGACACTTTTCACAATCAATTCACGTGAAGGCTAAATTAGACGTGAGAGTTACCGGTATCTCAAAAGACCAAATTCCATCTTCCGGTTGCACAAACGACTGTCTGACTCCAGTGAACGGCATAATCACTTCACCTAGAACCATTTCAATACATATTTGCACGTATAAAGAGGAATTCATGTCGCATTCCCCAAGCGAAAGGCCCTACCTCTTTGAATGTTTTTGAGGGTTCTTAGAGTGAAATTCATGGGCGAAATGAACACCGATTGAAGTCTGAAATGACATTATTTCTCGGTAACAAACAAAGAGAATCTCACGCTTGTGGCTTGAGTCGAACGATAGAGCGACACTTTTCTCTCCCATTGTAGCAGGGGCACCGTCGGCAACACTCGTATATTGACAAGTTATTCTTTCGAACAAGGCCTTCCGTGTCCTAAAAAATGAAAGTAGGTATTTTCTGAGCACGATAAAAATAATTTTTGAATGTCCGGACTTACCATAGCTGACATCTTCATACAGGGGCAAGATTCAGGCTGACATCCAACTTCCATGTCACAGGTCTGACTGCAATTAACCTGAAATTACGCAGTTTGTGGATCACGAGTATGGTTGAAGCATACGGGGCAGGTGGCATCCTCTTTCCGAACTTCCTCATTGCCCATTTCACTTTCATCGTAATGGTTAATGAAATCATACGAAGGCATCTTGGGAATATCCTTTTGTTCCTTAATTTCGATTACATGGAATCTCGACTTTTTAAAAATATTCTATCAATACCTCGATTTCCTTGGCAGTCGGAGCGTAGTAAAATTCAAGCTCTCCGAACATATCTCTTTTCTAAAAATTAAGACACATATAAGCAACTCAGATTGTCCAACTTACTTTGCCCACATGTATAAAAACTTCAGGAGTCAACCACGGAGCTCCGTTCTGCAATGATTTTTTTTATTTGTTTGATTTTAACACCTTAAAAGTTGAAATTGCAGAAAACAGTGGAAACATACTATATTAAATATTTTCACTAGCTCATCTCTTGTCCTCTCATTCCTCTTCTTCTTTGACTTCGGTTTTCTGAATCCCATAGATCGAAGTTGGCACTGCATTGCATAATATTGTCACATAATCAAGGTTTATTTTAAGATATAGACAACCTCGATTGCGGTATAGTCGAAGTCTGATAGAAAAGGCGATGTCCGTGAATGTTCCTTGTAGTCTGTGAAGTTATGATTGAGAAATATATATGATCACTAGTACCATGCTTTTGCGCGAGTTTTAACATTACTCGTTCGACTTCACGATCTTCGACGAATTTAGCGTCACAGTATTCACCATCGACACAAGAAGGAGATAGGAGGAGATCACCTAGAATATTCAAGACAATGTAGAAGAAGAATAGCGGAAATGCGCTAACAATGATAAACAAAGTGTTTTTGCGAAATCCATTTTGTACCCCCTGAATATTTGACTACAAAAGACCCATCAATTCCTCTCACACGCTACCCTAGATCTTGGGAAAAATAATTTTTTCCAACTCTCTCTGCTGATTCTTAAAATTATCAGTTTAAAATAACCCATACGCACCAACGATAGCATCCTTATCAACAGAAGAAGAAGAACAATTATGGCTTTCTCTTGGCGACTCTGCGACCTTCACGAACTTTCCTTGAGACTAAAATTGAATATTTCTTTAAATCATCATTGTAATTCCTACCTCATGCGGCATCTGATATTCGGATGAAGACCTCTTCCGACTCTTCGGAAGCAGCTTATTCAGTTGCTGAAATATTATTTCGATCAGACCCGAAGGAGGACACAAAATCGGCAATTTGTCAAGTCTTGAATAAAATGTACACACATATAAAAATTGATCAACGTTCAACTTGCCTTGTTAAGGTACTCGTCAGTCCATTCTTTCAATGTCTCTTCTTTGTTAGTTAGAGAAACGTTTGAATCTTCTGCAATGAAAGCCATTCAAAAATGGAGATAGTTATATTCAAACCTAATCGATCATTCCAGAGTTTCCTATATTTTGTCGAAGCCATTTTGACTAAGAACAGATGCGGCTTAGCATCCCAGAAGATCCTTAAAGTTCGCTGTGCTCAGAATGGTAAATATTTTGTCAATGACATTGCTAAATATGCTCTAACTCACAGTCTGCTCTTGAAAATCTGCTCGACATTTTCAAGAAATTCATTCTTTTCCTTGATTATGTCATACTTGGCAAGTGTCCTGGTTGGATCCTGATAGTATCTTTTGTTGACGATGCAACGAAAAAATCTCACATGAATTTGAGGGACGACTATGATCTCTCCTCTGAGAGGATCGTATTCAGCAGTGAAAGTGAATTCCAGAATCGGACTTTTCCTTATCCTACTACTCGAGAAATTCTTTGCTTCTTGCACGAGTGCCCTGACAACGAAATAATTTTGAAGCCTTGTCATATCTTTGTATCATTGCCTCGTACATAACAGTTTCGTTAGAGATACTATTCTGTTCCGAATTTATCGACATTTGAAATCTATGATTTTCAAGCATTGTTCATAAAATGTTATCTATAGAAGTTCTACCACTCACTCGATTATTGTTGCTTTGAAACAGTCGCATTTTTCTTGAGCTATAGTAGGGCATCCTCCGATCCAAAGAACTTCACTATCATAAAATTTCGCCTTGACAAAGTTCAGTGCCAACTGCAATATTTTGGCACATCTATGACATTTTAACGATTTAAAAAAAATATTGGTTAATGCAGATAGAAAACTAGCCTCGCGTGCATTTCTAGGATCTGCATAAATGTCGAACAGATTTTTTCCTTCATCCCTCAAAAGAGTGAGGATCGAGAAGGGATGATAAAATAATGCACTGCTGGACAGAAATCCACGTTCCGACACCTGAAGAGAATAAATTTGAGTTTTTGCATTGTCAAGTTAATTTAGAATTTGTATTGTTATTTACGGTTATTAAATCTAATGATAAGTAATCGTACCTCTGCCACATCTGCAAAGACATTGATCTTGTGCCTCAACTGTTTCGAACCGTCTTCCGAAACTACAAAAAAACAGTGTGAGTTTGCTGACATATTCCAAGAGGATTAAGAAAATGAAAACCAGAATGTTTACATTCTGAAAATTCAGCGATATTATTTTAGGAAAAGCAATATATATATAAGTGCACACCCGTATTTCAAGCGCATCTACATTCCAAAAACAAATAGAATTCAATCCTAATTGCCTGTTCACAGTAATTATCTGAATTCTTCTGATAGAATGTAATTTAAAAATATTATAACTTGATTATACCAGAAAAAAAACTGAATCACTGACTCCGCCCTGCTCATGTAAAAAAAAGATCCTTAAATGAAGATAGTCTTACAGAAACACTATGACCGGAAAAGATAATGCACAAAATGACAATTCTGATTTCTGATATCGCTAAATCGCAAAATCAACATATTTTTCCATTACTCTTGTGTGCATGATCCCTAAATATTCAGCCGAGAGCATCGCGAGTAACTCACTCAAATCCATTGGTTTGCATCCTTCGAAAGTCACTTCTAGGGGCAAGATGCCCTTGTGAAAGTTCCAGTTGGGTACCTGCGGAGGGTTGTGTGACGGAAAAATGTAGAAAATGAAACTCACATCTATTAATTTGAAAGATTTCTTCATCCATTGATGGGCATCTGGCATCTCTTTGATCTTCTCCTTATCATTTACATGTTTCTTCTTCTTCGCCATCTTTACGAACGCTTATGCGAGCTCTGAAATTCCTAAATTTTATGATATGAAACTGCTCAGAATATAATACAACATCGACCCATATTCAAAAGCCATTGCGCTCACGAATAATTAACCTGCATTGAATGTGATTTAATCCATTGAATCAGTCTCAAAAGCGACAGGAAAACATCTAAAATGTGCCTCTATGGTCATTGGACTTCGAAAACAATTTCCAGAACAGTGATGCATGTGTACAACATCGATCTTTTACAAGGAGTTTCTGTCTAGCAATATTTTCTTCAAAATTGCGCACTTACACAATCGACAGTAATAATTAGATACAACAACGGGAAGAGAATCGCAGTCAAAGTCAAATAAATTAGTAGCCAATACAAAACAAACGCTTTGTTTACATTCCAAAGAGTTACCGAGTTTGAAGGAAATTCGCCAGGAATATCGTGGTGGGACAACAAACGATTTGAATTCACTTTGAAAAGCCTTACTTCTAAAAATCTATTGTTTTATTAAGAAATAGCACCTCCAATTTGAAAAAAGATACACACTTAAACAATGCCATTACTTAGCATATTTCGTTGCTTAAAACATAATATATTCATTTTTCTTATCTTTTGCGCTTTTCATAAGTGGGAAGTCCTATACTGCTATACTATACTATAATGTACTATAATGTACTATACTATAATGCTATTGATATAATAAGCAGTCCTATAATTTTCCTAGGGAATATTTAAACTCGAAATCCGTAACAATCAAAAGTTACCTTTAGTCTTGTATGATCTATAATTGCACTTCACGTCGATATATCTAAAGAACACATAAAACGTATTTTATGCTCACAAGTGAAATGTAATTTTAAAGAACGAATTACACATTAGTACATCCAATTACACATCAGTGATTCAAGAGTAAAAGTGCTGTTGATATTATGCTGTTTGAAAAGAAACTTATTTTTAAAACTTTGTTTATAATGATATCTAACGCTCGTTTAACATGCAGTCATTCCTCTTCGGTGTGTAGTTTTTTCCGTACATCTCCAGTTAGCATTCGCAAGTTCTCACAAGAAAATTTGTTAAAAAATAATGACATAATAAAAAACCTGGCAATCCGCATTCGCAGATATATACTAAGAAATTCATTTTGTTTATACTCTCGTTTAAACCATCACACTATTGACTACTACACTACGACTACTACTATTATTTATATATTTGATTTTTGATAAATCAAGCCCACAATTTGGCAAAGAGCAAAATTGACTTCTATTTTGCAGATCGAAACGGTAAAGTGATGATTTAGCAAAAAAAATAACACCATTAATGCAAAGAGATATTTTATTTTAGCTGTTGTGGTGCAAATAGTTAACAATATTGCATTTTGTAATAATTTTATTAGACGAAACAAAAACATATTTATACAATTTCAGGAGTGTGGTACATTTACAATAGAGAAAATTAGGGATGCCGGTGAACCCGTTGCGAGCGAGTAATATTTAGATGTTGAGTTGATGGTGATAAATCAGTGCTCTCTCCTCTTTACTGTCATTTTGCAGCCAAGAGTCGGCTTGAGAACAACCTCAGTGGAGAAACCTGAATTTAAAATTACTTCTCACGTACAGAGCAAAGCAGAAATGTTTATGGTGCCTTTTTTTTGAAAAGGATTCGGACCTTGATCAAGAAGTTTTGCATCCGTATGGAAGGACATGTTACGCAGCGTCCACGAAGTCAGCAGTTTCATCTCTTGCATCGCGAATTTCTGGCCTGAAAACTCGGGATTTTTCGTCATAATTTTGATAGTATTCCGATATTATTGAGTGATACTTGCCTAGACAACTTCTGTGTCCGGCGCAGAAAGGCACGTAATCGTATGGATGTCTCTTGGAGACGTTCTCGAGAAGGAAACGATCCGGATCAAACTTCCACGGATCGGGATACGCCTGAAACGAACTGATGATGACTGATATTATTAAATATGCTTCCTAACCACTCCATTTTCCCTCACGTATGTCTCAAATTTGTTTACCCAGACAATGCGTATTATCGCTAGCACTCGTGAGCATTAGCACACGTCATCAGTTTTTCTTATCAACGATTTTCCTATCGGAGTTTGGAAGTTTGGACCGCAAATCCTTTGTCATGAAAGCTTATGACATGATTTCCTGTCCAATGTGATAGAGAGCTGATTAGTTGCAAAATTTTTCCTTACGTCATGCTGCACTTGCATGACAAGTCCGAAAATTGGTTTACGTTTTAATATAACAAAGAAATGAATTGCTCACGTCTGGGTTATGATGGACGAGGAAAGCATTGATGAAGATCTCCGATCCCTTGGGAATCACGTAATCTCCCATCTTGAAGTCGCTAACCATTTCTCTTTCGATTAGCGGAACGGGAGCAAAGATACGCATGGTCTCACGAATGAATCTGAACAGATTTTTATGAATACTTAGTTTTTTGTTGAATATTTTTAGGTTGTTCTTTAAAAGGAACTATTAGCATCGAATTCAGATACTAGAGACGTGAATTTTGGAAAGCATGACAAATGTTGGTGATTCATTCATTGAGTGATAAGGCTGGATAAGAAGACGAGATTAAAGATCAAAAAGCTGACCTCTCAGTGAACTCGAGTGCCTTCAGATCGTCATGGGTGCAGTCTCTGTCCGAGTCTCCGAAGATGGACATTGCCTGAGATAATGGTTCCAATTATAACAAAAAATGCATGAAAAGATTAACAAAACTTGAATGAGACATGGTCACACAATTTTTTTTCAATTTCGTCCATAATTGATACCTCTTCATAGCATTGCTGCTGGAAGTGCGGCTGTGTGGCAAGGGCCCAGAACACCCAAGACTGAGCGGAAGCTGTTGTGTCATGGCCTGACAATAGATTTGATATATATTTGTTTGCTATTTTAGATTTCATCGAGAAAAAATAGTTATAAGACCATTTTAATTGATGTTTTCATCCGTAAACGTAAATTCATCAATGTTTCTGTGGTTTTCTCACCTCCGAAAATGGTGGCGTTGATCTCGTAATGAACTTCCTCGAGTGTCATCCTTCCCTTCTCGTGCTGCCCGAATAAGTGATCGATAAACGGCTTTCTCTTCGCATTCAAGTCGACTTCTCCCGATTGAACTCGTTTGAATCGTTCTTGTATAATCTGAAAAGCAAAAAAAACTTATCGAAATGATATTGTCATGAAAAATAGGTGTCCTCAGAAGTATATCAACTGTGCTAAATACGCTATTATTATTATATTAAATTTTCATGTAACGGCATACGTCATCAGTGAGTGCGTGCAGCTGGTTCAAGGCGGTTTTGTACTCGCGATGATAGAGGAGATACCTGCGGAGAATGAATGATTTTTTTGGAACGCATGCCTGGATACAATAACAACATCGAGCGTGTAAATATGTATTTATTTCACTTACCAGATCAGGGTCACCCACATCTGGGGTTCGGTGTTGTAACGCTGAGAGAAGTTAGTGTAGACCTCGATAGCATGCGGGTAGGGATGGTCGGGATTTCTCTGGATGCCAAAGTCACATCCCATTGCGGTATCTACAAGATGACATATGAGCAAAAGTGACACTTCTTTTCCACCGCAAAAGGTTCTTACCGCAAATGATGTCCAGTGAGCAACGTTTGGTGAACATGAACATGTCGATCTATAAATAATTGTCAGAGAGTGAAAGAAAATATTGATGAAGCAAATGAGCGATCTCCTCACCTCTTTTCCCTCGTTCTTCAGTATTTCATCAACGAGAATTTTTCCGTGCTTATTGAACGTATCGATGTAACCTATTCGAACTGGTTACTGGTTGATTTCGACAAGAAGTTACCTTCAAGCATGGAGAAATGGAACATTGGAGAGAAAAACTTCCTACGTTCCTTCCATTTGTCGCCTATCCTGAGAATATAGTTGTTGATTATATTTCATCTTTTGTATTATAAACGCATGGTAATGTTTCTAACATACGTCACCAGGCCACGTGGACTCTGTCTAAGCTTACAGCCCTCTATTGTCACTATTATCTCCACTCTTTGTCCACTCATAAAAGTCCCTTCCATTCCGCTCAATATGATAAGCCGATTCTTTGATTCAGAGTCATAACTCTTATCTATACCCATTGACGAGAGGAAGAATGCATGCGAGCAAGAAGACACGTATAGTTATCGACTGCAAATTATCAGCTAAGACTAATCTTTAGTCTTGAATCCGGAAGTGATTAGCAGTCTAGCACTAATGCTCGCGAGGATCGCTTACGATGTGAGAATTCCCTCTCCAACCCATGCCTCCAGATACTCGTAGTCCTTTCCTTTCATGAGCTGTTCGGGGGATTCGCAGATGAGCTAAATACAGATCATTAAAATATATTTGAATAAATATACAGAGCACAGGAACGTTTTAATTTCCAAGTCGAATGAAAGTAAGCTTTTTTTTCAAAGCATCGTTTATATTTAACTGAACTACAGCGCCTAGAGTGAAATATTCAAATAATCCTTTTTTTCGAGAAGAACTAGTTAAAATAATCCATTTCCTGTTCCTAAGACACCCACCTTGACCATTTCTCCAGTCAGAGGGAAAGTGATGGCTCGACCGAGGGCAGTCATCGTGAAGATCTGATGTCCTTCTTCACGCGCCTTCTTGGCGCATTCGAGCCAGAAAAGGAGAGGAGCAGCTGGAATACAAGATATATACACTCATACTCTATTAGACTGTTGGCCCGAACTTTCTAAACGAGGCAGGAAAAACCAGTTGGAATGTCATGCACATCAGAGCTCTTACCTAACCTGACCTGTTAGTAAATGTAAAATAATCTCAAATCGTAAACTGTTTTCTTCTTAGTGTTGCGTAGAGAGGACAAGTTGAGATTGAAATCGTAAACTCTACTAGAACCACTCACTCGTACTGGTCGTTGTCTTTCCGTCTCCGGTCAGTTCGAGAACGTTTCCCACTAGAGGCAGTCCTTTCGGTCCTGAGATTATATCATTGTGAATGTTGGCAGAATCGGCAAAGTAACCTGGTAGCTTCTTGATGTAGGGATACTGATGGATCCATTCGGAGACCATCTTCACAAGCCATGGAATGTAATATATCGCAGCTGCGATCGTGAACAACAGCCCGATCACGGCCATGACTGAATAGTTTTTTTTAAATTTCTTTCAAAGATAAACAATAAATTATGATTTTGAGGGACTGCATATATATGTTTTAAATAAAAATGTGAATCATCAATAATTCGAGATGAAACAGTGAAAGCGCTGACAGACCGAGTGCTTATCACTTTATATAGATGGCCGGACAATCAACTCCGCCTTCTCTCTTCCGTGAGTCAATGATCCCTCTCTCTCACTCTCTCAATGAAGCATCACATCATTCCTTCAGAAGATAACACGTTCCTAGGTCATTCTTACCCTCCAATTACTTTGAGCTCATTCTTCTTAGAAATAATCTTTAAATGGCTGGCGCATCAACATTGGACTATGAATAGTTGTTAATGAGAAGCAAAGATCGCATGCTGATTGTGAGAGATCACACAAATTCCACCTTTTTCTTACCTTCACTTCGAAGATTCACACACTAACAGTTCACTTAATCAGTTCTGTGATTGAGATATCTCTCACCTATCACAAGCCATTCACTCTTTTGATCTCTGAAACAAGAGGATATTGGAGGCATCCTAAAAACCTAGATGTGGTAGTTAATCATTGTTCATTTGTCTGAATGGTAGAGTATGAAAGACTTGCTTTTATATGTGAAAACATTGCATTAATTATATCTAGACATGATTTCCCAAGGATGATGACGTAGTGATTGGTCAGCTGCTCATAACGTGCCTATTTCGTTAGCTACACCTTCTAGTCCCTCTCACTCTCGTTTCGCCCGTATTCGCTCAGAAAGCACGGGATTGCAAGGTGATAAGGACACTTATCTAGACAACGCTTCTCCGACATCATTGCACAGATGAAACTTACAAGTTCATGTGGTCAATGGGCACATGAAGAGCTCACTAGTGGAACCTTGAACTTTCGATCTTACATAATTGATATTTATTTAATGATAATGATTGGCACTTGATTATACCGAGGATGAATACAAAGGATGACTAGAACATTGCATTGAAATGGATGTACAAGTTTTTTGGTATTGAAAATGGGAAATACTAAGAATTTCATAAATGAGCATATAAAGTTTATGATTGGAATCTAATTGGTGGGTTTAGACGACAACTTTAATTTTACTGGTAGAAAATGAATATACCGTAATTTCGAGATATCGAGAAATATGTCGCCATATTAGGGAATCTCATCGATGATGAAACTTGATGGGGATTCCTTGCATGGGACGCAGGATCACCTAAATCGAATGAACTATTTAACACTAAAAATAGATCAACCTGGTTTGTATTTTTTTCATTTAATCTACTTGTTCTGATCAGTGCAACTCACTTCTGGAGCGGGCACATTGTATGTCATCTCGTGATCGGAAGAAAGACGGAACGAATGTAGAATGATTGCCGCCACGACCTTCACTTCCAACATGGCGAATCTCTGGCCTGCAATTATACTCTTTAGAGCTGCTTTCCCCAGCGCCCCTAATCGAGATCTATAAAAAGCGTCAACTTATAGACACCAACCTATGCAGTTTCGCGGTCCTCCGGAGAACGGTAGATAGTTGTAATGGTTACGGTTCTCCACATTCTCGGGAGAGAAACGATCAGGATCGAATTTCCAGTCGTCCTCGTACACCTGCAGTGACCAGACTAGAATCAGGTACATGATCAGGTACACTCTATTTGCTATTTGAAAGTCTAGTTTCATAGCAGATTAATTCGGTGCGATAAACGTAATCAGAAAGATAGTAAATTCTGACGTGATGGCGAGTGAAAAATACCATGGGATTGTGATGGAGAAGCATGGGACTGAGGAAGACTTCAGATCCGGCAGGGAGAATGTATCCATCTGAAACGTTAATATAATAATATTTATGCTATTTCAATGAAATAACGGTGAAAACAATGTAAATGTAAAATAGTATTCGAATGACGTTAAATGGCCGTATAATCACGCAAAATGAAATATTGAATAAGTAGATACATAAATTAAGAAACATACCTAAATCAAAATCGCTCTCAACTATTCTCTCGGTGAAGGGAGCCGTTGCATATAAGCGCATGCTCTCCTTAATGCATCTGAATGGGCATACACATATATTTTTATTGCTTAGAATGAGATGAACAAGTTTTTAGGTGGTAGAATTGTGAAACTAACTGATCGAAATAGGGCATCTCTTTGATCTTCTGCTCGATGTCAATATGGCCGTCATCTCCCATTATTTCGTCGATCTGAAGTATTATGCATTAGAAACCTTACAAGATTTCGGAAGCAAGTATGAATAGAATGCAAACCTCAGCATGCAGTTTCCTCTGTACATCCTCATTGGTGGCTAAGCACCAGAACAACCAACCCATCGTCGTAGATGTTGTATCGTGGCCTGTGATAAGTTGGTATTCAGTGAATTTTCGGTCTGGTAATGTCTTCTATTTCAAATATATACATGCAATGGGAGTGTGCTTTGAATTTTAGCAAGTATTTAATTTATCTTACCAGCAAAAACAAAAGTGTTCACTTCATCAAACACCTCTTGCAAGGTGAGCTCGTTGGCTTCGTGACAGTTGAGTAGACAGTCGGCGAAGGACGTTCCGTTCTGAACACTTTTCATGTATCTTAAAATATTTTAAGGATAAAATATAAATATTAATCCAGAGCACCTTGCCGGTATCTCACCTTGTTGACCATTTGCCGATATCGTATTCTTTCTTCCATCTTCTGAAAAAAATCGTGATTGAGAAAAAAATTAAAATTCGCGCACCTCCTCGGTGAATTCATTCAGCTCCTTGAGCAGTGTTTTGACCTTGCGATCGTGAAAGAGATACCTGGAATAGAGTACATTTTTAACCTGATATCTTAAGACAAATTATGAGAACCATTTATAAGATTGAAGAATACTCACCAGAGTGGGGCCAGCCACATGTGGACTTCACTCGAGTAGCGTTGAACGTATCTGTTATATCCTTCAACCGCCTGCACATATCTGTGGTGAGGGTTCTGCTGCATATTGAAGGACTGCCCGAAGGTGGTGGCTGCAATGATAGAGTTTTTACCCGCAGGAGAGATTTTAGGGAATAAAGAAATGACTACAGGCAACACAGTTTCTTTCCCAGAGCAGCAAGGGTAGTAGTTAAATCCGGAATACTAACTACCAGTTTCTCTGAATGATCTCCCACAAAATGCCATTCCCTATTATTCTACGTCGTTTCAATTCGTTTTACTCCACCATAATTTCTTATTTGTAACACGCATAAATATATATATATATATAGATATATATATATATAATACCTACCACAGATGATGTCGAGAGCACAAGTTTTGAGGAGTGGATAAGCATCTACTTCCACTTCAGTCATCTTTCCCACGATCTCAACGAAAACCTGATGAGTAGGGGGCTAATCTCTGAAGACAATCGAGAAAAAAACCTCAGCCTCTTTAACGAACGCCGGAAGATACGAGTTCAGTCGGCCGAAATGGAAGGTGGGAGTGATTATTCGGCGATTTTTCTTCCACTGAGCTCCCGACCTAAAATTAGTTTTGATCCAATTTAAGGGCTATTCGAGATCTCAAAATGAATTGTCAAGTTATCATGAAAAATCACACGTACGAAGTGAGAAGACCCTCTCCCAGCCACGGCTTGATGAAGTCGTAATCGCGGCCTTTTGAAGTAATTTCGTGTGATTCCACGAGAGCCTGCATTATAACTTATATATAATGTACATTTGTTTAATTTGATCATTATTATGTGATTGTTTCGTCCCATGTGGTATGCACAGTCAAAGAAGTATCTACGGAACCGAATACGCCAACTGACCCTGGCAGCGCTGGCTGTGATCGGGATGGTGTAGATGCGTGAAGCGATATTAAAGCAGATGATACTGTGTCCTTTCTCCCTCAGCTTCTGAGATTCACGCATCATCCACCGGAGGCCAACTGCAATATAACAGTTATGTTTTAATGAAGTTTCAAATGTTACGAAAAAAAGGACGAAATAGTCGATGATGGAACGAAATAGTCGATGATAGTCGATGATCACGATGATCCAGTCTAACGCACTGATATGAGCTCAAGACATGCACAAGTACAATTGCATTCTTTTCCTCCTTTATCCCTTTTTATTTTGATTCTTTATTTCTTTATCCACTAAAGGTTCATTTATATATTTTTGGTGTTACGTTCATATGAATCTCAAGACCTACCATGCGATCCTTCCCGTAGTTTGTGTATCGTTCCGATGATTGGAATGCCATACGGTCCAGGAAGAGAAAGAGCCATTCCATGCTGTAAATGAATATTGAAAACTGCCTTATGTCATAGTTCTCATGCTCAATTGCATAAAAAGTTTTAAAAAAGTTAAAGTTGCTTACACAATCAAGGCGATTTATATATTTATGCGTGTTCACAAGGAAAAATGCGTGTTCACAAGGATTTTACAGTTGTCTTGACATAACCACGCCTGGTGAGGTACACAGGTAAGGCCCGGTCAATTACATAAATCAATATTTAATACGAAAGTCTCTGACTATTCTTCCGAAGCGAAGCAGCTTGGGCAAGAAGTAGACGAGCAATACCACCACGAAGATGAGACAGATTAGCATCTGCAATAGAAATGATCATATTATTTTCGAAAAGCTCTCAGAACGTCGTAAAGAAAGGAAAAATTTAAATGAGATTTTAATGAGATTAATAGAGATTATCTTATGGAAACGACGAGAACTAATTGAAGTGCATGGATCTCACCATTTTTTCAGTGATAAGCTTCAGTCGCGGGTCGAATCAATAGATAAGTGGCAATCACGAAAAGAACACGATACAAGTAGACGAACTCTCGATGGTTTTGAGAGGAATGAGGGGCGGTTTTGAGCGAAAACGGAAGGGAAACAGCGAGGGAAAGAGCGATAATAGGAACATCACTGCTCTTTTGCAGGTACAAGATCGGATTAGGTTCGAATTGTGGGGGACAGCGACCAGGAAGTCTCTCTTAATCACATACGTTCTCTCTCTTTCTAAACAACGAGGGATTGGGAGGGGAAAAGTGCATTCACTTTCATTCACTTTCTTCCCAGCGGGCGATCATCTCCGAATGAGGAAGTATTCCACAGGAGGAATGATGACCAGACATTATGCCTCATCTCGCCTATGTGTATCAGTGAGAAATGCTATGCGGTAAGATGACAGAAATGCCAAGATCAATGATGAATGGGAAGCTAAAGGAGGCGACTGTAGTATGTCTTGGATGAAAAAATAATTGCTTAATGGCGGCGTGTATAATGAATTAGACAGTGGACTGACTCGAAAGGTAAAGGATAACAACAAACGGATTATACGAAGGCGTAGAAAACAAACCGACAGAGCATTGTCATCTCCAGGATACTAGCAAAGAGAAGGATGGAACAAATGACCAGAATGTTTTTCGACATCTTTTGTCTGCAAGAGGGTGAGTGGGTGGAAGGACTTCCCGGTATCTCCAGTCAACGGGTTTCCACACTCATTCTGCTCTTTTTTTGCTCGTGGAAACGGGCCCGAGTCATTTGTCTTGTCTATCTCACTCTTCTCTTCAGCAATTGGCACGAGTGAGAGACGAGATCGAAATCGTCCAATCAGTAAAACAAAAATTGAAGAAAAAATTGCAAAAATGGAAAACAAATTGACATTTAGAAAAGGAGAGTATACAATGCAGTTTTGGGTATTATGCAGTGAAACCTTGAAGGTGTTGTGCGAGAAAATCTCGTAATGTTATTATTTTCCTCACACCAATTCTATTGAGATCAGACAACGAAGAGGGGAAACAATGATAGAGTGGAATGTGAAGATGGTTAAAGGATGTTCGCTGCAAAGATCAGGGCGAATTCTTTCAGAACAGGAAGTTCTCCTATCTGCTCTCACTTTTCAATTGAGAACGAGTGCACGTATTACTGATTTCAATCGAAACATTTTTTTCGAATCGAACAATATTGCTTCATTTCAGAGCGTTTTTCGTGTCGTCGTTCCAACGAGCAAATGGTTATCGCGCGTTCTAGTCTCTACTGGCCGCGTGGCGCAATGGATAACGCGTCTGCCTACGGAGCAGAAGATTGTAGGTTCGATCCCTACCGTGGTCGCAAACTTTTATACTTTTTTAACATGGCACAATACTAGAAATTTGAGAAGCGTTCTGAAAAATTCTGGAAATCGGAACAGTGAAAAAAATTTAAAATATGAAATGATAAGTGTTCAGATTTGCTTCAAAGGAACTGTCAGCAGTCAGAAAGTGAAAGACGAATTCTCGAAAACCAAGCTGAAAGAGTTTTCCCACCCTGTAATCTGGATAGTTGTGGGGTTCATCGTTTCGCGCTTTTGAGATGATAAACTAAAGTGTGTGCTTCCCCATTTCTGCTTTATATTCGGATTGAATGCTGGATGAGATGAGAGACTTCTCCAAGCGCCTATCAAAACTAAAAAAATGCAATTCTACGTGATATTGTATCTTATTTTGTGGATTAAGTATAAAAATAGAATTCTTCAGGAAAATTTACATGAACTGACAATTCTTGCATGGAAGAGGATCCACTTCATGAGATACACCAGAATCGTAATGATGAAGCCGACTGAGAGAGGAGCAGTGACCATTCTGAATGAATAAATATAAAGCCATGCCGACAAATATGTCCATTTCCAGATCTGCTATGGACATTTACAATTCACACATATCATCGCTTGCATTAGAGAATAACATTTAGATTCATATAGCCAAAACGAAAGCGCTTTTCTGAATGTTGTTTAGAAGTGCATTCGCGAAGTGAAGTAATGCGGTCTGAACAAAGGCCTGACTATCTGAAATCCACACTATGTTTAATTTTACAGGCAGAGGTAGAGAACATGTAAATGAGAGAGAGAGAGAGCGGGGCAGGATGTGCTCTGCATTTTCAGCAAACCAGAACAAACAGAAATTCCGAAACGATCCAAACATCATCCAAGAAATCTGCAGTATCTCTTCCCAGAATTTGCAGTTTTGTGATTCGATCTGGTCATAAATGTTTGTGCTTTACTGTTTGCAATCAGATCAGTCACGGGTTGGATCTAACTGATAAGAGAGTCGAAAGTTGATAAGTATAACCGAAGAGGTGCAGCAAAGTTCACCCTCACAAAATTCAGAATCTCTCTTTTAGGATTGAATCATTTCTTCAAGCGAAAACCTACTCGTGTTTTCTTCACATGGCGAGACAAATGAAATTGCTCATATCATTATCCTCCCCCTATCACTATTATCTCATTTCCTTCGCCATCTCTTATCCTTAATGGTCAATCATCTCTCACTATCTCATGTATGAGGAAGTGACCATTAATTGGCAGCCGTAGCGATGATGGTAGGTAGTGAGCGGATGAAATATGATACTGTTTATGATCTTTTACTTACTAGTTATTCAAAGAAAAAATACATTTTCCCTTTTACTTAAAAACTAAACCTTCCCTTTTTACTTTAAAAAATCGGCTCTGTTACAGTAAAAAGGTCCCATGCCGATAAAAAGGTCCCATGACGATAGAAAGGTCCCATGGCAATAAAAAGATCCCATGGCAATAAAAAGATCCCATTGCGACAAAAAAGCGACTCCAGTAGTTAAGTTGAAGTCCTCACTTCCGAAATGAGCGAAACGCCTCCCTAAGCAACGAGTTTTGCCTAAGCGGCCTAAGCAGCCTAAGCTTTTTTCGATATACGTAAAGTGATTATCCAAGCATGGCAAAAATGTTTTATTGTAAAGCCAAAGCGACTTAGGCATTTTTGAGAACATCGAAAGGCTTACAATTAGGCTGCTTAGGCCGCTTAGGCAAACTCGCTGCTTAGGGAGGCGTTTCGCTCATTTCGTTCGTGAGCATTGTCATTAAAATACTGGAGTCATGGGACCTTTTTATCGTCATGGGACCTTTTTATCGTCATGGGACCTTTTTATCTTCATGGGACCTTTTTACTGTAACAGAGCCAAAAAATCGATTTCCTCATTTATTCATCAATAATAAATAATAAATAAACCAAGCAAAAGTTTGCGACCACGGTAGGGATCGAACCTACAATCTTCTGCTCCGTAGGCAGACGCGTTATCCATTGCGCCACGCGGCCAGTGAACGTTAGAGAGCGTAGGGAACTCATGCCTTTCGTGCAGTTAGACAGAAAAGCGATAAAAAGCGTCATTCGTGAATGATAGATTCTATGCAATATTAAATATATCCAAATGATAATTTTACAGTAAATAGTAGTAAATAGTAAAACACTTACTTAGTAGTAAATAACACTTACTCTGGGTAATCGACTTCTCCGAGAACAATAAAGACGATGAGCAGACCACAAGCTGAATCGACAACACCGATCGAAAGGAGAAGGACAATTGCTGATAGTATTGTTGGGAATCCTGGAATTCCACCTGCCAGTTTTCCGAGGGTCTCCGTAGAATTCCACAATGAGTCTGAAAAGCAATAATAACGTAAGGGGACAAGCATTTCGTCCATTGATACCGTAGTCTAACTGCAGTGAAATACTGTTAGATGAAAATGCGGGCAATCACGATAACCGTCCTTTTATTAGGGAGGAGCCAATGCCAATTTTGATTCGGTGACAGTTAGGACTAGGTCAGGTTGATATGAAGCACTGATTAGGAAGCAGACATCTAGAACTACAAAGAACAATTGTCTCAAATGAATCCTTCAACCGTCCGTGCTACAACCGTCTGGACCCCCTACAACAGGAAACGCCCGACTGGTCACCCTCGGACACGCTGGCGGGACGACCTAACGCGAGCTCTCGGCGCCCACTGGTGGAATGCAACCTGTGAAGAATATCGACCCATCCTCATCTTATCATAAATGCCTGACATGAAAAATTATTATTATTATTATTATTAATCCTTCAAAAACAATTGTCTATCTGATAATGCGTCGGGCGTCATCAATATTGATCTAATGGTGAACCTGAACTGAACTTCTCACTCAAGGTCAACTTTTCTGCTAAAATAACTGTGTCACCTATCTGATCCCGAAAAAAGTGGGTGATATATCTCAAAATAGATGTTTCAATATTATTTTCTGCTTTATCATCAAAACGTGAGACTGATTGAGTCCACTAGCTGTAAATGACCTCTTCCGACCCATCTCCCCACATTTACGACTATCAGAAGAGCTGAAGCACTGAAATATTTTTGAAAAATCGATTGTGGTCATAGAACGCTGGGAATTTTTAAATAAATATTTTTTTAACCCTTTTGAAAGTAGCATGAAATTGAGGCAGATAATAACATGGAAAAACAATTCTTTGTGGTCACAGATGTGGCCCAACCCTACGCTCTGACTCGCATCAACCGTAGCTTACGCGTAAGGGGCAATTCTGAGCAAACATTGGGGTCACCTTCTTTAGTACACGTGTATAACGATTTCAATACTTATTGCGCTGTCAACCGAAATAATCGTTACAATCGCCAACGATTAATTATGTGCCTTATAATTTTATAAACGATTTATTTGATTTTGCAGTATCAGGGTAATCTCTACTCGACGATGAGGTTGATAGCGGCGTTATTACTGACTGCTGCGGCTATTGGAATAGCAGGTAACCTAATCTCGTCATGATTCCAATAGGAATTGAGTATACCTGAACGTGGTTAGCTATTGTAGCAGAATAATTGTAACTGGAGATGTTTTCCTCTAACTGTAATTGATAAAAAAAAATCTATGGGTTAAACGTCCTCATCCTTTCTCTCGTATTTTCATTTGCAAAGACCCAAATTGCTTGCATTTTCTTAACAAATTTGTGTATATATAGATGCCGCCCTTGCCGCCATGTCCATCGACTTCGGTTCGCAGTACATCAAACTAGCCATCGTTAAGACAGGCGTGCCGATGGAAATCGTCCTCAACAAGGAAAGCAGGTCAGCTTTGGTTCTTGGATGAAAAAATAAAATAAATTTTGTAATTATCTAGAAGGAAGACGCCAAACACACTTGGTATCAAGAACGGCGAGCGCTTCTTCGCAGATGCTGCCGCCCAATTAGTAAGTGGCCTTGGTTTTCATTTATTATTCTTCATGTCGCAGAAGAATCGCCACAAAGAGAACTAAAGGCTTATTTTAGGCACTCAAACAGCCCAAGTCCACTTACCCGTATCTTCTCGAACTTATTGGCAAGAAAGATGCGGATCCAGCAATTGCCAGGTGAAAGATACATCTGCATTATTAGGTGGAGTGAGATCGTAAATTTCAATATTTCATTAAAATTATATACGATATACTATATCTTAGGATTTTAAGTACAACTTATAGTCTTTCAGATACAAGCTGCAATTTCCTTTCAACGAGTTCACTACCAATAACAGAGGCGTAGCTCTCTTTAAGAACGGAGAAACCGAATACGATATCGAGACCTTTCTTGCTATGATCCTCTGGTCCGCGAAGAAGACCACAGAAGCGTACGCTGAGCAATCCGTTAAGGTTAGGAAGATAATCCAATTGCCCAAACTATGTGTTACTCTTCCCCCATAACTATAATTACATTTCTTACAAAAATAAAATTAAATTTGAGGACGTGGTCATCACCGTTCCTGCATTCTTCAACCAGGCTGAACGAAGGGCCATCGCTCTCGCAGCTGATATCGCAGGACTGAATCTTCTACAGGTTAGACTTTATTTTTTCACTATATAGACCATACTCTACTTGCGATGATTATACTGAAATAAACAGGAGAAATTTATGAGCGAAATAATTTCTGGCTTGTAGATCCTGAACTCTGGATCTGCTGCCGCTTTGAATTACGGAGTGTTCCGTCGGAAAGAGATCAGTGAACAGTCAACGACGATGCTCATCTATGATATGGGAGCAGTGAAGACGGACGCCACTATTGTGGAATATCAACTGGTTGAAGATAAGGACAAACTGAAGGTGAACACAGCAATTAGCTAAAAAAAAAGTCAGACAAGGAATCAACACAACATTTAGAATCCCGTAGTGCGCACTCTCGGATATGGCTATGATCGTTCTCTTGGAGGACTGGAGATGACTTTGAGACTGCAGAAGCACTTGGAGCAGACATTCAGAAAGGTATGCTGACGAGAAGTTTATTATTTTGACTCAATTTCTCAGGAAAAGAAGACTCCCACAGACATTGCAACCAATCCTCGCTCGATGGCTAAGTTGCACAAAGAAGCTGAAAGAGTCAAGCAGGTAATAGAAGAAAAAACTAGCTAGTAACTGGAATAAGAATTGCAATTCCCTCTCTTGTAAACAGTAACTTTGAATAAAAATGGGTTCATATTTTTTAGATTCTCTCTGCAAATTCACACACCTTCGCACAGATTGAGAATGTTCACGAAGATACGGACTTCCGCACCGAGGTATATTTTAAATATTTATATCAAAATTTGTTCTCATGTAACATATCCAGTTAATTAAATAATATGGACTAAATACATTCGCAATACAATTTATGGAGGTATTAGATGAAAAAAAGAATGATTTTCTTTAGTTTTTTTTAAATAGTTTTTTTTGGATTCTACTAAAAAATCCACGTTACACAGATGTTGAATATTTCCTACCCTTTTCAAAGATCCGTTAAACTTTAGAATTTATGAAGAATATTTATATTTCAGGTGAATCGTGAACAATTCGAAGCTCTCATCGAGGATCTCGATGACAGAATTCGCAAACCGATCACTGATGCACTTGCTATGGCCGATATGGACATGTCTAAGGTTTTCGATTATATCCTCATATTTTTTAAATCACTTTAGATATTCATTACAAATTAATGATCATTTCAGATCGATCAAATCGTTCTCATGGGCGCTGGTACTCGCATTCCTCGAGTGAAAGCAGTTCTATCATCGGCGGTTGGAGGAAGGGAACTCGGAAACTTCCTCAACACTGATGAGGTTAATTTCATTTGTCATGCGATGCTGAGCAATGTAAAAAATCTCATCTTTTGCAGATAAAACATAAAACACACCAACAAATAATGTTCAGGCGATCGCTATGGGCGCCGTCTATCAGTCAGCGAAACTGTCGAAGAGTTTCAAGGTGCTAACCTTCGATATCCAGGAACCCGTCCTTTTCCCTGTTAAGGTAAGGTATCAAGGAATTCATCACATTCAATCAATGAAATACATTTTTCTTATGATCAAAACTTCTCTAATTTTCAATCCTCAATAGGAATTAGTAATTATCATTTTCCGGAGCAAATCCGATATTAATTAAAGAACTTGACAATTTTTCAGCATTTGAGATTAAAAAAACTAGAAAGTTTATACATAATCATGATCATAATTTATTTGCAGATCGACTTTGAGTCTCAGGACGAGCAAGGTAATAAGAAGGCTGCATCGAAGGTTCTATTCGGACACAAGGTGCCATTTTTCAATATCTAAAAATAAATAAAAATATATAAATGTGGTTTTACAGACATTCTATCCTGCAAACAAGAAGATCGTGACTCTTAACTCCTACTCTGATGATTTCACTATTGCCCTCAACTATGCTGATCTTCATTTCGACGAAATTCAAGAAACGTGAGCACTTTTTACTTCCTGTCTAGGGAGCTTCCACCAAGAATTTCTTCAGTGAATTCGGCTCGCGCAACCTTTCTTCAATCTCAGTTGAAGGAGTGAAAGAGAAAATGGAGGAAGCGATGGCTGGAGAAGGAAGTGTATTCAAGGGATTCAAGGTAATATAGGGAACAAAGCTGGTCTGAGCAACTTGAATCGTATTCTAGTTATATGTTTTCTAGTTATATGTTTACAATCTTTACTACATTTTCTAAACTTCACTAATTCATCCAATAATTCAGGTACATGTTCGAATCGATGATTCTGGAATTGTTAGTCTGGACAAGGTCGAATTGAATGTCGAGCAACCTCCACCTCCCAAAACGGCCGAAGGTGAGACAAATAGGACAAAGAAGTGATAATATTCAACAACCATTACAAGAAGATTCGCTCATAAATATTTAAATACTCAGAGATTGCGGAAGAAGAAGCTGCCCTTGCTGAGGAAGAGGCCAAGAAGAAGGAGGAAGAAGAGAAGAAGAAGAATGAAGAGGAGAAGAAAGATCAAGAGAAGAAGGAAGGAGATGATGACAAAAAGGAAGAAACTAAGGAAGAGAAGAAGGAAGAGAAGAAAGAAGAGAAGAAAGTAAGCCATGAGTCTGCTTTCGAATGAGAAATCCTGTATTCTTAGGTGGATGAGAAAAAGGAGAAGAAGAAGGAGGAACCCAAGCCAAAGAAGATTAGAGTGAAGATGACTGTTAAGAGTGAGCACACCGATCTGATTCTTCCTAACGAGGAAGAGGTCGTGGCCGCTAAGAAGATGTATGTTGCAGTTTGAGCTAAAAATGATTACATAACATTTCCGTAATAATAATTCATTGGAAAAAAATAGCAACACTCCAGTGAAAACTCTTCTCTTGTAATGTTCGCGATTTTTTTTTACACATTCATGAATCCAACCACGGGGCGCCTTCATGGTTGTGTATACTTGCTATAAAACAGTTCAGCTATTCGGTTTGAAAGAAGCGTAATAGCAAAAGTATGTTATATTTTAAATTTGACCTTTGCAGTCTTTTAATTCAGATGTCATCTTATAATTTCAGTCTTGCCGAGTTCGAGACAATCGAAGCGGCAAAACAAGCATGCGAAGAGGCACAGAATGGACTTGAAGCAACTCTTTATGATCTCAATGACAAATTGGAGACGAAAGAAGGAGTGATTGAATTCATGACTCAGGAAGAGCAGGAGAAACTGCAGGCTCAAGTTTGTTTTGCATATCACAAGAAAACTTTCCAGAAATTTCATAGTAAAAAGAAGACTCAAGGATCAGGTGGCATGAACTAGTTTCACATTCCACTTTGTGGTTCATTTACACCTCATCTCCATCCTTATTGAGCATTATTTTTGATTTCACTAAAAATATTTATAGGTGTCTCTTCTCCGTGCATGGATGGAAGATGAGGCTGGAATGGACACGACAACTGAAGAGTTCACAGAAAAGAAAAAGAGTGTGGATGACATAACTGAGGCTGGACGAAGAAGAATGGACGAGTACAGAGTATGCATACTTTTTTATTATCATTATTATTAAACTCGTAATTTCATTAATCATTTCATTTAATTAATGCGAGATGCAAACGGTACTGGAGAGAAAAAAGGCACATTTATTATTTCAGGCATTCCCGCAAGCAAAGGCAGACTTGGACGCTCTATTCAACTCTACTGAAATGTTCCTGACCCTGGCTGCTAACATGACGAAGAAAGATGAAACAGACGAGGAAGGAATCTTCAATGACACCGAGATTACCGTGAGTGATTGAGAATGGGGTTAGAGTGAAGTAGAAAATTATAAAGATTCCCGGAAAGGGCGAAGTTTAGTTACAATTAGAGAAAATATAATTGCAGGAAGAAGTGTTGCAGTGATCTCTTTAAAACTTTTCAGTCAGTAACATCTATCGATTTCAGACGCTCCGCACCAAGTACGAAGAGATTCAACAGTGGTTCGAAGATAAAGTAACAGCTCAAGAGAAGGCATCGAAGAGTGATGATCCTTCGGTAACACAAGTAGAAATTCAAGAGAAGGTGAGTATTATTGGGCTAAGGTCTTAAAAAGATGATACTGCGATAAATATCCATAAAATTCAAACATTTTTATATGAGAGTAGAAAACTGTAATAAATAATTGATTCAGGGAGTTCAACTTCAGCGCGAAGTAAAATACCTGTACAATAAGATGGCATCCTTCAAGCCAAAGGTCAGATCAAGACGGATGATTTTGTCTCGCGTGATAACTATTAACTATTACTAAACTATCACTTCAGATCAAGAAGGAGGAGAAGAAGGAAGAGAAGAAGGAAGAGTCCGACGATGAAAAGGAAAAGTCTGAAAATGAAACGACCACCGAAGAACCGGAAAAGAAGGCAGAGGAAGAAACTGTTGAGCCTCCTCACAGTGATTTATAAGAAGGAGTACTGTTAGTTGTTGTTATTATATTTATTTAGTATTTAGTAATATGCAACTGAATTCACGAGTTTCTTCTGTATCACTTCTCAATCTCATTAAGTCAAATTGTGTTAATTCTCACTGTGATTACTGTTTTGCAATGAATAAAATTATCTAGTCTCACATTGTCCGTTTTTGAGAAAATGATTCATACCAGAGGACTATTACAGGTGCGTTTAGCCTAAATAGGTCAGCGGAAAGTCTCAGACAATACAATTTCTTCATTTCGGGAAAAAATATTTTTGAATGAAGAATAATTTTGATTAATTTTATTAATTTTGAATGAAGATATATTTTGAATATACTTGTCATCTCTTCACATATGAGAGTGGATTGAGACGACAGATTTATTTGGCCCATTTGTACCATTTCAATGTTTTCTCCACCATTTTCCCATATCTTCTCTGAGTTTCTATTTATTGACTTTTCGATATACCTATTCGATCCGTCAGATTCCATCACACGAATTCACCGTCTTGCATGTTGGAAGGAAAAAAGTCCAGATAACATACCTCCTTTCATTGCTGACTTTCCTAATTAGGCTGTGCAACAATCACTCTCATTCTTACGCAACAATCCCCTAACATACTCTAATTATCGTTCCTTATGTAGTGGATAGCGATATGACTTAATTGGTTTTCTTTATGCATTTCAACTATAAACGTGGGAAGAACGTCTAAGAGTAATTAATCATTTTTAAGAAAGAAGCAATTTTAGGAGAGTCTATGGTGCTGACTGTCTTTGTCTCTGTACATGTGTTTCAGTTCAGTGATGGACGGTCTTTGAAGAACAGAGAGAAGAAGGGATACTCCAGGCCTCTCACAAAGGGGTTTGTGTTGGGATGTCTTTGAGTAGTTTCGGTGACTAATGTATATGATTCATCGTCCTCTCATGAATACTTCTGAGTAGAATTCGAATTCTATCTGGATCCAATGAAATCTTTGAGCAATTCCATGGCTTAACAATGCGATCCAATCTTAATAAAAACTATTTATACAACTTCCCATGGCCCAGAGTACGACAGTCTCTCGTCGTATCATTTCAGTATTGTACAACGAGAGGACTATTGCACTATGGGCCTGATGGGGATATTGATGTTCATGATTAAAAAATGCCCATGTGTTAGTCATTATGTATTATATATGTTCAACAGTCATGCCTCAAATGCCCCAGTGCCCATAATACAACAGGATCTAGTCACAACAGTTCAACATAGTGTGACAAGAAGCTGTTGTACTGTGGGTCCACTGGGGAGTTTGGAGAATCGGATAACTCGGATAATTTGGCCGAAATATATGTCGTTTTATTTTTTCTCCCCAGCGCCCATAATACAACAGGATCTAGTCACATAGTTAATTATTATATGACAAGAAGCTGTTGGTCCGCTGGGGAGATTGGTGTGTTAGAGGATTGGTCAGTGTCCTAGATATAATGAACCGGGTTTTAGTACACATCTGGTGAACTTGGGCATAGGGTCGTTATTGTCGTAGGCATGAGAGATGACTGTAGACAAGTGTAGAATGTGTCGGGAGAAGAGGGAGATGGGGAGTAGGGAGGATAGAGGGCAGAGCAACTGATGATTTGAGAGGAAGGGTCCGTGTTCTTGTAGAGAGAAAGAGATGGTCAAAGGGGAGGAGATGTGAGAAAACTGAGAAAAAGGAGAGAATCAGACCGTCAGACAGAAATTGATTCATCTTTCACTCATGAATTCTTCTGGGTAAAATTTGAAAACTGGGATGATAAATATATTTAGAGGCGATATCATTGATCTGCAATGACAAAAAAAGTGATCCACCTTAATGAGAACTATATATGGTATTAGTATTTCCTATCGAACCTCAATAAATATTTATTCATTAAAGGATAGAGGGCAGAGCTGTCTATAGGTGTATCCACATCAAGCGATTTTGCGTCGTAAGACAATGTTAGGTGGGACCCGCTGATAAGGCCACATACCCTGCTGTCCAATGCTTTCTAAGGTAGCCTTACCTTTCGCAACCAAAGTCACTATTTATTCATTGTTCACTACTTCTTCGGATAGTGAAAATTCATTCTCACCATTAGTCCCAGGCACCTATGATACAACAGCATCTAATCACAATAGTTCATCTTCGTGTGAAAAGAAGCTGTTGAACTATAGGTCCACTCTGGAGGTTTCATGGATTGAATGGGTTGTATATTAGATTATTTAACATAATTAGTTCGATTTTCTTGGAATTTTCGATGTGCGGATGAAGGCTCTCTGAATAGTGATCGGTCTCAGATGAGATTTTCGTGTTGCATCTACTCCCCCATGCCATAATACGACAGGATCTAGTCACAAGACAAAGAAGCTGTGGTACTACTCGGGTGTTTGAAGGAATGGATGATTTGCGTTGATAAATGGGCATATATGGATAGATATATCTTCTCCCCGACGCCCACAATACAACAGGCTTTGTTGCAAGAATTAAAAAAATCATGTAACAAGAACATGTTGTATTGTGGGCACGCTGGGGAGTTTGTGTTTGGGCATAGGATAGTTAATGTCTTAGGCAGATCTCAGAGATGACTTTATATTCATTTAGAATGAGAGTGAGATGTGGAGAAACGAGGGCAGAGGGCAGATCGATTGACTATTTGAAAGGAAGTGTTCGTGTTTTTGTACAGAGAAAGAGACGGTCAGGGGGAGGAGACATGAGAAAACTGGGAAAGACGAGAGAATCAGACTGACAGACACCCGCGCATGATTTTTTCTTTGTACAATTTGAATATGGAGATCATTCAAAAAATAATTTGAACACATTCACTGGTTAGCAATACGATCCCCTTAATTAAAAGTTTTTTAAAGTAAAATAAATGTTAAAAAGACTCGGTGTAGTATATAATTTGAAGAAAAAAAATAGTATCGAGAAATACTTTGGACGAATATTATGGTTCAGGTAAAAAATAGCTGTTTATATTTAAGAATTTCTGTGATTGCGAACCCACTTCCAGATTCTCCGGTTAGCTCCGCCCTATTGGGGGAGAGAGTGGAAGAGTTCCTCAGTTGTGATTTTTCTGAGTTTGAATCCTCCCAATGGTTGGTCTTCCATCTTCTGGACAGCGTCAATGTTTCAGACCTTCTCATTAACACAAGATGGAATCCTTCTTACAAGTCATATTCCTTTTTCGCAATAAAAGAAGTTGCGAAATGAGTCTGGCTTGTAAGAAGGTCCATATTATGTGCTCATGGAAATAGGTATTTTTAGTAGGCACTACACTTCCTTCCCCCAGATTATATACCCTTGGATGACCTGTACAAACGGAGATTGGTCCTTGTGGCGTAGCGGTAAGGAATACTGTAACTGGAAAAAGTATACCTCACCAATACTTCCACCAGGTGGTCCGCTGGAGACATGCGACACGATAAGAAAGATAATATGCCCATGTGGAATTTTAGATCAATATTTTTATCATTTGTAATGCCCATCTTCACATTATCAGGAAGCGCATTGTCATATTCTCTCTTCAAGCCTCCCTTTGTTCCCATTTAGAGACCCGGAATACTAATCTCAGAGAGCAATTTCTATTTTTCCTTTTTTTTACAAGATTCTAACAGTCACAACACGATACGTTACCCTAAAAACAAGGCCCATATGACGCATCCGATAGGGAAAACATGTTGTTATTGAAAATATCAAAGAGGACTTTAGTTTCGTTGTATTTTGATTTTAAAAAAAAATTGTCAGTGTCTGTGGTTGGAGAAATATTCTAGCTTGGATGGAAAATGGAAATTTGGAACGACTGGTGCCATTCATTTTAAATTATTGACACGAGTTGGCCATTCAGAAAGCGCCCGATTGAGAGTTGAATTTTAATATTCAATCGATAGTAAATCCTTTGCTCGATCTATCCTCCGCAACTTCAGACCGTCATTCTCTCCTTCTTCGTAGTCTCTCAATTCACTCTTGTCTCTTATTCATCCATTTAAAAGGCCCGCCCCTCTTGCTCTTCCATTCATTCTATCGCATCCATCTCTGCCTTCTTCTCCATCCTCCTCTACCACGTGTCACCACTTCAGTCAAATACCATATCTTCGAAACTCCCATCATGAAATCAGACCAGTACAAACTTACAGTTTCTGAAGTCGAAGGCAGTCGTCTGTACATCTACATGCCACATCTATATCGGAATTGTGGAATGTATGTTGTATCGACGATTGCTACGATTTTATCTAGGATGGTGAAAAAAATCGTAACTATTTTATTAGGACTCACCATTTCTCCTTTACATTCCGACCGTCCGGCATTTACTCGACTGCAAGCGCACAGTAAATCATTGATGTTACTTGCAGTCCGAGTGACTGTTGGCCGCCGGTCTATCAGTACTATCCCAATTACCAAACCCGATCCGGGGGGGGGGGCAAGTCTTGTCTCTAATTCATCCATTTAAAGGCCCGCCCATTCAACCAACCTGAATCCATTCAACCAGCCGGCCCGCAGTGCAGCACCCTTTGGTCACAAGATATTGAGCTTCTGTGACTAGACGTTGTTGTATAGCGGGCCCTGGTATTACGGAGGCTGATTGGCAATAGAGTTTTAACAAATGTTATCTGTGATCTCATTTACTTTTCTTTTGGATTACGGTACTCCCTCACTCCATTCATAACATCAAAAATAATGGCCACATTTATCGTCCTGAATAGCTCTTCTGAACAAATGTCAACACTTTCCTCCGTTCATTCTTTCGTCATTGGAGTGAGCGATAGAGTATGGCGAACGAAGAGAGAAAAGCAATAGAGAAGCAGAGTGGAGAATATGGACACTTTGGTTACGGTTAAGAGATACAAAGACTGCGGAAAGGCAAGGGAGAGAAAGATCAAATGAGAGAACAGAGATGAGAAGAGACTCACACTCATATCAAATTATGGCGGGCCCATCGTATTGTCGTGTGCGACACAGTTTCGATCTGAAAGCCCGTATCTCAAAACTCGTGAGTACTATCCTTCCTGTTATAATTAATATTTTATGTTTTAATTTGCAGAACATCTTAGATATTACGTCGAATTATTGGAAGTAACATTTTGCAGATCAAAGAGATCCCAATGATCGATCAAAAAGAAGAATGTATCCGTCTTCTAAAGAAACTTCATGAAATGCTCAATCGTAATTGGATTCTTCTCAGCAATGAGGTATGTACTATTTTCAAATGCATGGCAACTAATGATTTTAATAAAATTATGAAATTATGTGGAATTTCCGCACTTTTTTCTAGGAACTGTTGAAATGGGAGTCTACGGTGGTGAAATCAGAACAAATTCTCTATGAATTGAAGAGGCGTGCAAACCTACGCGCGGAACTTGCTGATAAACTGAGGCAACTGAAATTGATGTCACTCAAGACCCAATAACAATATTCTAAAGTATTTTTGGTACCACCCGCAAGATACAATTATAAGAAGATGACTTCATATAATTTTGTGATTCCGTGTTGCTCACAATTGTGTTTTTGTTTAATGAATTGGCACTCCTTTCACTCATCTCAGTTTCATCGATAAACAGCAGCAAAAATGACCAGACGAATAATTTCTCGACACTGTGCCACTTCTGATGAATTTCAGCAACATAGTCTAGAAAAAAAGCGAATTGTTCGAGATTGATGCGACGAGGGCTTGCTCAATAATATTCATTACATTACTGTAGCAAGCAATCATCGCATTAATTCTATCGAACAGCATATTTTGTAAGCAATAACTAGGAGGTATTTCGGGATTGGTTGATTTTCAATATATGACCATAGGTAATGAACATGAAGATGAGAGGGAAAGAATTTACTGCAATGACAGGAGGCATTGCCGAATAGCCGATAACCATAACAAAGGGCGAATATAAACAAAGTGAATTGAGAAATTTTCATTGATTGTGTGTATTCCCGAAAATATTAACCGTAATTGAGGAGTATTTATAAAATTAAAGTGTGTTTAGAAAGATACGATGGCGCTTCTATTTCTGATATAATTCTTCGAATGTTTCGAAATGTATGATATTTTATTCTTTGGGGTGAATTTAACAGAAATACTTCCTCATCATTTAAGTACAGATGTGATCATGATCATCAGATATTCGTGATTCGATAGGCTATCGTATCTTCCGAATACACATTGAGCAATCGAAGAAGCTCCAGGTGCTTGTCCATGTCTCCAGCGCGTTGCTGAATAGCATTTTTAATTGAAACAATGCACTGCCGAACTTCAAATTTCCTATTTTGCTAATAGTATGGTACTTTAAATTTTTTTTTGAGAAATTTCACAGTTAACAAAAGAACTGAACCTCGTAAGTCTGCAGAAACATCAGAACTTCTCCCAGACGAGACGCATAATCGTGTAGTTGAAGTTGATCTCTGTAACTTATATTTTTAAAGAGTTTGAAAAACGACGAATCGCTACTATCGATTAACAAGGGCTAACGTTCATGTTCTATCTTAAAAACTTGTGAGTTTTTTTAAGTTAAAAATTTACCTGTAATAGTTGTGCATCTCTCGCAGTATAATTTCCTTGTGTAGCTCACTTGCAGAAGATACTGCTAGGGAGACATCCAATCCATCTTGAAAAGGAAACCATATGTATATTCAAAGTGCGGTATGAGAATTGAACCCGGGCCATGCGATTACAAGTGGTTCCCTGATCGAATGATGAAATTCATCAAATTTCGACTAACCACCATAATTAAACCTTCGCCCATATCAATTCACTATCAAAAACGAGAGACGAGCTTTTAAAAAAAGAATTGAAAAGTATTTTCTGACCAGTCATCCAGAACATCATCGCCAATGACGCGAGGAATTCTTCGTGTCGATGATTTATTTTCCTGATTGATTCCCTATGAGGTCCGAGATTAGACTTGAAACGGGCTCGCATTACTCTGAAAGAATGTTATACAAAAATAGTTCGTGGTACTCTTAGAAAACTTTTGTTAAAATGTTGCGGATACTATGTTCGATTAATACCTCTTAGCTTCTTCCATATCGCCGGCATTCGGACAATCATCGTAGAATTGATCGACAACATCCTCAGAGAAGTAAAGAGTATATCCTTGGAAACCTCTGAAACAATGCCATAAGTGCTCTAGTATGGCAAGAATACGTAATATCGGGTTGATGCAAAAGTTTCTGTACAAAATCTCAAATTTGGATTTCAACCTCTCCTGAGCTTCCCATTTAATTTAAGAACCCATGCTTTTTACGAACTTATATGGGGTAGGGTACTCTCTCCAGCGCACTTCATGTCGAAAATATGAAATCAGTATGGTGGGCACAGCGACGCGTCAAAGTTGTAAAGTGCGGGAATAACGCAAGGCGTTATTCATGATGCCATTTATTTTCCAGGTAAGATAGGACAAAATCTGCACCTCCAGCGTGAAGGGAATTCACTGAGGATGCTTTTAAAAATATTCTCTTTTTACTAACATGAAATCCCATCTAGTAGTAATTGCTGAATTCGAAATCCAGGGCAATGAAAAAAATGAAAAAAATCATTTCAGCCGTGGCAATTTCAAACCGATAGAGATACAGACTTCAATTATGCTGGAATATTAAGTACCATTCCTCATAAGGTTTCTAAAATATTTTTATGGAAGTACGACTTTGCATTCAATAGATAGATTTTTCGAACGTTTGTAACAAACTTTCACACAGCGAATATGGCCCATTTCACGATTTCCTGTTCGTCGAGGTGTTTTGAAAATTTATAAAATGTGCTAGAAAAAATCACCGACCCTATTCCTATAATATATCAACTTTATCAATTATCTGTTCTGGCACAATTTTGAATTTTTCAGACCCGAAATCTCGACAAAAAAATCAAATCTTTCACTAACTGTGAATAAAAATGTTTTTTCTCATGCAACAAACATTTTCAACTAGATTCCAATTTATGATTATAATGCTAGAGTATCCCCCTAAATAATACCAAAAGGGATTTTGAAACCGATCGAACTGGTCCCAGCAGTATGAAGATAAGTGTTGTACAGAAACTTATGCATCAACCTAATATAATGAAATAAGAGAAAACAAAATACTTCTGCATGAACTGACTTCTCCATTTCAGCAGGAAACATTTTATTCGCACGATATGCCGCTTCGAAGGTGCGAAACTGGCAGAAGAAATTAGTCACTACCGTCCACTGAAAAGGGAAAATCAAAATCCAGTTTGCGTGGAGAGACGCAAAAAGAACTATTAAATGATCTTCTTTGTTGATATAATTATTCATACTTGATCCCGCTCATTAAACGTTGCGAATTCTGGAAATGTCGCAGCTCCGAAGTGCAGAAGGGCAGTGAGAAAGATACGATTGGCTCGATTTACTGTATCATAGGTAGCAGGGAAGATTGGCTGAGAAACACGAAATTAGTTGGATCATGATACTCACCTATTTTCAGTATGAGATCCTTTGTAATCTCCACTACCAAAATTTTATGAAAAAGATGAAACTTACATAATCGTTAATATTCATTCTCAGTGGATGTGGAGGTTCGAGACGACAACTCAATTCGCTGGTTAGTCTGGTTTCGCACATTACTCTGCAATGGGTACGTTTTGCATTATTCACGAAGTTGGCGACAGTTCGCATGCTTATATCACCTGTATCTTTCGCTCATCTTTGAAATTATTGGTGTTCCCTCATACAGCTGAATTTGTGAAACAGTAATGCCTGTTAATCTGAACTTTTGAGTATTATATTTAACTGGATAGGTGATTGAATAGATTCAAAGCCTCACTGAAGCTGCGGTAGAATATCGCAAGAATCATTTCCTAATTGATTTTCATTCCAAAGTGATCTTCTATTGCATTGCTGGACTTCTTGAGAGAAATCCTGGAAAATTTCAATTTTAAAAGAAATAAAAATATTGTTCGCTACCGAATTCTCTGCTATCGAGCCGTTCAGTGCAATCCGTGAGAGCCGGTCGAATCGGCACTGGCGACATTCTGGATATTACATATGATACTAACATTAAGAGACATCTCCATACTATCTGCGTACCTTCGCCGACAGGACATTTGCGGGTGTTTGATCGGCAAACGTACATTTTGCCCTTCGATCGACTGAAAGCATTTAATTAGGTTGTAAAAATGCGTAATACAACAAATCTACCGGTAGAATACTGTGCAGGCACGGCATACGTCCATGCCCATGTGTGCTACTCTGGTTACTCCTCCGCATACCAGACATTTACGCTCCTAAAAATATTTACTAAAATTATTATGCTATTTCATTCACATCAAATTTTGCGACTGACAGAATATTTCACATGAATTTAAACCATATCAACTATCTATGAATTTAAACCAATGATGTGATACTTACAATTTCATACAATGCAATGTTCTTTGAAAGTTTGAAATGAGTATTTTATCAACATACCTTTCGCTTTGACTTTGGTCGTGGCATGGCATCAAACAGGCAAAGGAATAGTCGAAATTTTTGAAGATCTGACGAAAAGAAGAAGAGAAGAAGAAAAGTAGTGCTCAAACAGAGAGGGTGAAAAGAAATAAAGTGACAGGAAAGACTACGCTTTTTCGTTTTCCTCCACTGTGAGAGAGAGTGGGGAGAATACATTGATGTGTCTCGATTGTGCTTACATTCCGCACACTAGAAAATATTTTGATATGTATTCGAAATTACTATTGAAAATATTGTCTAATTTGTGACGAGTAATATTTCACTGGATTCTACCTCGTACGAGATATTTTGACTTCGAATACAATTATTGTTATTTTCGAAACGATTCATATTAAAAAAAACTTTCTGATTCATCCTAGTTGCTCAGCTCTCATATTCGTATATTGTGGATATCCATTCCGTCACTTTAGCTATTTTGGAGAAACTAAAAATTAATTTGATTTGTTTAAACCTCGAATAATTATGTATTACGACACATAACATAGATTTAAAAAAAACAGAAAATTTAAGTTATTTATATTTTCGAATCTGACTAAAGTTGTTAGAAATAAAAAATATCTGTAAACACCGGAAGAGACGAAGTAATTGCTCGTATTGATTTGAGAGAGTTCTGCATCTCATTTACCTTGGACCACAGAAAAGAGGAAGGTATGAAAGGGGATGTGAAGGAGAGATGAAAAGAGGAAACGCGCAGAGCATATTAGCGGGTTCCTTCAGTGAGGTTCAAATAAATGTGCTTTAACTATTTGCCCTGATATGTGGGCGAATATTAGTTATTATGCATGCGCTTTTACAATCAAACTATATTAAAAATTCGGAAAATTTACAACATTGATATGCAATCAGACAATAATTTTCGAGATGTTCTCTTCATCAACTTCAGATGCCGTGCGCATTCCCGTTTCCTGTACATTATTTTCCGTTTCACCACGGCGACATACCGAGTCAAACACGCCTGCATAAGAAATTATCAATAATATTTAGAGGAAAACAATTTTGTTTTTAAAAGTAATATTACTTACAGACGAGAACAAGAACAAGTGTCATTGATGCAGAAAAGATTGCGAAGTTAAGAACTCTGAAAGTAGTTTTTGTATCATCGCATGGCTGATATTTTCTCAGCCCAACATACGTTTGAATAGTATCGGAAGGATCTGACAGGTTGTTGAGGTCGTCATATCCCATCTTAAACAGTATAGCGACAACGAATATGATCGGGAATATGAGAAAGTATAGTCGTGCTGCGTTGAACATTGCTGAAACGTGCCAATGTGATCGATCCTCATTGAATGCCGTTTGATGATTAGTAGTGTGGGAATATTTTTTTAAGAGATCGAATGGATGACCGTAACATCATATCAATAATTTCGCAACTCCAAAATTGTATAACTAATTGATAAATTTGGCTGCACTGCTTTATCGGGCGAAATTGTAATGAGGACAACGGAGCAGGTGAGAAAGAGAAAGTCTCAACTATCATTTCACAAACAGATGCACGCCTTTTTTCGGTGATTAAATGAATATTGGTTAGAAATACTTGAGAAAATCGAAGAATTATAGAATTTGAAGAATGTTACAATCGAAAATATAACTGGTGTTTTTTTCGGGGAATGTGTAATAATTATTCTCGTTTCATGTACTAGAATGATGTCCTTAGATGGAAATTCTCTAGGTGAATATAGTTGAATTGGTTTGGAATCAGACATTTTTGGGTCTCTGGGAGAACACTGAATCCTATCAGCGTGGGAGTAAAATAGATCGAGGGCAGAAGGAAACATCGAAGAAATCGGAATAGAAGAAGTTTCCCCTTCTCTCAAAGAGTGCCTCAGGAAGAGTTGCCTAGTTTGTTATTTTTCGGTGGGAGAATTTCAGCAGAAGGGTGACGATTATCAATAAAATGGAGTCTAAACTAATTAGTTATATTTAAATAAATAATGTCCTGTTAGGGTGAATATCAGATGGGAAATGTGGGGCGATAAGGTTGGATGAGAATATACTGGGAGAAGGAAGCATTGACAAATGGGATGGCTGCATCATAAGAATAGGTATAAGAGTATCGAATATGTATTCGATTGAGGATCGAATAATCTGTGATTGGAGAGTTTAGCAGAAGAATCTCAATGATGACGTCTGTACTTGCGGCGCTTCTCAGAAGCTTCAGGGACAGCCTCCTTCGGTTCTTCGGGACGGGGTTTTTTCTCATCTTGCGATGTCGAAGGAGTGTTGGACCTATAATAAATGTCTCCTCATCAATGATTCTTCAGAAAAAGGTAGCACAGAGGAGCGTGCAGAGGTATGACTGCATCCAAAACTGAGGTCTCTTTTCTGGCATAATGAATGGATTACCTAACATTCAGGAAACATGAGAAAAGAAAAAGAAACAATGATAAAGTTCTGACAGCTCGAGGTCAGTTTTGTCGACCATTGCATTGAATGCAGCACGCTCCTTCTCAGTGAGTTTGCAATCTTCGGCGATCAGCTTCAGCTGAACATGACATATTTAAAAACGAACAAATATATAAATAGTTCATAAAAATATGTTTACAGCAAGAAAAAATGCTCAAAATCTTGATGAAATTGTTTTTGGCCGTATCTATTTTTTGGATATGCCACAATAATTTTAATAAAAAAATGCATATGATGATCACCTGCTCAGGAGAAAGAGGCTCTCCCGTCTTAGAGTCTTTGCGAGGCCTGAAATATTAGATCAATATAAGATAATTAATAGCGAAAGTTCAATAAAATGTGATAAAATGTGATAGAATGTGACGAGACTACTAGTGCAATGAGTGCGATGCCCCTAAGACTGGCACAGATTACGGACAACATTAGCTAAAGTTGCTCTCAATCGATTTTTATTCGACTAACCTAAATAACGAAATTTTCTTAATTGCCTGATTAAATTATAAGAATATGTTACACAGTATTGGCGGGAAAAACTTGCCTTTTCGACTGCCTGAATTCCATGACGACATGAGATTCGATATTATCAGGAGATTGAGACCTGCAATTATAAATAAAAGATATCGAATTCGGACATATCACAGATACGTTTAACCAAATCTAGTTTTCAGCTACGGTAGTTTCGAGGTACTACCATTATCGTGGCTCTAATGGCATATTACGCAGCTACGGGCTTCTGAGAAGTCCCTATTACACGACCCATTATTAACTACGTTTCGGCAAACAACTTATTAGGCTACGGTAGCAATACACCTCCACTTATTTCGTTCTAAAATTATCCTTAGTTTCCTTAATTTTTCGGTTCATTCTTATTCAAAAAAACAATTACCTAAAGCAAGCTGTTCTATCACAAATGTTGTAAATACAAAAGAATCCGTATTTCCCTATCATGATACGCTTAGTAATGTAAGGTAGTAATACTTCTTTTTGTTCTTCAAAAAAGGGAAAAGAGATTAGAGATTTCCCCCAGTTCCCACGGAAACACTATTTTTTTGAAAAAATTCGATATCGAAGTCTGGAGAAATTAGACAGAAATGTCATGGAGCTGGAGCGAAAATTTGTCTGCTGGATGAAAATAAAAACAAAGAAATCGACGACTTACATGTCACTTTCGTATCCATCCGAGTCAGAAGCCCGCGCACGAGCCGGATAGCTGCAATTAGAAGAATGTCATAGGAGATCATTCACTGCCGATAATCGTGATAAAACAGTTTTCTTGTTTACTTTGATCACACCGCTTATGAAGTTCAGGCAATATAACGAGTGAATTAAAATAAAAGGTTATTGAGGCCCGGAAATTGGTTCAAAAATAATTAGTGTTGATTCTAAACTTCCAAAAAATGAGATGCACTAAAAATGTTTAAAAAATATTGAGCATGCTTACCGACAGACAATGCATTCCATGGTCTCGACTTCTCCTTTGAGTGGACAATCTTCCTCCGTTCCAGGAATGTAGACTTTTGCCATATGACGTCTCATTTGATTACTTCTGATATCGCGATAGACATGAACGACTCGATATGTTTCAAGTCCTTTGGGAGAAGAATAGAGATTGTAGGACTTCCAGTGATGATCAATCTTGCGCAATGCACGTCTCAATTCTATAAGGCGTGCCTCCTTTTGAGCGGTTGAGGCGGTCATCCACAGTTTAATCTCTTTCTTCCAGTGACGACAATGAAGGTTATGGAGATCCCTCATCCACTTGAGAGCAGGGTTAGCATCACTGCTCTCCTTTCTTCTCTCGATGTCTTCTTGCAAGCGGGAGTCAATCAATCTCAGTTTCTCGAGGATGAGTGAAATAAAAAGCTCTTCGATATGGAGCTTATCATCAGGAATCCTTGAGTAGTTAGCCAGATACCAATCCCTCCATCGGTTCAGAACTACAGCTAAAGCTCCAGTTTCCTCTTGCATTTGATCGATCGTCTTCGATGAATCAATCTTCTCTACCAAATACTCGCTAGTTCCGGGTTGATAGTGGAGAGATAGCTCCTGGACTTTGTCAACGATTGATTGCACAAGTCGAATGTAGTCATCATGAAACTTTTTCTTTTCTTCTTCACTCTCCATTCGATCCACACCAGTAGAATAATGTTCTTTCTTCATCCGAAGAAGGATGGTGATGTCCTTGAGTAAGTTGAGGGCCATTTCTTCAGGATCAATAGGAGTATCCTGCACCAAATCCATTTCATGTTCTTGGAAAGTAAATTCTTGATCGTAGGACAGAATCTTTAGCTTGATTGCCACTCCTTCATTTCGGATTCGAGTCAGCATTTTCAAGGCGAATTTGCCAGGCAAGCTCGCAGCGGCCTCCCATTCTTTCTTCTTCTTCTCCAGCTGGATTATGAGACCGTCGATGCCATTGACAACTTGGTCGTTGTTATCTTCCTTTGCAACCACTCCCTCAACCCATTCCATCTCCTTCTTCTCATCCAATCCATCTTCGACGATGCCCAATTTTCCAATCTCCTCTTTCGAATCTTCACTCATCTTTTCTGCGGAAGCGACGATGCGAACCTCAATTATTATTCATTGACAAAAAGCACAATATCGATCGAGTATCAAAAGGAAAGAGGATTAGTAAGAGGCTGTTGGAGATAGAGAGTCAAGCCAGCGCTCAGAGAAAAGAATAGTGCCAATTTGGCAGAGGGGTGAAATTAAGTGCATCGGACCGATGATGACTGCAGATTTCTTACGGCCAACTAACCACTGGGGAACGAGCAAGACGATGAAGAGAGAAGATACGACTGGTGATACACACAAGTACCATCACTGAAAATGAGTTTGAATGACTAACTTGTCATTAAAGATTCCTAAAGATGATTCAGGAACAGGAGCGCGGATTACGGTAGCTCAACTTTATCAAAATTCAACTCTTGTATGCATCCCTATTTTGCATATCTTATGCTCAAAATATTTTATGGCAGATAAACAGCATAAATGCGATACTTTATTTCATTTTTTTATGTTGTAATTATTTCTAATAATAAGTTCGTTGATTCCGTTATGCTAATTCATGTTTTAATGAAATAAGTGAAATGTAGGGTTACGGTAGTACATCTTACTCTATTTCGTTTAGGGACCACCATCTATGCTACGTCCTTGTTTTTCTGATTTATCACCCCTTGGGCGATATTGCACATACACACGAATACGTGGGACAGGGCATCGATTTCATCTAGCGCTCTCGGAATGGAATATGGAAGGAGAATGCTAGGAATGAGAAAGAGAAATCTCAGTAGACGACATGCGACCTAAGGGGTATAATGTGGTATTGACTCGGACAAGGAGTAGTTATGGCATCTAGAAAGAAGCTAAAATCGCTAGTAAATCCGAGCCCGCCTTACGACTACGGTAACTAATGCATAGGAATGGAAGTCCAGAAAACAGTAAGCATAAATTATATTAGTTTCACTGAAAATATATTTATGAATCATACACTAACCGAGAGCTCGATTGAAGCCTTCCTTGATAGAGCGAGCTCTGATAACGAAGTTGCTCATGATATTCCGATTAATTTCCGTTTGGTGTGCTTCCACAGTTTGAGATCCATGGTTGAAGTCCGAAGAAGTTTTCTTCACCAGTAACTGTTCCATTTCGTTTGCACTCATTACCTGTAATGATCAAAACTCGACTGTAATGCTAACGATGATTCAAGCACAAACGATAATTATATGTGAGATTAAAGTGCTACTGGATGCTCTCAGATGCCGTGAGCTCAAATTCATTGAGAAAGAACAGAGAGACATTTCACTCGGGTGGAAGAGGAATGAAAAGGGAGGCAGTCCTCTTTCCGCTCTCGTTCCCGTCCCCTTCCTTGGCTCCTCCCCCTTTCTTCTTCATCTCATAAGACGACAGCAATCGGTTTGGGGTGAAGACGAAGAGATAGAGTGAACATGAGTCCGAAGAGAGGACGAGAAAGAAAAAGAATCGAAAAAGAGCATTTCATTGCAGTGAGCACTCACTCGTTCCATTTGCTTAATTCAATATGGATGACGTAGGGATGAAAGGCTTCTGGAAGTGTTGTGAAATTATCTGCAACCATCATTAGAAAATGAAGTATATCTATGGGAAGTTGTCAAATTGCTCTCTCCAATTTATTTCGTTCACTTTTATGCTGATTTCTTTAATATTTTCACTTTTTGATCGAAAAAGAATATTTAAATGAAAATATGAAGGTTGCTCAAGAGCCACGACCTACGAGGCGCGATGCGGTCATGCAACGCGTGCTTCATGCTTTTTTCTTTTTTTCAAACTCGCGGTACTCCTACGGTCTCACACGGAATTGGCCCTCCCCCTACGCTCGCTCTGATCATCGGTCTTCGACTCTCCATCTGTGATAACTTTGTCATATTTGAAGCCGCTTCCGGGCGCAGAAACCGGCATCATTTGTCATATCTCATTCATTTTGTCGTTCCGCGAGTGATGGGGTGACGCGCGGCAGCGAGAGAAAGAGACGAATGGCCGAGGGACCAAAGGCCGAATCTCCTTTTCTTCTTTCCATACGCAAAAGCTTTCTCACCACTGATTTTATTCTCGATATTTGTTGTTTCACAGTCCTGATTATTCCAATCGCGATTCTAACTCGATTTGTATTGCAGAATGGCACCTTCAGCGCGTGATCAGGACAAGGAGTCCGCATATGGATTCGTGTTCGGAGTCTCCGGCCCTGGTAAGCAAAGTTTATTTAGAACATATTGTTGATTATTGGCCAAACATTGTTATACTAAGCTCATATTTACCTCCATTATTACAATGCAATCTTTGATTGCTGCAATATTTGAAATATTTAAGTTTGTCAGTGATAGGATTCTTGGTTGTTTAAATAAAGTGTGATTACAGTCGTGACTGCCGAGAAAATGGCTGGATCTGCCATGTACGAGCTGGTTCGTGTCGGTCACGGTGAACTGGTCGGAGAGATCATCCGTCTGGAGGGAGACATGGCCACCATTCAGGTCTACGAGGAAACATGTCAGTTTTATTTCAATGTTTAATTTTTTCGCGCTATTTATTAGGACTGGAGGAATATAATCTTTGAATGATATCTTATTCGATGAATAGCAAGCAATCTCAGTTCACGACACAAACAAATATAATGCCTCTTTGTATATATTATCTTATTAGACTTCCAAACGGCCTTTGTACATTTGCAATAGTGACATCTGATAAATTTAAATTGAAAAAAATATATTTCGCCATTCCTGCGAGAATTATTATATTTAATTGAATTCATACACGGCGCTCCTCATTCACTTCACGGCATTATTATAGAATATTATTTTTAAATGTAGGAACGAAGTCTCTGAATCTCATTATCACATAATTCCTGGTAGCTTTGCTGTCAATGTCTCTCATTAAGCTGTATTTGGTGGCTCAATAGGCAAATCTTCTTCCTGCATCAGTATTAGCAGTTTGCCACATCATTTGTTCCCTTTGAAAGTGTGAGAAAGGGACGAAATAATCAATGGCGAGATTGGTCTTTCGCCTCTCTCTCGGTCTCCTCCCCTTTCTCTCTGTAATCTACTCCTATCACACGCACTCTCATCCCTCCACTCGACCTTCCATCTCTCGCTTGTAATCGCTCCGCCACTAGATAATACGTGAGCGAAGAGAGATAGGAATCAGTGAGAAGGGAGAGGGACTGAGGGTGATAGTTGCTAGCATGATACAAATCACCAATATTGATCTACTGAAATTTTATTGAAATAATGAGCATTATTTTAACGACATGAGCAATATTGCGTTAACCATTCACTATGCAAGAGTGTTAAGTGAAATAAATACAAGAGTAAAGCAGAAATAAATTAATAATAATTCAGCCGCAGTAACCATCGGTGATCCCGTGCTCCGTACTGGCAAGCCCCTCTCCGTCGAGCTCGGCCCCGGTATCATGGGTTCCATCTTCGACGGAATTCAGAGACCCCTCAAGGACATTGCCGATATGACCCAGTCCATCTACATTCCCAAGGGTGCGCATGCTCTCAAATACAGCTTTAAAATCCACATTTTTTTGCTTAAAAATAATTAATTTTCCATTACAGGAGTGAACGTGAACGCTCTCTCGCGTACCGACAAGTGGGATTACACTCCCGAGAAGGAAATGCGCGTGGGATCTCACGTGACCGGAGGAGATCTCGTCGGTTTGGTGAACGAGAATCTGCTCATCAAGCACAGAATCATGCTGCCGCCCAACGCGTGCGGTACCGTGACCTTTGCCGCTCCCGCTGGATCATACACCGTCGAGGTATGAGGATGATTACAAATAATTCGGGCTAAAATACAATGAAAATCATTACAGGACGTCCTTCTCGAGGTCGAATTCGCCGGAGAGAAGCAGAAGTTCACTATGCTCCAAGTGCGTAATATCACTGCTTGCATCACACACAATTTAACTTCGATTAGAGAGAATATATTAACTGATATGTCAACAAGTTTATCCTTGACAGACGGCAGAATATATAACGACGACGTAGCACACGCTACGGGGAAGGAAGAAACAAGAATGACCTTATAATTGAAGGTGTGGCCTGTGCGTTCTCCTCGTCCTGTCGCTGAGAAGTTGGCAGCCAACAACCCGCTTCTTTGCGGACAGAGAGTGCTCGACGCCCTCTTCCCCTGCGTCCAAGGAGGAACCACCGCCATCCCAGGTATTACCTTAGTGCATATAGTGCATATATGCAATTAGGATAATCCCAACTAATATACAATTTGGAAAGATGAGATGGTGAAAGCTCTCGGAAATAATTGGGCAAGCGTGTGTCGAAGATACCCCGATGCATGGGAAGAATACCTCATTCAACAGGCCCCGACCCTGACGCTTGAATAAATATGTATGAATATGTAAATAGCTTGATGTTCAGGTGCCTTCGGTTGCGGAAAGACTGTCATCTCTCAGTCGCTGTCCAAGTACTCCAACTCCGATGCCATTATCTACGTCGGATGCGGAGAGAGAGGAAATGAGATGTCTGAGGTAAATTAGGATTCATTAATAAAAATTATCTAATTATTCATTTCATTCTAGGTACTTCGTGATTTCCCCGAGCTGACCATGGAGGTCGAGGGCACCACCACCTCCATCATGAAGCGTACCGCTCTGGTCGCCAACACCTCCAACATGCCTGTGGCCGCTCGTGAAGCGTCCATCTACACTGGAATCACCCTTGCCGAGTACTTCCGGTACGGCATCTTCATCTTATAATGTCATTGTTGTTAATTGTTGTTGTTGTTGTTAATCGTTCTCACTCATCTCCTTGCAGTGACATGGGTCTGAACGTGGCCATGATGGCCGATTCAACCTCCCGATGGGCCGAGGCTCTTCGTGAGATCTCCGGTCGTCTCGGAGAAATGCCTGCCGATTCCGGTTACCCCGCCTATCTTGCCGCCCGTCTCGCCTCTTTCTACGAGAGAGCAGGAAAGGTGAGCAATTGGGGAGATGACGCAATAGAAATCCGTTAGAGATGACGGCATTTCCCCTTTTTTAAATACTTTGCGGATATAAAGGTAAAGGTAAAGGTCATCCCGTTAATCAAGTCACTTGCGTCCTACGGGGATCACTGCTAGGCTTTGCGGATATATAATAGATAATTCACAGGTCCGTTGCCTGGGATCTCCCGAACGCGAGGGATCCGTCACCATTGTCGGAGCGTACGTTTTCGACGATATTAATTTATTTTTATTTTTATTTTTTTAAATATATTTATTTTTAAATATTCAGCGTATCACCTCCCGGAGGAGATTTCGCCGATCCCGTCACTTCCGCTACTCTCGGTATCGTACAGGTAAGATACCACCACAATGAAATTGAGTGAGCTGGAGTGACATCTCATGCGTTCAGGTGTTCTGGGGTCTCGATAAGAAGCTCGCTCAGCGTAAGCACTTCCCCTCCATCAACTGGCTTATCTCATACAGGTAAAAGAACAATTTCAGGCACTGGGACAATCGAGGGAATACAAATAACATTTATCATGGGGCGAATATTATAACACAATGAATGACACTCGACAGCGAGTGGGAGAGATCACAAATAGAATGAAAGGGGAGATCCTGGACAGGATATGAACACCGGGGGTGCTGAATCTAGATGTCAGCGGAGATGAAATGGCTCCTAGAGGTCATATTCACTTTATGGGTGCCCAATAAAAACGGCGCTGTAGTAGGCTTCTGATTGGATTATACATGGGAATGGAAGTCGGGGAAGAAGGGGTTTCTCGGTAATATTGAACTAGGAGGAGATCACAGATTTATTGGGGAAACTTTACAAGTACAATTAGAAGTTGCTGAAGTCACGGTCCATGGGAATCTCGCGAGCTGCTGTGACCTGTATTTTATTTTAATTATTTAGGGAACATTATTTGGGAAGCAAATTACCTCTGGCATAGCGTACTCCTGCGTTGGGTTGCGCTTCTTCTTGAAGCAGCATCCACGTAGCTTGGAAATGCACAGGCACTGGATTTGAATTATTAAGGGCAATGATGATTGAGATTGACTGACTCTTTCACCGCTGTTCACGTAGACAATGTACTTGAACCATCCGAAGAGAAGGTACATCGCGAACATTGTCAGCTGGAAAGGATCAGAGGGTTTGAGATCGAAATTGACATACCAGTGTGCAGACGAGCTGAATAGCCGCACTTCCGAAGATGATGAGGGAAGGACGAAATGCGAGTGGAGGAGGAAACTAAAAAAAAGTTATCGAATTAGGAAGAATTCATTGCACCTTACCTTGTATACGACCAGAAGAATGAGAAAGATGGCATGCACTACCAAGTAGAGAGACGCCACGAGAGCGACGAAGCCGTTTGCGACGACTAATTCCAGTGTTTCAACCTGCAAATAATTTAGTTATGCCAGCTATTTTTTTCAACATACCTTAATCGATATTAGCAAGAGTATGAGCGATAACATCCAGAGGGCGGCCAGAATGAGATAGATGAGTGTTGACAGACCGATAAGCTCGTATGCATCCGATTCAAACTGAAATAGTATTTAGACTGACTTCATTTCCTCTTTTTTCAGTAGAGCCTGCTTGTATTCCCCATAGAATCTCCAACAACATGCGGCGGCGAGTGATTCAATTATCGCCTGCGCGTACTCTGGATAACGCAACAGCATTAGATCCCTGTCTTGCCTCTTCTTGCTCACATGAACATGTGATATAGCCACAACATCGACGGGTTTGTTACTAACGCTCGCATTGTCACATAAAAGCACGCGCCGTTACCATGGGAATGATAGTAAAAGTCACGTGTCTTCGCAGTAAATGAGTAAACACGTAGATGTCACCGATGGGAATAATAGAATACGGTAGTCTTAGTGTAGATAATTAATGATAGGATTTCTTACGATGCCAGGAACGACGAGGGTTGCATTACGGAAGGGAGCGTGGAAGTCGTAGTGATGGTAGTCTGTGTCGTTATCGATGTCAACTTCCTGAAAATTTCAAACAATTGAACTACATATTAGAGCTACTGACGGCTGTTTAATTCAAATCTGCTGGGAATTGATCGATTATTAGTGAGAATTGTTCTGTTAGTTGGACTTACCATGCTCTTTAGCAGTTTAATGGTCGTATCCACTGGCCCCACTCCGGTTTCATCCTCAATCAGAATAGTCGACGAATTTGTGGTGATTCCAATATCGTCCAGTCCTGAACAAATATAACGATTAGAATCACAATTTGGCAAAGTTAATTGCAAATTGTAGTTTTCTCACCTCCAATTTGGTAGAAGAAGAAGATTGTGATAAGTACAGAGATTACCAGCGCTGTCAATTGCACACACAGCGAGGCCAAACCTGTAATTTTACGTGAAATTCAGCTGTCTGGTAGGGTAATTAGACAGGTGTTGCACACGGCTTTCGATCTGTGAGAAAACGTATCTCCTGTGATTATTTTATGTCGAGATGAAATGAGCCCATACCTGTGGTTTTTGCTGGGAAGCAGCAAGATGCATCCTGTGTCTCCAGAGGCGTTCGCTGCTGTCCTCCGCCATTGTCGAATGCGTGCATGCCTCTGCGATTATTTGATTAAGTGCACAAACCACATCCACTCTGCGCGCCTAAGAATGATAAGCAGTAATAACAGTGGTGGTTCCTACATTGAACGGGCACTTTCGACGGTGCAGAAGGGCTGGAGATGATATTTTCGGATGAGAAAGTCGGAAGAGGCTGACGCGTACGCCAACCACGGATCGTGTCCTTGCGCATGGGCCAGAAGTGCCGGATCGATAGCGTATGGGGCAGGACCGTCGTTTAGACGAGGGACGACACTTTCGATATGATCATCGATTGGAGGTGAACGAATATATGACGGTCGAGACGTCGTGGTGACTCTCTCTCACTCACAAGTTCGGGCTGACTCTCCCTCTCCTCTTTCTTCTTCTTTCTCCCCTCCCCCTCCTTCTTCTAGTCGATGCCTGCTACTCTCCACTTTGCTAGTGCTCACTAGCGCCAGTCTTCCTCTCCCCGCTCATATCCCTCTCTCTCTCTCTCTCCACCTCAGTTACTATGGATACGGTCTAGCGGAGAAATCTCTTCATTGTAACTGCTATCTCGTATTCTCTGCACCAACTAGGAAGCAGAAAGGATGAAGAGAATTTTGACATTCCTTGGGGAATAGCGAAAGCCGTCCCAACAATTTCTCCATTCCCAATAAGCTTCGAAATACACATGTAATAGGTAGGTAGTGCGGGGTAACACGAAAATAAATGTGAACGAGTGCGAATGCAATGGGAAGAGCGCGCTTAGTCATAACAGGAACCTGGCAGATGTAATAACCTAAATTGGGTGGTTTGTTGAAGTTTAAAGGATGTGGAAAAGAAAATGGATGAAGCAGAATAAATAATAATGTTTTCAGTAAGTACATGCGTGCCCTCGAGGACTTCTATGAGAAGAGCTATCCCGAGTTCATCGCCCTTCGTACTAAGTGCAAGGAGATTCTTCAGGTATAATATACCACCAATTTAAGATGAGAAGACAAAAAAGAGCCAATACCGAGTATACAAGGATCAGGAAATATTATAATCAGGAAATATTACGCTGATTCCAACGAAAGACCAACAGGACGAATGTTGTCCTAGACGAGAGTGCAAATGAGAGCAGTGGGTAGGGAAGGTAGAGCGGACTAATTTCCGCTCCTCTCCCTACTTCCTCCAACCAATCTATCGCCCAGTAATGAATCCGCCCAGAAGCCTACTGAAACTACAGGCTTCATTGGTAGTAGAACGCGAAAATGAGAAGGCATAGATTAGCTACCGTACACCACAGCAATTTCACCATCAGGGCATTTTCGCACAGTGATAATTAGATACGTAAGAGAGCAGAGCGTGGCGGTAATTCATTACGCGGTTGGGAAATCAGCTGAGGAGAGTGTCCTTTATCCCCCTGAGGGGGCGGAGAGTCCGATACTTTACGATAGCAGATGTAGAGGGAAGCAATCACCTAGGCAACCCCGTTCTCCCTAATGAACTCATCCTATCGAATAACATACGTTGTCTTCCTCTTGACTTCGTCCGATACGAGATTGAAGATCTTGTCTACCTCCCGTTTACTTAGAATAGCGAAGAGACTGATCTTCCTTCTGACTACTTTCGATGCATCCATACTCAGACGTGAACACTGTATGAGAGCAGTCAAGCGAGATATCTGATATAGAGGTGGAAAGCAACTTACTCACTGGAATCGTTAGCGTGGGAAAGTCGTGATAAGTGACTACAAAGGAGAAGTCGTGAGAGTGAGAATTTTATATCACGAGCTGAGCAAAATGGAAAATAATGAAAACGGTAGTAATGAACTTGAGATGCGCTACTGTTATGCCGGGCTGTATTGCACTTTTAACAATATGACTGATGGTTTATAAGTGGAGGACACGGAACATTTGATCACTTGAGCTAATGGGTTGTGAAATACAATGTGATAGACAAATTTAAATAAGTGGACAATAAAGTATACGATTTATAAATAAAAACATTTTAAAAATATTATAGGAAGAAGAGGATCTCTCCGAAATCGTGCAACTGGTCGGAAAGGCTTCCCTCGCCGAGTCTGACAAGATCACCCTTGAGGTATTCAAATTTGCATTAAGATGTGTTATTAAACTCAAATTTTTTTAGGTTGCCAAGATCATCAAGGACGATTTCCTTCAGCAGAACGGATACACTCCTTACGACAGGTACTGATCATTTTCAGAAATACTTTTATTAAATCTTTAATAGGCATCACAAATACGTTGTCATTTTACATGAAAAAATGTAAACACATTATACACATTTCCACATGTAAAAGCATGTGTAAATCTATCCATCAATTTATTTTAGATTCTGCCCCTTCTACAAGACTGTTGGTATGCTCAAGAACATGATCTCATTCTACGATCTGGCCCGTCACTCCGTCGAAAGCACCGCCAACACTGACAACAAGGTTCGTTATTGAACAATATCGATACGAACTCCTCGATAATTTTCTTCAATCTCAATTTTCCAGGTTACGTGGGCAATCATCAGAGACCACATGGGAGACCTCATCTACCAGCTGTCCGCCATGAAGTTCAAGGTACGGAATGGCTATCCAATCAGAGACTAACTCATTCCTCGTTGCAGGACCCCGTGAAAGACGGTGAGGACAAGATCAAGAAGGACTACGACGACCTGCTGGAGGCCATGCAGACCGCCTTCAGAAACCTCGAGGACTAAGAGATCTCATCGTCACTATTCCCATTTTTTATTCTGAGCAATAATCAACAACTCACTCTCATGTTTGTGACACGAAAAGCTATAACTCACATTCCTCCGCTCCAGCCCCCCTCTTAATATTGTGATAGTCCCTGCCCTCTCGTTTTAGTCATTGCTGACCAAGCCCACATTCCAGTACCACCTCTCACTTAATTTGTGTACCCATTCCCTTATTCGATGTGGCTGTTGACTCTTCCCCCTATGTATTCTCATCCGCACACGAGCCAGTGTTAGACCATCCCAAGTTCTCGATAGCGATATACTGTACACGTAGTAGTATTGTAAAGTGAAATTGTGTAGAGAGAGAGAAACAAATATATACTGTAGAGATTCTTCATATTGGGAGCGCTCGCCGCCCGCAGAATGATTGTATTATTTCCTGACTGCAAGTGAAAGTATTGATCGACGAAAGGCGAATAAACAATTTCAATATATGCTCACAACGGACGGAGATTAAACAGTGACTATCTAAGAGTTTTTTATCCATGCTGAACAAACCTGTGCACCTAAAAAAGCAACAGATCTGTATTGCCTCGTATCAGGAATATTATCTTCACTATTCGCCTTTCAACCATAGAAAGTAATCATTGTTTTGCTCGAAGAATTCAGGAACTATTTTATGTGAATAACACGAAGAAAAATATTTTGTCTTTAAAAGTAAATGAGAAGTCGAGAAGAAAACAAATGCTCTGAACACTTTAGACATTTTTGATGTATGGTTGAGCAAGGACCACTACTTTAAAAAAAATCACCCTTGAAATGTCAGAAGCTCTAAATGGAGTGATCTGAAAAGTGAGTTTAGGGTGTTGAGAATGTGAATGCCATTACTAGCAGCCAAACTCTCAGAACTTGTCTGATAGAAGAGGTTGGTTGATCCTTAGAAAAAAACCGCAAATTAGCAACTTTTTTTCTGGATGGTCCTTAACGATGTCTCAATGCAATTGTGATGTTTTTGTATTGTGATGTGTTGCTCATATTGTCGATTGCTTTGTGAGGATTGAAAGTAAACTGAAAACTGAGAACTTCGAACATCGAGCAGACGTTCCACCTTCTCGATCGAATAGACCAGTTTGCTTCGCCCATCTTCATGTCATTCTTATGACTATCCTATCCATCATCTTGTTAATGCGATTCTTATTCGAGAAATATGTAGTCGGAAGTGTTGATCAAGTGACTAAATATTAGGATAGATATCAAAACGAGTTTTTAATGAAACCCTTCAGATAAGGTTTTATGTTTTAGTCAATCGGAGACGACAACCATTCACAGTCTCAGAGAATTTTTTTTTCATAGGTGGAGGGTTATATGTTTTTATAACTTTTAATTTCGGAAGCGAATCTTCTGAATGGACGAGTAGAAAACACTGCTGAGAAAGATCCAATGAGCTTATATTTTACTGTTCTTGAATATCGAAATGAACGAAAATGAATACAGCCCTCTAAAAAATCAGCCACTATTTCTTTCAAGGGATACATATTTATTTTGTTAGAAAAAGGCACACATCACTTTATGGAAAGGAATATAAAGCAAATATGAATTTCAGATAAATTATACTAAAGTAATAATAATATCAAGTAGTGAGTTGGATAGGAAATGAAAGAGTCGTAGCAGATTACTTATCCGAGTTCCTCGTTGTTTCTTTCTGGAGGGATCCAATACCACTACAGATGCTTCACGACAGCGATTCTCTGTAGAAATTCGATATTCGGTTTGTGTAATACCGATTTTAGTGATTATAGCATTGATTTTTTTATAATCTGAATTGGTTGTAACCACAATTCACCTTTAAAATTATATATAATATATAATAACAATCATATCAAAGGACAGACCACGCCAGCAACAACGAAAAGAATAATGAGAAAGCAGAATGCGTATCGCACCAGTATCTGAATGGTGATATCTCTTTAGTGCTAGTAAATGACAATGCCAATAATAAAGGCGACTATATATGTCCTCTTTTGTGCTCACCTTCAATCGGTGTTTGCGCTCTCTCCGAACTCTTTGAGGAATATCAGGAGTGCTCTGTGCGAATCTTGCTGAGCGAGAGAACGCCTAAACTATAACTCTTTCTGGAACGCACACGTCAAGGCAACAACTCAAAATACCCTCCGCTGGTCGTCTGTCTCCATGAAGTCTTCGACACTTTCGTTGTTCGCGACCTCGTTGAATTTGATGTTGAAGTCAGCGGGGAGAGAAGAGGACATCCTGTCCAGATGGCTCCACGGCAAAACACTACAGCTAAAGTATCAAAATTAGCAATATAAAAAATAGTAATTAATGTAAGCTTCACATAGAATTTCTTGCGTAACGAATCGAAAATGTAACGCGGAAAGCAGATGATAATAGCGTACACAAACACCTTATTAGCTGCTGCCCTTCGATTTGGTACTCTCGAGAGGAGTGTGAGAACAAAAAAAAAGAAGGGCTGAACGTTCCTCTCATTCACCGCCTGACCTGATGAAATGATAATGAAAACAATGGAGGGAACAGATTGGAGAGTAATTGTATACTTTTATGTTTCGAACACTGTGAAAATCGATAACAAACACGGGTCGACTAGGTAGATAATGAATAATTGATACACCAATGCTGGCAAAAATGTGAAATATTATTAGGACTAATAAGAGATCATAGTCTACTCGATCTTTTTCTTATTCCCCATAATGCAACGTCGAAAAACAGCTCTAGTACAAATGAAGATTGATCCTAATAAGATGAGTACTATGGAAGAAAGAAATGCGAAAACATCAAGGCAGTAGTACTGGAAGAAGTTGAGCTGAGTTCCGTAGTGATCGAACATCCTGAAAAAGTACTTGATAAATATTATCCGAGTTTGGTGTGATGGATTAACCTAAGTGGTCCATATTTAGCCATGAACTCCATATTGCGCACGAAAGTTTCCCGAGCAGTGAACGGTCGATTACGAATCATCTCACCGACGAGCTTTGCCTTTATTGAGTATCTGGCATGAGTGCAATTATATTAGTATGCATTTAATGAATAACTAACTCTTCATTCTCTAGGACTTCTCTAATAGTCTTCTCTAGAGTATCTCCTTCAGCGAGAATTGTTTTCTCGAGGACAACTCCCGTTCCGATTCGTTTTATAGTCTAAATAAGACCTCATATAAATTACGAGGCATCTCAATGAACGATTTGATCTTTTGGCATGCTTCTCCAAGAGAAACTACTTCCCTTTCATACCTGTGCATTTCTTTGTTGATCTCCTAGCACAGGGATGACTATCAATGGAACTCCCGCCGTCGTAGATTCGATAGTACTTCCTTGGCCACAATGAGTGATGAACAGGGAGAGACGAGGGTCGTCTGAATATTCATCTGCTTATTATCTCTAAAAACATGGTAACAATGGACAAAAGTAAAATACAGCAGATAATAACTGACGTAGCATATCATTTTGGGGCACCCATGTGCTCTCAATCAAATTATCGATCCCCTCTGATATTCTGTGCTCGGGCTTCTCATATTTCCATATGAATGTTACGTCAGGGAACTGGTAAGGCGTGCATTATTCGCATTTCTAGATATTCCATACAAAAGGCAGAGTTATATTAGATCTTGAAAACGAACCCTCTGAATTGTTTTTCTGATGGTCTGTTTGTAGCTGTCGGGCATGAGATAACTCTTGGCCACGCTTCCAAAAGAGACAAGAACAGTTTTCTTGCGAAGATTAAGAATTTTCGACCAAGTCTGAAGGTGATGATTTCATTGAGAATTTACAAAGTATGCTGATTGTCTCTAAAACCATGATAACTATTGGAATTTTAACTGTCTTACTTCATTGAGTGGTTTGTAACCTCCAGATACACTAATTCCTCCAATATCTATGATTTTGTGTGTGATAACTCGTGGGAAATCAGTGATGGGCTCGGAATTGAGGAAGAAGTACGAAGTCTTTTTGAGAATTTCCTGAATATATTTTTTTATTATGACTAAAACAATTAGAAACAATATTACAAAATCATACCTCGGATGTAGAAGCATTTTCACCAAAATGCTGCTTGAACATTTCATCAAAAGGATTCTGAAAATGAAATGTATTTTTCATATAGTCTCTCAACCGTTAAAACACTGACTGCGAAAATAGGATCAGAAAGAGAAAATATATGTATAACTATAACATATTCGATAATTTTTGCAAACACCCACTTGAAGCATAGACCAGAAGAAATATGGGAGAATTCCCGATATGGTGTTGCCCATTCTTTCCACAAATGTCATCCTATCCGAATTTTTGCCAAGGATTCCTACAATTTATTTGTGAATATTACGAACTTTGATTTGATTGACTGTGCATATTTTGATCACGGATATCGAACCTGGCACATAACTGGGTACGGATGGCGCTCCTGTGAATCGGAAAGTGCCTTCAGATGATGCAGTTGAGAGAGTACTCGCAATGTTTTTGATTCCAAGCTTATCGAATATTCCTGTCGATTAGAAAGTATGAGACCATAAAACAATTCAGTACAGAAAACTGCCGTCATTCCGAAAGGTTTGATCGACAAATCCTTCAAACTCTAGTGATGCCTTTCTTTCCAAGAAGAGAGGAAGTGGCATTGTTTCCCTTATCAGTATGGTGAAAACATGCCATCATTTTCGTTGCACTTTGTATTGTAAATATTGCGTGATCAAAACATTTCAGCAGAATATCGAATATCGATATAAAATATCGAAGCTTACCATATCCGCAGAAGCATACTGGCTCCGTGAACGCTGCATCGTATTTTTCTTTTGCGAGCTGTTCCATGAATCCCGGATATTGCAGAGTGACTTAAGTAGGAATATCATTAAACTGTATGAAATGAAACGTTTAAAAATTGTTGAGCTCACAATTGCACTGTCCATGCCATGCAGCCATTAGATGCTTCACTCCCTGGAAATTAAACAAAACTTCTTGATAACTGTTAAGCTAATGTTGAAGTTCAACTCACGCCCAATGCGCCCATAACTCCTTCAGAGACCCAGGAATTGGTGATCATATCAGCCTCAATTCCACCCTCGTACGCAATAGATTCAGGCGATTGGGGAATTATGAATACCTAAACGAAATATTTTATTATTATTTTAGTAAATTTATTTGTTTCTCAATATTGAGATAACACAGTCTAGAATACAACAGGAAACCTTTGCTCGCGTTTCTTCCAGTTTCAATCGGGTGTCAATGATTGGTGTGATTACGTGCTAAAACGAATAAGAATATGATTCCAAGAAAATTATTTCCTGTGTTCTGAACTATTTGCAACTATTTGAACTAACCACTTCGTGTCCAGCATCAATGAGTGCCTCATGTAGAGCATGCATAAATGTACAATGACTTCGGCCATAGACAGGATTATAAGAGAGAAACCTATATTATTAAATGTTGCATTAGACATATTTTTGCCCTATTAAAGAGCATATAGAAAACGGGACTGAAAACTCACTTCAAGCCTGAAATTGTCGGCAAGAAACAAACGAGCAGTAGTAAGAATTGCATGGCAACACTTTTGGTACTCATCGTCCTTCACTCTTTCTTATATACTTCCTTATCAGAAGGAAACCGTGCGATTTATTTGCTTTTTTCCGTCATTGTGAGGATCTGCTCAACCCACAAAATGTCACAATGTACAAGCTTATGCCTGACGATTCAGAGGTAGAAATTGCTTGTGAGATAAAGTGCATCTCCATCTATCAGCGGTATACGTGATAGTTCATGCAATTTTCAGATGAAAACACCATAGAATAAAAATAGTGGATAAAATAAATAAAATAAAAGAATATAATTATTTTAATGACTCGAAAAGATATTACGAATAGCATCTAATCAGAAAATATTTTATCTTGTGCATTTATGTATTTGGGTGGAGCCGGCAATAAAATAGTACACATTTTTATGACGTTTTCGTGTGGTGAAGTCTCTTGCATTGATTAATGAAATCGTCCATGATTCTTATGGGCTCCTCTCAGGAGCTTCTGATGCATGTGAATACTAGGATAGACAATATCCATTTGTTGGTCGGCGGCTTCCCCAAATATCCGCCTGTCACTTCTGTTGTGAAGAGTAATCAGACTTACGACAGGCAGCGATTTTTTCTGAAAGGTACGATACTAAATATGGCTTTGTGAATGAGCCCTAGCGACAATTTATTAGTTGTATTTTTTACAGCTAGTGATGGAATTTTAATGGAGAAAAATTTAACTACCTTTCTCTTCAATACGAATTTGTACAATAGGAAAAGGGATAGCAGCAGAAGCAGAGCCAGAACCGACTCGTACATTTTGTCACCCGGAGAAAATGAAAGGGAGAGCACTTCATTTTTATTCCATCTGACCCCAATCACCTCATATATTCAGTTTTTGATGACTCTACTACTCAACTGAATTATTAAATTATCGTTTATTCGGTTCACACAAATAAACATTGAAAGCTGCATGGCATCCGTAGAGACTGACTAAAGAAAGAGGTTGCCCAAATAAATACATAAATACAATAAATTACGAAAAATTCTCTATTCGTCTGAGAATCAATTATTAGTAATTTCGTTAAGAATTTGAGCCACGCAGGAACTTTTACGGGAAGGAATAAAATAATTATTAGATGAAGAGGGAGAGGAGGAAACCGAAGGCAGTTGTACTCCATACGAAAGTGTTCTGAGGCAGTTGAAGGGCCTGGAAGAGTGATGCTTAGTCTAATAATATTCATTATATAATTCATACAGTGTGACATGTACAAAACCTATTCTATTCTAATACTTCTCATAGCAAGATTACAAAATGATGAGGCAATGATATTATCCGAATCTTAATCAAATCTATTTAAAGCTGGTCCTCGATGTTCATACCTGGGCATGGAGCTGGTCGATGGCTTTGTCGATAGGACCAGTCTTGTATGTCTTCGTGGCAATCAAAGAATTTTGTGCGAGGAATTCGAGAATTGCCGGCGAGTCCTTCAATTTTTGTTCATATTACTTGATTGATAAAAAATATTTTGAGAATATAGAACGGAAAAAAGTAAAAGTTTGGAATTTTCATCGCATGGCGGCTCCTATCATCTAAAATTTCATCTAAAAGTCGATAATTATTACCTTGGTCATCACTGGCATGTATTCGTGCTGCAGAGATCGCGTCCACCAAGCCCTGAAAAGTAAACATAAAAAATGAAATTAAAATGAAAAATAAACATGTTTAATTATAAAGTCGGATTTTTCGTATAATTTAGCTGCTTCTTGAGGTAAAACTCACTTGGATCCGGGCTTTGTGAATTTGTAGTGGTAGAGTTGAGCGCGAACGAAAGTGAGAGGCTCTTTCTTGTTCTTGAATGGCCAATCTTTGAGTTGCCCGATCACTGCAACCAAATATAATTGAATATCTTTTAGTATGAAAACAACTCTGCATGAAATCAACTCTCTATGAAATTCATGTTAAAAACAAGTTTATACTCACCGTTAATATCATTGTTCAGAAGACGATTGACGAGGGAGAGGAACCAGGGGTTATGCTGGTACGCTCCCAGAGCAGCGAACCACATCTGCCAGTCAAGACGAGGCTGATGAGGCACTGAAACATTTATTTCCTTATTTGCGACTCATAAGTGATAAAAATATAAATTAAAAAGGCGTTTAATGTGTTAAAAACGTACAAACGACGGCAGGTGAGGCGTTGACATTTCCGGGCTTAGCAAAGAATTCGATTTCCTTCCAGGGTCCATTGGGCGCGTGCGATCCCTCGAGAACGATCTCTGGACGGCCCTCGACACCCGTCATTCTAAAAATGATTTACAATCCAAAAAAATAGATAATCTATAAAAATGCGCACCTTCTGAACAGTCCGTACGAATGAGTGAACTCGAAGTTGCGCGTGCGAACATGAATCTCACGGAGGATATCAGGGATGCGATTAGAGGCGGCGTCATCGATTTGAGTGAAGGGCACCTGTGTTCAGATCGATAAGGTTAGAAAATAGATGCAAAAATTGTCAAGAAAATTTCGACTTCAAAATAGCGTGAAAATAGATTCGAATATACACACAAATGATGTCCAGAAGATGAATGAGCCGAAGAACAAGATGAAGAAAGCATGACGACCAGTGGCGCCGAAGATACTTCCAGATGAACCTGCGATCAATATATAAAATATATTAAATAAAGAGTTGAAAAGAATCGATTTAGTTTTATATTATCTTCACTAAATTCTCTTTCAATCTTTTTCCTTCCCAGTTTCATGTTCACCTCCATTCTGCTTTGTCTCAGCAGCCTTCTTCTCTCCTTTACCCTTTCCACTCTTCTTCGACTTTCCTTCGGGAGTAGCAGCAGGTGTCGTCTTGTTCTGCTTCCACACACTGAAATTTGTTACTATTGCGACGTGGATTGCATACTAAATACCATCGTCTGAAAATATAGAAAGAATTTGAGATTAATAATTTAAAGAAGGTGTCCCACGAATATCTGGCTAACTGAGTTCTCGATGTGAGATGGTGGGTCGCTGTTACCCGATAACACTTTCGAAACTCCCAAGTCACCATTTTCCGATTGAACTGAGTTATGATCAATTGGCTGCGTGCCAAGTGACCCTGAAATGCAGGCAACGAGCGAGAGAGCGTGTGGAATGAGGAGAGCGTCCCTCTCATTCCTCACTTTGCATAGTCGCCCGCGCGGTTCGTGGGAGGCCTTCTTTAAATACCATCGTCAAAAAGAATAGAAAGAGTTTGAGATTAGTTGAGATGAGTACTGACGTGACTAAGAATTCGAGGAAGACGAGAACAAATCCGACGATGGCCACATGAACGAAGACGGAAGTGCCTATCTTGGTCATCTTTGCGAATTCGGCCTTGGAGAAAGCTAAACAACACTAATTTAATCATTTTTCTCGTATATATGTGTATTTTTTTTGTATAAAAAATAGCTTAAATGATAAATATGTGCATTATTTTGTATAAAAAAATAATATCTTCACTCACTAATCTTGCTGAGGACAGTGCTCGTCTTTGGGTCGTACTGAATTCCGAACATCATCGCCCAATGAACGGCTGCTGCTCCAAAAACGGCGGCAGAAACAATGAATTCGAGGAAGCGACGTCCCAATCCGCGAGCTCGAAGAGCGGAGGAAGTGTAGCCTCCTAAAATATGTCCAAATAAATTCAATATAAAGAGGCTAATGAGTTCAGAAGCGCTTCATAATATTTGAATATTCCGTTACTCACCTTCAAGACAAGCTACGCAGAGTAGAGCAAAGTGAAGGTTGAAGAAGTTGTAGTTGCCAGTAGCCATGATTGCGAACATGAAGATTATCTGTAAATGAAGCCGTTGAAAGTATGATATTTACAATTAGCGAAATGGTGTTAACGACGCACATATGTTATATTTGTTTTCACAGTTATTTCATCGAAATATCAATCCCTATTAAGGGAGATCCAAGTCCATTTTCGTCCTAATATGGATTTCCATTTCGATAAAATAACGGTGAAAGCAAAAATATGCTTTTAAATAACATATATATTAATATATTACATTAGGAATGGCGGCGATCGCTCTTAGCATCGGAATGGGGAGGAGGAACATGGGCGGGAGGTAAATCTCAATGAAGAAAGTGAGTGCGACGGAGAGACGACGTGCCCATTCTGGTTGATTGTGAGCGAACCAAGCGAGAGGAGTTGGCAGACATTGGGTCTCGTAATGGATGTCAAGAGCTGCAATGATATTACTCTTTAATTAACTCATGGTGACCAGTCGTCAATTATTCTCAAGCTCTAAGCATCTGTCTATTCTCTTTTTGGGTTGCACCTGCACCTTTGCATCCTTCTTCTATTAAGTGTCACTCACCGGTGAGACCCCACCAGGTGGGACACATCGACTGCAGTTTGACGATTCCCGAGGAGAACATGAGACGAGCAGCAAGGAAACGAACAAGATACGTGGACATCTAAAAATAGAGATAAAATTTAGTATTATCACAACGATTAGATGCTGATTTTTGAGAAGCATTGTATTCGTACTGACCAGATCTGCAGGAGAATTGCCAGTCGCAGCGACGACAGTCATGAGCCATCCTGATTCGAGAACGAGTGAGTCCCATTGGAAGTACAGGAAGGTGTCACCGACCTGGAAGAGTAGAAGGGTTGTATTCTTGGTTTTCAGGGTGTCCCAAAAATATGGTGACAAACATTCTTCTTGATATCTCACTGATAAATGTAAACCATGACCCCCAATTTTGACTGAGAATACGTAAATACTACGGCTTCTAACCTAATCAAATCTTGATTTAGTTTGTTTGATTAAGTTGAAATATGTACGGTTTAACAATGCTGTACTTTGCCAACTCAAAACATGCTGAACCACGGTTTTTTACTTGTTAGTATTGTATACGTATATTTAAATATACGCCAATATTCACCTTGACGATTGAGAGATAGAGTAGCACAAGGACGAGATAGAATATGAAATGACGAGTAGGTCGAATAGCAATAGTGCTGATGGAGAAGAAGATACCAAGGAGGGCAACAATCTACAAATATTTTTAATGTTGTTTTAATTTGGAAGAGTCCATTACGGTATTAGCATGAACACTGATATCAGTATCTTATCTTATCTCTTGATCTATATGTACCTGCAGAGCCGTGGATGGTTTGATCGATAATTGGTGCGAGAGAACAAACACGAGGGGAGAAACGCAGTTGAGTGGGTCGGATGCGACTGAAAAGTTATAAATTAAATTGTAATTATAAACTATCCCATTAAAATTGAAAAAAAAAAGATTTAATACTGCTTGCTCACCACATTTCTCAATCTTCGCTGCAACTGGAGCTATTCCGGTCTCTCCGTAGAGTGCTGAAATATATGAGATTTTCCTATCTGTTCGCTTTCCCAGGCAGTAAGTCACTCTCCCTAATACTCGACCTTGCTCGCTGACAACTCCTCCAAGAGAGGATAGATAACATCGCCGACCCACTTTATTGTAATCGAAATAGCCGGATTAACAACTTGGTTTGGACGCGTCGCTTATCGATTTATACTGAGAAACATTTTAAAATTGCAATATTACCTGGGATTTGGTAGTAGATAGAAGCGAAAGCGATGAGATAGATAATTGATTGCCCAAGCAGCAAGAACCGTTTCAATCGTTGAGTATCCATCAGAAAGACCATGATGGAGGGAACGGTCTCGATTACCTTCAGAAAACAACAGTTAGAATGACCGCCGTTGAGCATTGTTTATTGTTATTTTAAGCATGAATAAGTATAAATAACATTAATATAATATGCGAGAATTCCCAACTGGGATAGGGCAGATGTTTAGAGAGACTCCTAAATATGGATTAGGCAAATGCGAGGGTTGTGTGTGGGAGGGGCAGAGAACGGAGTGACCTTAGATGAATGCAGTTTGAACGCATCCTTCGCTAAACGCAGTAGATGGAACCAAACCGATATACGGAATAAAAATAAGTTACTGTACTGTTAAATATGTCATCATATATTTATATAAATTATTTAAATAGAATACTGAATATTAAATTTAATATAACAAATACATATATATTTTAAAAAATGGACGAGTGTATGTTGCGAGTGAGGCCAGTGTATTAGTTCTCACAAACTGAGAGTTCCGATATTACGTAGAGAGGTTCACCAAATACAGTTCCTCGTCAGAAAACCGTCTAGATACTTACTAATGACATCCAGGTTAGAAAATTATTTTGTCATAAAGATAACTGGAACAACAGGAGGCAAGATACTTTGTGATTTTTTTGATAGCAGTCTCAAAAGTGTACATATCCTTTCACTTTTTCAGTTTTCCGGTCGTCGATCATATTGGAAAAAAAATATACATTGTGAAAACAAGCTAGCCGGAAATTAGAAACAAAATATGTTTGTTCCAGTAACTTATATGATTTCAAATATATTATCTGTTAATTAAGAACACAATTGGATCAATTTTATTCAAAGAAATAATTGTGAAAGACAAGTGAGCATCGTAAATCAAAGGAGATTTCACTGGGAACGTGGAAATAAATAGAACTGAATGAAATTGTGGAAGCTGCCAGTGTATGACATACCGCGATGATAGAGGAACGATTCACAAACATAATTAATATAATAATACGTTCGGCTCGGAATGTGCTTGAAGTATTTCTAATGTCGAATCGATAAAGATGTTATCGATTGTACAGGAATAGAATCAGTGAAATAGCATAGAAGATACTGAAAGAAGTATTATACCCTTGTTGAAATAGAATTTCCATATTATAGTGTCAATATTTAGAGATTTGGGTACCTTTTTGATTTGATGTCGTTCGATATACTGGGGAAGTCATTACAAAGCTGACCGGAACACACACACATGTTCATTGTTCGATTCGATGAGCGACCTGCAAAGTTATATGAGGCCGTTTGCGAGATAATCAGACAAGGGTTGGCACAGGCAAAAAATGTCAACTCTCTGAAACTTTGCGTTTTGGGGTTCTTGAGGGTGCTGATGAGGATGGGCATATTCATTTTGCCCATGGATACGTCATTGGCTCCAGACGACGTCACGTCGAAATCCATTTTTGGCGTCTATTTAGGTCACTTTCAACGCTAATTTTTCGAACGTTTGGCCCAAGGGGTAGAATTTGATGGCGAACACGACAGTTCACTTTATTTTAGATTTTATATTTTAATTATTTTGTAAAATGGAACTTTTCGCAAACTACAGTGCTATAGTGGAGAGTAGTATAGATCGGACCGGAATCTCACGAGGATTCCAAATCTCTTTTCCAATCAAAAAACAAGCGTCCGGAAATCGAAATATTCAACTTATAGTGTGCCTGGCTTGTAAGTAAATATTCCCTTCCTTCTCCTTCTTGACTTCCGATCTTTGCTCTACTCGAGTCTCTCTACTTTGACCTCTTCCCATCCTCTGCGCTCTCTCTATTCCCCATGCTCTCTCGCCTCCCTCGGGAGAGAGACACCGATCGATAAGAGGAAGGACGTAAACAAGGAAAGGATGGTAAGATTTACTTACAAGCCAGGAACACTATAAGTTGAATATTTCGATTTCCAGACGCTTGTTTTTTGATTGGAAAAGAGTTTTAGAATCCTCGTGAGATTCCGGTCCGATCTATACTACTCTCCACTATAGCACTGTAGTTTGCGAATAGTTCCATTTTGCAAAATAATTAAATTAAATAATAAAAATTAAAGTGAACTGTCGTGTTCGCCATCAAATTCTACCCCTTGAGCCAAACGTTCGAAAATTTAGCGTTGAAACTGACCTAAATAGACGCCAAAAATGGATTTCGACGTGACGTCGTCTGGAGCCAATGACGCATCCATGGGCAAAATGAATATGCCCATCGTCATCAGCACCTTCAAGAACCCCAAAACGCAAAGTTTCAGAGAGTTGACATTTTTGACCTGTGCCAGACTCGTCCGGATTTGTCTGGTTCTTACGCAAACGCCCTCATATTTAGCACATGCCCAAAATTCTTAATTCTGTGATAACTACTGCCGTCTGAACCTTATATGAACCACCCATATATTGAATTGAAAACAAATTTCTTACTTGCTAGATGTGGAGGCAGCAACTGCCGCATGCTCACACTCAAGCATTCGTGATCCGACTCTGAAAAGATGTCAGAAAATCACCTTGATTTCATTCGTGGTCTTAGCCCCCCTCCAAAATGTCACTTCTCACACTTATTCTTGGCTTCTTTCAACTCGAAATTTCTCCTACCCTCCTCTCTCTCCTTTTCGCCCGCTCTTTCGTCGCAACTTCTGTCCAACATAGGGATTTATGAGTGCGGATCGGAGGGGCGAAGGGAGGAGAGAGAGGCGCCTTGAGTCTGATTTGTGGCTCCCAAGCCTCGGATCCCGTCAGCAGATCTCAACTTTCTAGTGCCAAAATTACAACAGTTCTCTTAGTCATCCGCCGTGTAAAACTTAGTTATGTGTGTTGCACGATTCCAACTTTGAACGATACCAAAGTATGATAGCGAGGAATATTCGAATCACCCTCTAGCTTATGAAGGAGACATATATGGGTGGTCCCTCGTGGCAAGTCCAAATTGGATGCTCGTGTCTGTGTGAACTGAGCTGACGATGATAACTTTGAGGGGGAAATCCGATTACTCCCAGCGAGAGAAGAGAGGGGTAACGCGAGAAGAGGAGATACACTAATGCGTCCTTGCACAAGGCCAAGAAATATTTTAGAAAGAGTGACTCTGTCATCAAAATCGTGTAAAAACTTACGATGTGATGAAGGCGGAGGCAGTCTATAAGTATGCCTGAATACACCCGAGATACAACCACGAATGATATTGCTGCCGATTCGTTGCCCTGAAATAAACTCATTATTTTTTTATTCTTCCCAAGCACTAGAAATTTCTTGATGTGAACTCAATCCGCCCTTGAAATCTCATCGAGCCGAGAAAATTCAATTTGGATGAGTGAGATTGAAATGCGCTCTTTTGTGAGTCGTTGAAACATGGCTTATTTTTCTTTTTTTTCCTTGTTTGAGAAGCTTGTTTCAGGCTTACTAAGTTTGAGTTGTGCGCGCCATACTAGGTGTGACCCAATTTTGAATGCATATCAACTCATCGGGGCTACCCCTTTTTGCCCTTAGAGCGCGTTGCTGTCAGATATCTCTCTTTCCACGGTGTCCGCTCGTGAATTTGTCATCATGAAGGCAAACACAAAGACGGAAAGAGGTTAACAAGGCACAGATTGTCGCACCCTTTTGGTGTGTGCAGTCCTGATATCCGATCCCCCCCACTCCCAGTATTCGATCTATGCCAGTTGACTTAACACGGGAAATTCAGCATTCAAGGAAGTAGAATCGATAAAATACAGAAACAGATTTATAGGTTCCTAGGAATTCTATATTATATATGTCCATATTTCCAACTGATGTTAACGGGAGAGCTACGCTTGTTGAATCTCCCAAATTTACTAGTCCAACCCTCAGGCACCTACCCCTGACACTCCGCGGATTGTCCCTCGGATATGATGGATTATGTTTTACACACAGCCGAGCGCTCTTTGAGGCGAGACCGCAACTGACACACTGCTTCTCTCTTCCGGGGCACGTCAAGTTTCTATGACTGGAGGAATGAAACAGCAAATGATTAAATGCAATGTTGACTGTATCTTCCCTGTTCGATGCACTTCCTGACGCATTTTGCGATACTCGCGCAGTTAGCATGACGCTCCCTGGGGATCCCTTCCTTGAGTAATATTCAGTCGGGGGGATTCACTCTCTTTCTTCCTCCATCCTCCCCTCTACCCTCTGGCCCCTTTTCATTGTCAGTGGCCGCGAACATTGCGTGACAGTCACCAATCATTGCGTTTCTCCGGAGAGGAAACGCCGCATCGACTCGAGAGACAGAGCATTCGAAATGCGGATCAGAAGCACAACAACGGATGACTCAGAAAAGATGTGCATTAGTCAGCAGCGAAACAAAATACAAGAAAAATCTAGCAAAATATCATTAGGAAATCGGAAGGAACAAACCTGCCAGAATTTTGGGTTCAATGACCGTTATGCAGAATGCCGAAGGACAGGGAACGATGCCAATCCCCTGGAAAAATATAACATATAAGTTTTGCGCTCGGTTCGTTCTAAATTTTGTTTGCATATCATTTTCTCTGCTTTCATCATATATATCTATTTTTTAAATTAAAATTTCACCGCTTTGTTCGCAGAATGATCTATATGATAGCACTCATCGCTGAAGTTCGCTGGAGTGTAGTACAGCTGTAATTTCATAAGAAATTTATAAGAATTTTGTTCGTCCATCTCTTTTTCTGAAACTAAAAATGGGGGTTTTCATGTGTTCATCTACGAGCCCCTTCTTCGGATCTGTGTTTGTGTATCGTCGTTGACACTAGCTGCTCATGCCACAAGAGAGAGAGAGGCGCTGGAATTCCCCCAGGAGAAGACTTGTGTCCCTCCAGCGGCGCAATTTTTTCTCGCCACACCCTAAACTGGTTGGTTGACTAGGCTCATCTCAATTCAGTAGTACCCACTTCGACTTGCTGTGGGCTGTAGTGTTTTCAAGAAGAACTTTCTCGGAATTTTGAGAACTCTCAGTGGGATAACTCAAACTAGAATAAGACAAAAAGAGTGCCGACGATGGGAAATAAACGAGGAATTCAAACCTCAGAAGGGTACTTAGGCAATGTGGGGAAGAAAGGGGGAAGCGAGGACGAGGGGAAGATATCTCAAGTGGAACTCACTCGAGTTACGAGATTTTAGAGCACTATTTTTTGTTGTATTAACTTTTCTTTGAATGTATGAGGATTTTCACCTCCTGTAGATGTTTCCAATGATGGAGAAAGTCTTCGGACATACAGCTGTAGCACATTCGTGTGGCTGATCTGCAATTTGAAGGAGGTGAAGAGATGGAACACACACTCACTCTCTCAAGAGGAGCAGTAAACGTGAATGGACGTCCGGACCCAGTAATTTGACAAGTGGAAGAGAAACGTTTGAAAAAAGAGGAAAAGACAAGCCCGAAGGCAACAGAGGAAGTACAAGAACGAGATTCGGCCGAATTTTCATTAATTTTTTCATGCATAATTTTTGAAGATTATCGTTAGAAATTATTGTTAGATTCGGCCGATTCTCACGATAATACAACAAAGATAAAACAGAAAGATAGCCAAGCAGTGCGTGCATCAATCGTTGTGAAGCCATTACCAGCAGCTTGAAAGCGGAAAAAGAACAGTAGAAGAAGAGAAGATGCAGTTGGGAACGGCACACTACACTTTGGCTGACCCCGTGAACGAGAGTTTCGACCTTGTCTCGTACGAGTACGATGAATCCATGTAGGAGCCGCTCCGGCTGCTCCCGCATGAGGGAAGTGATGATAGTAGAAGCAGCACGACTAACCGTCTACCCGCAGAGAGCAGCGAGACTGCAAATAGGAAGGTTGAACAATGGTCGCAGAAATGATTAAGCAAAAATATATTTAATTTTTGTGCAGTACTACTGCATTTTTGCCGCCGTAATTAATCGAATAAGAAACAAGTATGGATTCATGAATCGTGATTAATTGATGCTAAAATTACCTCTGCTCTCCGCGGTTGCCCCTAGATTTTGCATGCACCGCCCTATCTCTCAGCCGAGATCGCGAGAGGCGCCGATTGATTGCATAAGAAGATGAGCGAAGAGGAAGGTGTTGGAGTTATATTGATCACCTTCCGACTTGACTGTAAAGAATTGAACAAATAACAAGGTTCAAGTCCGAAGTTTCGATTTCACGCAGACGCGAACATTGAGAGATTGATAACATTGAGAGAAGAGCAACAATCAGTTTTCACGCCAGCAAATAAGCACTTTTGAGGTTTCCCTTGCTTATTTACTGGGGATATCTCAGCTCGTGAAGTGTTAGTGGGCTGCCTAATCATAACGCAGCGCTTCGTAATTGGAGCCAGCAGGTGGGAGATTCGTTTTGTGTAAAGGAAGAGGGGAAGGGCTCATAATAATTTGACGGGAGCACTCCCGCCCTCGAGCGGAATATAATGGAAACACAGCAAGGAAGATGCTGAACGAGTCAATTTTTTTCGAAATTCTTTAAAGTTTAGATAGGAACGACTTGACTAGGAACGAAAAACATTCGTGGAGACGGCGAATGTCATAATGAGATGCGAATAGTAGTGAGACTGCATTTGGTCGCTGCCTCACCATCCTCAATACAATGGACGAGAGCAGCACAAAAAAGTGTGAAAAGGCAAGTTATTTGCTGTGGAGCAGAGGGCTTTCACACGGTGCTTTTTCGATCTCCCCAATTATTCGAGGAGCAGTATAAAGCCAGAGTAGTATGTCGTATCTCTACTGATCGAAGCCTCTTCACACAAGTGACGCCCTCCAAAGTGGACACAACAAAACGAAATTCTTTGATAAGCAGAGAATGCGTGAAACTGGTGAAGGGGCGAGTGGCGGGGAGGAGAAACCAGCGTAGAGAAGTGGAGGGAGGGATGGGAAGGGGGCGGAGTCCAGTGAGAGATGGAGAATACTGCGAAGCGGATGATTTCGCGCTCCACTGATAACAGATCCGGAAAAAAATAATTTAGATAGTGGTGAGAACTGATACGTTTGAGTGTAAGTTGTCGAGTGGTCGTAACTCGCTGTTAATTTCACGCGAGGCGGATTATGCTTGAGTGTTGCGCGGAAAGCGAATTTGGGGGTGTTATGCATATGAATTGCCGTTGCGCATTATCTCCCCAGGCGGATTAGGAGAAGGAAGAGGATCAGAGAGGATAAAGATATCCACTAAATGAGGGATACTCGGGATTCTATTACAGAGCAGATACATCATTTGAAAAAAAATGACCGAGTGGTAAATGACTATTTACACGTCCGCATCTTCCCATTACAGAAGGATACTTATTTTCCTCAATTGCGTAAATTACTAAAAAAATCAAAAGGTGGGGAAAATGATTTACAGAAATGCGGTCTGGCATCAGGGCTAAATCTTCACAATTTGGCTCCTTAACACTTTATCAATCAGCGAATAACGTTTTAAATATGATAATATATTTCCCAAATAAAAACAGAGATTTCGTCATATTGCGTTCACTCGGTGTAAAATAACAGAATTGCATCTTAGAAATATGGGCTTTGGGAATAGCTCGAGATCCCCGATGGTTCTTCAAAGAAAATGGATGAACCACAATTAATCTTGCCGTCCCTTGCTGGGTTATCAATTACATAAGACGCAGTGAAAGTGAATGCCGGATAGACCTACAATTCAAATTCGCCCAGCCGTTGGTCATGCAAAAATAATTCTGATAACCATACAAAGCTCTATTTATTTTCATATTTACATTTTTATCCTCAAAGTTCCAAAAGTATAAAAGTTGTTCAAAGAAAAGATCTGACAGGATGTGAGAAGGAAAACGTCTGCTGCTGCTGTGATGTGTGGCTGTGATAACATATGATATTCCCTCCTCTAATTCTCTTCTTTCCATCCCTCTCTCTCTCTCGATACCTCTACCTCACTTCCGTCAGTTGTGTCGTCCAAGTGAGAGAATGAGCGAGTGAGTACAAGAGAAGAGAGCGGCAAGAAAGAGGAGGAAAGAGAAGGGAAGTTTGAAGGAGATGGATCAGTTCCACGAGAGACTTGTGATCGAGATCGAGTGGATATACACCAGCCTAGAGTTGAAGATCAACCCTTGATAATCACTCAAAATCAGATGAATTTAGTTGTTGATCAGATGGGAGCCATACTAGAGCTGACAACAAAAAAAAGACAACAAAAAAAAGATGAAAAGGGAAATACAACGAAGCCCCCATAGAGTGAATCAGGAATGACTACGAAAACCCTCAATGGCTTCCATTTCAAGAAATAGCTGATGCGCGCGACGACTCGTGTTTTCAAGAGTCAGGTTCTCTTTTAAGCTTTAAGTAAACTCTATTGTTTTGCTGCAAAGCGTCGAATGTCGCAGTATTCCATTTTTCTGAACTGAGGGAAGTGTCAAAATCCTGTCTTATCTTGAGGTCACTTCTTATGTCTCGAAAGAAGGAAATGTGGATCGTTACCACTCAAAAGTGCACACGGATCTCCAAAATTAAATTGCGATTTCAGGGATACCTCTTCATATACATAGAGCCAGACTCTGCAAGCAGTGAACATTCTCCAATTATTAACACAAATTCAAAAGGCTTGAAACAAATCCATGTTTCGGCTCGCGAATCCTATCAATTCACTTGCTTGCAATCATCAATCACTGCAAATTGCCCCCCTCTCTCTGCTTTCAAGTTTCTTCTATGTGATCAAGTCGATTTCCTCGGACAAACGCCCATCATCTTGAGTAATGAGAAGAACAAAAAAGAGGTCAACCAGACCGAACATTTCTTGAAATTGTAATCATAACTCAAAACCTTAATTTTTAAATATTTCATAAATATAGATTTCTATATTCTCCTTATATTTTCATAACGAAAAATATCACTAATAAATAATTGAGGACTCTAGAAGGGGGATTGAGTGTCATGAGAGGAAATGAATAGGAAGGAAGTGAACGGATGAAGAAGGTCATTAGAAGTAATTTATTCATAGGGAATAATGCACAGTTCGATCAAGTAGCGATATTAACTTGACCTCCACCGTTAGAACGATAGACTGCTTGGACATGTTTTACGTACTAAATGATTGTAGGATCAAAGGAATCCCGAGATAAAGGATGAAACCTGTTCCATTCTTCGATTTTCTCTCACGTTTTCGAGAGTTCTTACTAAACAGAGAATGATACCGATGGTGAGAACAGCAGCGAGAACAATAAGACCGAATATGCTGAAATTTGACATAATTTTTGCCAGTTTCCATATCAATGAATATATATAAGACAAATCATTCCAACTCACAGTCCACTATTCCGTTTATATGTGCAGCATTCCAATTCACAACAATGCTCGCCTTTTTTGCAGAACCAGTTAAGAACAGTGAGTTTTCTAAAAGAATAGTTCTAATCAATAAGCCAACATTTTCACTTACCGCTCCACATATAAAGATGGCACGTCTTTCAATTCCAAATCTGAGAAATTCCGCGAGCACCTATAATTGAATTATATCCGATAAGCTACTTCTGTATATAATCAATCTACCTTATTCTCTCTTTACATGCAACTAGACTTGAATCAATCACTAGTTCGATCGGATTGCATTCGATATCGTAGGTCTCTTTGTTTGTTGATCTCTCCTTCGAAAGATGATACTCAACCTTTTCGATACTAAACAGGTACAAGTTTATTTCTAGGCATAATCGGAGTATGGCACCTGAAAGTAGCTAGAGCACTCCCATTGATATCTGGAGAGAATATATGAAGGGCAGTCGTGATCATATGATTTTTAATTGTTGATTTATCCAATTTTCTGCCAGTTCCCCTGAATTGTCTGATAAGTTCACTTTACAGCAACTTTTTTCCTAACAGATAGTTTTCTTCTCGTCGATCCCGGATTGATCGCATGTAACCTTAATATCTCATGATAATTTATTCAAATTACACTAAATATTGAGAGAATTTTAAAATATGTTTTACCACAATCGGGAACTTTTTTTAAAAATCCACTCCAAATGAAGGGACTTACCTTCTATGGTCGAACAGGCGAAAATAAAGAGAAGTAAAGCTTTCATGGTGTGTCTTTTGGGAGTGGAGAGTCATACAAATGGGAAGGATCTTGGCAGGTCGTCATTGGAAACAAAGCAAGGGTTGGCTATTGTGCTTCAACAATCTCACTATAATGAATAGTTTCTTGAATTATAGAGAAAATGCCACGAGTATTGTAAGGTTTCGATTTATTATGTTGCTGGGGTTTAATGGTTACAGTGAACACTAAATATATGAAAATTGAGTGAATGTGTGATATTAGACGCATGAGCAGGAGAATCCGTTTGCATCTGGTGTCGTTGGAGCGAAGAATGTAGTCGTGGCAGTGCCAGGGCCTACTCTGAACAAGATAAATGAATGATATAAAGTTGGTCGTGATTAGTATCGTGATCGTACGTAGAATCGGCGGGGTCGGCTGCGGGGTTCTTCGTCTTATCCTTGTATAGTTTGGCACTGCACCCGCTCTTCAGCATGATCCGTCCTATCTATAATTGACAGACTAATGTGATGTATTTACATATTTTATATATTTACTGTTGATCTAGATCACTAGTGAACAAAAAAAATCCTCAAGAAAACTAAGATATGTTACTAATCAAGGAATAAAAATATGTAAAATGTAGGATACCACAGCTCCTGCAGGGAAGGTGATTGGCGTCATGACAGCCGGAGTGGCCGTTTTAGCCTTTGTGGCCAATGTCATTTCCTTCGTCGTCTCGACCGTCGTGTAGATGGCACAATCATTGTCGGGCGCCTGCCAATATTAAAGGTTACACTAAAAATTAAAATATTCGGAGAGAAATAGTAGATATAAGAACTTACAATTTCAAACTTGCAGGTCTTTGCACAGAACTTTTTCTTGTCATCTGCAGTCATCGTTGTTGACGTACAAAAGTTTGCATCGCCATCTCTCTTGTTCCACTTGGCGCAGCTACAAATAGGTAATGGTCAACCATATTTCGAATGTGTGAAGATCACTCACTTTGCATTCGCATCTTCTCCTGGTGGAAAGACTTTGGGAGGCGTGGCTCCTCCAGTGCCCGTGTTGCCTCCCGTTCCACCAGATGTTGGCGTCGGATGACATCCGCTTTCGTTTCCACATGCGAAAGGGCACGACTGTTGCAGATTCGCCTTGGTGTAGGCGGGATTCGTGCACATTCCGTTTCTCTTCCAATTGGCACAACTGAACGATATTGAAGAATGAGAGAATTATGGTCGACTCCCAATGATGGAATGTAGTAATACGAAAAAGAATATCTTTACTTGACATTGTCAACGCTTGCACACTGACTGGCAACGCCAGTAACGAGAAGAGAAAGTGGGACAATGAGCCGAATCATCTCCAAACACGGGATAAACATCTCTTCGCATTCAGACATTATATACTGCCTCGAACCCCGTTCGCACCTTGCATATCCAGCTGTGAAGTGTGACCATTCGGTCGATTCAGCTGCAATCGGCCCTCCATTTCCAATGGAAAAAGTGCCCTCAAACTATCTGCGCCCTTTCTTCGCACCTTCACTACGGCTGTACAAATCATTTGAAACCCATGAGGCGAAAATGCGACTATGATGGAGATCTAACGCTACAGAGAGACTATACATATTTATAATATATTCCATAACACGTTGAAAATGCTGTGATCATTGAAATGAAACACCATCGCACACGCGTTAGGTATGAGTTTAAAAAAGACGATAAAAGTTTATCGTACTATTTCAAAAGCATTAAATACAAATGTGCGAATATAACATAACAAAAACAACTGCCTGAGAAAATGATAAAGACGTGGCTGACGGCAGTCGTCTCCATTTCATTCTTATGACACGAAAAAACTATATTGATAACTAAGTATGACATCTTATCGATTACGAAGGCCGATAAAGTTAATTGTAAATTGGTAAGGTAAGATAAGTTTGAGTAACTAGCTGCCGAATTTAACAAGACTACAAATAATTGCTTAATGGAGATAATATTCGAGGCAGGAAGATAATTACAGAATGAGAGATATGAATTGGAGATATAATAATTAAAAACTTTTCTCTAACTTTTCTTATCCGCTTGTTCCTCTCATTAGTCTTTTAGTAGTTCTTCATTGATCTCACAAGAAGAATTCTTTCGGTATATTGTTCTGGAAGGAGTATCAACGATAGATTGTTTTTCTTATATGTGAATTTACAAAAAATAGAAATGATCATAGAAATGACCCCTATTCTGAACTCGCTAACGCAATTTCGAGTTTGAACTCAAGAATAAAAAAGATACCTTCTCAAGCGAGGAATAGCTGATGACGGGCCAGGTTGATTGCAATCCTCATCTGATTCAGGAATAGACTCATTGAATTCACGTTCGTTTTCGACTTTGTCCTCGTCACCAGCGCTTCTGAAATGGCTTATTCTCTGAATCTTTTTTTAGAATTAATTATCTACTTTTACAAGATTCACATTTGTTTCCTCTGCTTGATTCTGGATGACCGACGACTTGAGGGAGCACTGAAATCAGTGATTTTACATTGTATCAGTTAAAGAAACTCGATATCAACGGTTATTAACTTTAAAAAATAAAAAGTACTAGAAAAAAACGATCAAGAAAATTGCAAACACACTTCGCCAGAGGTTCCAATGCTTTTTGAGTTTCTTCCTCCATTCCATTCGCTCTTTTCCTTTTGCATATCGGTGGCCTATTTTCAGTCGTCTCGCCATGCCTCAGTACAATGATTTCTTCTTCATCTTCCTCAAGCTCTATAAGCACATGGTATATTTTACTTAGACATTAAAGACATTTAAGACATTAAAGAACTGCTGATTTTGTACTAAAACAGATCGGAATCTTACCATCATTCGCTGTCATGCCCTCTACAACGAAGCGAGGATTTGTGGTCTCGTCGATGGGTTCATTCTGTGAAAAGAATTATTATTTTTGCTACCATGTATGCAAAAGATGAATTAGAAAAAAAATATATTTCAAGAGATTTAAGCAAAAATAATAAGAAATATCAGCTAATAAGCATTGAAAACACACACTGTCATTATTTATGTTGAAGTTACTCACATTGTAAAAACTTTCTTCGACAAAGTCCAGGTCCCAATCATCGTTGACAATCTTCATCATTTTTTTTATATTATTCTTCCATATTTTCACTTTCTCTAGCGCTCCTGGAGCAAGAGGTAGAAGGGGAGAGTTAGAGGATGAACCAGCGAGGAATGAATAATATCCAACGCCATCTGCTTCTTTGGTAACGATATCCACAATTTCTTCAAGTTCTGCTGATGAATCGGTTTCATCCACTGAATCCATAGATTCTTCAGGGTTCACTTCGAGAAATGTTTTATCCACAGTTGCCGATTCTTCTGGTTTTTCTGCATCCTCACTCCAGTGAATGATCGTCCCAGTTCCTTCTTCGTCGTCAACCATTTGCGTAGCTCCGAATATGTTAGAATTACGGCCTTCTTTTCTCAGCTCCATTTTATCGGCAGACTTCTGGAAATAGTTTGTGAAAACATGAAACTCATGAATTATTTTTCATAATAATAATTTCTCCAAGAGTAGTCATTCTGACACCACTTTTTTAGCACTCTCATTATTATTATTTATATTTCCTTCTGTTTGGAATTATAGTTCATGAATGATTTACACTATTAATAAAATATTAATAAAAATATAACGTCAATTGTCGGTTTTAGCAAAAACATTGCAAATTAATGAAAGCGCCCACCTCCTCTGTGGTATCCGATCCTTGAATTATTACAGATACAAGATCTATGGCGGATGATATGGTCACCTCCTTCTTTTTATTCGGTTTTGCATCCTTGCGCACCTGAGATTTGCGCAATTTATATTCGACATTTTTATCGGTCCGTATGGGTATGGGTGGTAACTATAGTATCTCAGTCTATAGTAAAATCACCTTGGCATTGATGTCACCCATTTTCTTCTCGAGATATCCGGCATCTTTGTCCTTCCTCGGCCTTCCTCGGGGACGCTTCAGATTTTGTTGATGACATGTTTCTATCGAAGCTCCGGAGGATTTCTGGAAATCTGGATTTAGTTTTTTTTTCCTGTGTTTGGGCTCAAATACATGATGCTTATGAGTTGATGGTTTACATACCTTACTCATAGGTCCACTGTGCCGTTCTGTTAAGTATTGTAGATGACGTTATTACCGCTATTATTGGACTTACTGTTCTGTAATACATACATTCCGATGCAAAATTAGCAAACTAGGCATGACGCGTACAAATTTAAAGTCGATCAATATTCTTTTTTTTTCATTCTGAAGAACATTTTACAAAGTACACGAGAAATATGATCATTCAGAATGCCCCCATTCCTACGTGTGATAAGTGTTAATGATACGATAACCGCCACACAATGTTCGAGATGTTACGGACAATAGTACAAGATTTTCTATCTATTTTCCACTGTAATTACGCGGTAAATTTAAGGTTATGCTATGAACAGAATAGATGGTGAAAGGAGGAAGCCTCTCCAACCCTCTCCGATATCATTTTCCGAACTTATCCAATAGTCTCAACCAAAGGAATGTCTTTGCTTACACAGTTCCAGTAAATATTCAGTAACCAACTTTATATATCTGATTAAAAAAACTTCAGAGTTATACAATTCGGAATAATGGAACTGGGTCAGAATCAGACATAACGTGGAATAAGACATGGAAGAGGCAGACACGTGGGAATGACTCGAGTGGCAAGAAAGGAGAATATGGAGACATAGAGTGGAGTGGGGGGAGAGAAAGGTCAACCTCTTGACTCAGTTTTCTCTGAGTCTATTTTATAACATCGATTAAGAGATCGAGAATAAAATAGGCAAGCGGGAGTATCGTATTGATAAAAAAATTACAAAACTGTCATTTATTGAATTGTAGATTTGGTATATCTAAGAAACTACTAGGACTTTTCCAGAAAACCACGCACAAAATTTGCACTAAGCTTAAAAATTAGCATGAAAGACGCACAGCTACTGGAAAGTTTAAAAAATATAATGGTTGAAGTATACAAAAAAAAATGAATGCACCTCAAAGTATTTTTAACGTTATATAAATACACTTGAATCGTATCTTGAATTCAATTCAAAACAATTAAACTCAAAAAAAAGTAAAAAGAATAAGCGATCTCCTGATTGACAATTTTATTGAACGGTGATCCTAGATCTTGTATATTTCAAAATATACGACCAAACAATGAATATAAACGTGTATTTAATAAATAAGTTTAATCCCAAAACATCCATTTATCGCTAAATATTTTGTCCTTGTCTTTACAACTCATTTACGTGGGATATTTATAAGCAGCTGTGCGGTGCAAAGTGCGCGCGAGTTTTGCTAAAAATATTGCGGCAGTTCGTTAAATTGTTTTTTTACCTCCCATTTCAATAGCACGTATACTTTTATATTTTATTATCAGAGTAAAAACAACAAATATGAAAAGATGTATTGTAAATGCAAAATAATATTTTGTTTTCATGTCCTTACAATTCCGAAGGAAGTACACATGTTACTCATTGTACATAACCCATCTTTCTACATTACATTTCTGAATGAAACAACGTTGGACATTATTGTTCATTCGAAAACGAACGAAATATATAAAACGAACAATATATATGTGCCCTGATAAAAGCTGTTACTAGCATGTTTTTAAGTAAATAAAAAGCACAAAATTTCTTTAATCTTTTTTATACCTTAGCTTGTTTGGCATTTCTCATAAGTGCTTCACGTTTTTCCTTCCGTGCCTAAACACAATTTTTATTAATAGACACTTTCAATAGTATTCATTTGTACGGTTCTTTTGTAGGTGCAGTTTAATTGTGTAAAACCTGAACTCGACTAGAAAATAGTTTATCATATTCGCTAACACCTAAACCGATAATCACATAATTCATATGGGTAGAGAAACGGGGAACATAATAAAAATGATGAAATAGCCACAGAAATTGGTATGAAAGGAATATTTTTCTTTGAGAAACATTATCATGAACATTATCAAAACCAATCGGATGTAACTTCAGGATCTCATGATCTATATCTGAATTCCACAACAAACATTTGTTCATGTTTCACTGATAATATTTATTAAATGCATTATACTCAACGTGAATTAACGAGATTGTTGCTCTGACTGAGAGTAGCGATATTCTGGCTGAAATTACGTTTATGTCGACCGAAAAAATAATTATAGCGCACTGTATTTTCAGATTGAGTAGTTTCACGATTTGCGACGGCGATGACCGGAGGTGGTGGGCTGTTCTCTGAAAAACAAATGCTTTCTTTTTCGCTTTAATAAACGGAGAAATACAATATTAAAACGCTGAATCTAATCGTGTGTAACGATGTCCATCGAATTCGATGCCCAACAAATAAGTTGGGTAAGTCAGTACAAGCTTAATAGTTGTTGACCGATCGATTGGTTTTCGCCATGCTTAGAGGTGAATATGTAGAGATGAAACTAACCCTGGTCTCGGGGTGGAACGAGAGGCACGGAAATTACTGTGATGATAGATGATTCAGTGGAATTTGATAGAGACGACGAAGGGCGATCAACCTCCTCGAGTACATGAAAGATCATGATTACGTTAGTTATCAACTCATTGTCAGATAGACAGACATGTATCTTAGTTACTTATTAAGTATCGTGCGTTTAAAATGCTCATCAAACTCAATGTGCTGTTTAGCGAACTATTGATTGTCTGGGAGAGAGGAAAGGGGACGGAAGGGGGGAGGACAGTTGATCTACCGCCTCCTCCATGTCTCTTCCATTCTCCGCCCCTCGAAAGTTCGTCAAAGGTCAGATACGAGTGGAATGGAAAATAATCTCACCATAATCACATCTATTTTTCTCAAAGTCACGGAATGAGATGCTCACATATCTCATTTGCCTTCGCGCATTTTTCTATCCGGCGAGAAAGGATTCGAAGGGTACGTATATTACTCACGACTGGCTCCGTACTCGGCCCTCCTCGTGCAACAATGGATAGTCCCCTCAGCCAATTATCCACTATGATTCTCAGACGATGGTTAGATGAAAGAGCAAGAAGAGGTTCAAGAGATAGCGATCCTCTTAGAGACGAGCTATGAAAGATACTTTTTTATATTATTTACAAATGTAGAAATTAAAGCGTACTTCTCAGTGTTGGAGTGGTTCGTATTGGGTATTCTTCTTGGTTCAGAACGGTTAGACAACTCGTGCATATTTCGACCGTTGACCTCAGCGAGAGGAGTGCGATGCATTACTGAAGGATGAGCGAGAATGGGGGAAGAAAGCAGATAGAGAGAACAAGAGAGGGAGGAGGGTCGTTGTTCGGAGAGTGGGCTAATTCAATAATAACTGCTCCTTATTTGAGCAAAAGGAGAAAAAGTAGGAGAGATTAAATACTGATTTTTAAATTTGAGAGAAATATATTAACTGTGATCTTCAGGTCTGCAACCCATCGTCTCCAAAAAGAAGGCAAAAAGGCTCGTCTAAAACGAACGCAAATTCCTAGGTATAAAAGCCGTTCGCGGGCTATTTTTCGGCATGGATTTATGTCTCCTTTTTTAGGGGCCGACTGAACAATCTTTAAGCACTCAGCGTTTTCAAAATCAACACAGCTCGCAGTTGGTACGAAATCATTTTATTTTCACATTGGCGTCGTAATTGGCATGAATTCGGAAGTCATACTGAGATTCAACCAATATTTAGTTGGATGAACCTGCTCTAGAAAAGATTGATGTCTAACAGAGGTCCTTACCGGTGGGTCCCACCTAGCGTTGTATTGCGTCTGTAAAAACATTCACCCTATTTATTAATCGATTTGTGAAAATGAGATCCGCTTTTACTTCATCAATTACACGAAAAGAGCTAGTTTAACGGATCTTTCAATTCTCAATTCATAATTCTGACAGCACTAAGTGTGAGCAGGTGAATCTTTTGAACATATTGGACGTATTTTCTCAATACTAAGAGTGCCGTAGTAAGAGTACACTTGCAATAAAATTGAACACAGTCTCCTAATCTAGTCTTTTTATTGGGATATTTTCATGAACGATATTAAGCCTTTTCTGTATATTTCAATTCCTTATTCTAGGCTCCTCATTAGAATGAGCAAAACCATGATACTATTTAGTATTAGTGGGAGTCGCGAAAGGTAAGCATTGGACAGCAGGGTATGTAGTCCGTCTAACAACTGGAATAACCAGTGGGTCCCACCTAGCGTTGTCTTACGACTGTAAAATCGCTTGGATACACCTTTACCTTATTTTATTAATCATTCAGCACTAGTGATTTCAATCCAATACCCAATACTTGGAGACAATACCAATTAATTGGGTAATTGGTATTGGGTTGACACAAAAATAATTAACTTTTATTCCTCATTTTCCGAGGGAATGAGCGGCCGCAAAGTCAATTAATTGGGTATTGGAATTGGTTGGCCATCCCTATTCAGCACTGACCATCTCATTTTTTTTCAGAAGTATCTCAGATTACTGAAATATTAAAATTTCTTGAAATATTGGAAGTATTATTTAGTGTATGATAAACATGCCTACGACTCGATAAAGTACATACACGCCTTGTTATTCAAGGTATCTCCAACCAGTGATGGGTGAATAAGAACATGGAAAGGTCTTTTTCTCATGTCAGGCTAAAAAGTTATCAGTGTTATGACGTGATGTTGTATTTTTATTAGCATTTTTGGAGAATGACGAAAGTTCGCATCCAATTCGGCTCGCTATTTAACTAGGGGCGTGGCCAGTACATTTATGCCCTTTTTGATAGGATGGATTCTCATTCTCTCAATTCCCAAATCCTTTCCCCTGTCGTCTTCGTTCAGTCAGAACGACGATCTATCACAGTGCGTGTTCCTCCCCATCCTCTCTCCGCCTCTCTCCCCTTTCTTCCCTCTCACAAGGGCTCGTTCGTTGCCTGGTTGAATATCTGCCCTTCTCGCTAGGATACGCGCATTTCACACTAATTCCTACGAAGGAATTTCGCCTACGCTCTAAATTTCGTACTATTTTCGCAGGATCGGTCTAGGATCTTTACAAGAACAGTGAGTATGGAGCAAGGAAAGGTTAGTGATCATGAATATGAATATTATTTACACTAAATATTTTTACATTTTCAGAACTATCGATGCAAGCTGTGTCCTGCACTACTCTTCGAATCTGGAGCTGCTGTTCATTTCCAAAGGTATGAAAATACAGAGATCATAGAAGCTCAAAAGGAAGGGATAGAAAGCGGATGAGAATGATGGATAGCAATCAGTGCGAACAAGATTGTAGGCTAAAGATTGTAGGATTGTACGTCGATTGAGTCGGAAGGACGAAAACTGAAAAGAATGGAAGAGATGTTCGGTACCCTTTCATCGCATGAAATCTGGAATGGAAGACTACTGTGTCCTAGGAAATTGAGAAAAACGAAGAGAATAGATGTGTTCATTTCCTCGCATAATATACGGCATCTCCTTTGTTCTTTTTTCGATTAATCTCTACACCAGAGATTGCTCTTGTGCTTTCTCTCTCTTGTGCTTGAATATAGCCTAGCTTCGAATACGGCATGATTATGGGGTAGAATCGCATCTCAGGATCTGCCGATATTTGAAGGAAGGCTGCAATGGAATGTAAAGTATAGTGCATATACGATTCATTAAAAAGTATCTACTAAATTCATAAAGAATGAACTTAATCTCTAAGATAAATATCGAAAATTTTGATAATAATTGGAAAAAATATTTTATTTAGACCAATTTAGGATAATAATTGGCAAAATGTTGTGCAGAGTGCACGATCGTCAGTATGGACGCGTCGTTCTATGGAAGTGTGCTGAATGTGGACTAGAAGCGACGATAGCTGAGCAACAGAAGAATCATGATGATGCTGTGAAGGAGAAGAGGGTGAGACAAAATAGGGTAACCTAAGAATGAAAGTTAAAAATATTTAGAAACAAATACAGAGGATGTTTTGTACACCGGGTGTCTTTGCGTCGGTAATATCAGATGTATCTAAGTGATTACAGTTGCATAGCCAGCACTTGATAGTTGTTAGTAGAAGATCTTCACATGCTTTACATCACATCTATTATCAGATAATTAGTAGGAGTAGGTAATATCAGATGTATCTAAGTGATTACAGTTGCATAGCCAGCACTTGATAGTTGTTAGTAAGAGTAGATGATCTTCACATGCTTTACATCGCATCTATTATGTTTGCGAAGCCAGAACAAATAATTAGTAGGAGTCTTGTAAGTGGGAGAAGATGATCTTAGTAGGTTACAGTGTCCTGAATCATCGTGTCTATCACTCAGGTGACGTGCTTCCGACGAGCTCGTCTCAACGAACAGTTCTTCCAGAAGATCGGACCCATCAGGTTTATTGCTCTCATTTTTTTAAGCGTTAGGCAACATTTTTACTATCATTCATAAATGTTACTATCATTCATAAATGTGTTATTTACTATCATTCATAAATGTGTTATTCATAAAAAAATTAACTATACTAAATTCAGTCGCTCTCGTCGCAATCCGTCTAGCTCACTCGATCGGGTATGGTTGTACGAATTAATTAAGCAAATATGTGGAGTGAGATCAAATATATCCCATGTTCAGCCCCTTCCGGACTCACTTCCCAGGTTCTTCGAAGCTCTGCAGATCGTGAAGCAGGTGCAGTCATTTAATTAAATCTGCAGATTGATATATATTCAATATTCGCAGAATTCCCTGGCCAATCAGTCGGTTGATGAGGAACCAACCGAGGACTGCCTAATGGTGAGTAAATTTAACGGTACAAAACACTTAATTGATGAATTATTTTATTCCCAGTAAAACTGTTGACAATAAATTAAGGTTCCTCTTGAGGATGAAGGTCGTCCTCGTTCCGCTCCTCCTCCAAACATGAACTTTCATCAGGTGATACATCTGCTTCCTTATGCTAGATTCTTACGAGGAGCAGCACTCATTTTCCATCATCGGAACACTTTCCGAACTGTAGACAGATGAAATTCGACAGTGCATGTAATCATAGATCCTTCATTCTAATGACCTTGCAGCTGCAGCTGAATGTTCGCTGAAATGCAAAATTTAGCTGCTACCGACAACTAATAGGAAGTGCATGAATATGTACTAATTTCCAGGGAATAGGAGCTACTGGCCCAAATCCTCGTTTCAACTACCATAACTCACAGAGAGGAGAAGAAGAGCAGGTATTAATATCCTATTCTCTTTTTCGTAATTCTGAGGTGGACAAAAAGTGAAACCACAACAATTATATAGTCACATCAATTGATTTATTTTCCCTATTTTTTCAAACCTTTCAAACCGAACAGAATTAAAGCGAGACTAGAATGAGTTGCTCAAATTAGTTATTAACCATCTCTTGAATACAGACGTATAATTAGAGTCTGACAGCTTGCATCACATCATAGAAGTATGGTCTTATATTGGAAAACATGTCTGTTGATTTCTAGTAGCCTCAAAGAAAATATTGATTTGTTGCAGATTCCATGCGCATCAAATGTGGCCGACAATATGAATCAGGGGTCAGTAGCTTTATGTGGCTAAATAAATTAATAACTATTTGAAGGGATGTTGAGATGGCGGAATATCATTGAGAAGAATCAGCTAATCATTATGCATCATAATTATCGTTCACCGAACGCACATTAGTTTACAATATGGATCTGCTTCGTGAATAATACTTTTGATCATGTATCTTATTCAAATAATTTAAATTTTGTAATTGAACTCATTTTAGTGTCATTGCTACCCTTTTGGAATATAAAATCTCCTGTTTAATGTTCTTAAAGAGCTCATACTATTGCCTACACTTTTGTAAATACTAATTAACCTGTTACGTGATCTTATATTGCAATATTTTATTATCTATTATACTTTATCATCAAAATAATAATAAAATCTTTTAAAAAAAGTCAATATTGATTATTTGCGTTTTTGTAGCAATCAGAAAAGTGCAAGGGTGAATATTGTCTGTACACTTTAGAAGGTCTTCTTTGAGTGAAGTTACTTCAAGGAATCAATTCAAGTAACATTAATGAATGCTACTTCATTAAGAAAATATTTTGGTATAAAAAAAATTTATTAATTCTCAAAGCGTTCGAATTCCTACAACGATTTTTCTGTAAATGCTTATTAAACTGTAAGGATTCGGTTACTAACTGTTTTCAAACTACGGTCTGAAATTCCGCGTATTCAAACGTGGAAATTCGTGATGTTGGGAAAAACGAGAAAACAAATAATTTTTATGAGTTTGGTATTTTGTTCCTTTGATAGGATTTTACTCTTTCTGATTTGACAAATATTTTGAATTGTTCTTTTATAATTCGTTGTCGGAAATCAATCGCCAGTACACTGTTTCATTGTGAACCATTTAAAGGAGGCAGGTCACTATGGAGAGAGAATCAAGGAAGAAGAAGATCCAAAGGTTGCTTCAATGGGATATCTAAGCCGTCCTCTCTGTAGATTTGGCAATGAAGGAGGAATCAGTGCTTTTACGGATGCTGCCGAAAGAGGAATAATATGTTGAGGTCTGTGGAATGTATTCATTTTTATTTAATAAGCATCCAGATAAAAATGATGCAAAAAACGCGTTTATGTAGCGCTTCCATCTTATTTGGGCTGTCATAACATCCAACAATTGAAAATTTTGATTTCTCTTGTTTATTTCAAAACACATCTGCAATTAATTTTGCATCACAAAAATAAACCGAAGTATGGAATTTTTAGAATGTAAATACTTTTTATATAGCTACATACGAAAATAATTTATAGACAATAACTAAACTTTAAAGATTATATTCTTTATTTATCCCGTTGATTGTCACTTTTCAGAATCCGACCCGTTCACGAAGAGTTTCTGGTCTGGAGAGATTAGCATGGACTAAAACCGTTCTCTCCATCCCCACATTTGCTCTTCACTTACGTGAGCTTGTGTAAAACAATCCCCTTCCATTTATTTACTCGATGTATTTATCAGGTTTCTTCATTAGAGCCCTTCCATAAACACATTTTTCCCTGAAATTCGATCTTTAGGACGCATGTCCGCACCCTAAGCGATCTTCTCGTTCAATTTGTTTGAAACTTCCTCTTATTTCTCCATAAATGATTTTATTATAATAACATGAATATAGTGTCTATCTATAATAACCACATATGAATATGTGAAACCGGAAGGTTTTTGTTCCATTGAGGTCATTTTGACTTGTAGTACGACCAGTAAAATACATTGAACAGAATGAAAGTAACGGGGAAAACTATTCGGCTGATTTTGTCGATGCGAAGTGCACATCGAGAAGCTTCTTCCGAGATCTATAACTCAACCATTTATGATTGTGGTTATTGCAATTGTTATAATTAAACATTCCCATGCAAATGTTTGATGCATAATTAAGGGCACTAGATCGGATGAGAACCGTCGGATGAGAAACGACTGGATGAGAACCAAAAATTTTTTTGAGCTTCGTAGGATTTTGCCAGGGTGTTCTAAACAGCACAAACGGAGAAAAATTTTTTTTGGCGGTTCTCATCCGACCTAGTACCTAATTAAGTTAGTGGACTAGCATTAATAGACGGTGCTCACGAACTCACACGTGTGAAATACACCGATGCCGGTACCTCATCGTGGCATGGCGGACGAGGAAAACCGGTAGAATACACTAAATTCAGAATTTAATACTTTAAAAATATCGTTTTTTAAATATATTTTGCAGTAAAACCGTGAGAGAAACTGACAATCTTCGCAACTTCCCAATAATCCTTCTCGTTCGTAGAGAAATCCTCCATTTCGATTATCCTCTCGATGACATCGACCACGATCTCCACCTAGAAATATTTGTAGTTAAATTAGCTAGACGGTAGATATATGCAGCCCATGAGAGCATTCGAGGAGGAAGGGAGCAAAAAATGTTAATGAATACCCGAAAATGTCTGAGGGGGAGTGACGGAATCTCGGAGAATTGTTCGCGTGCGGAGAGCGGACCGGCGGGCTGCAGTGTCTATGAATGAGTCTTTTGAGATGTATTTACGCAATAGGCCGCATTCACGCTATTAGAAGATTTGTAAACGCATGAATGTGCAAATTTTGCAGAAAACATAATTAACTGACAATATTGCCTCATCGCGACGCTGGCAAACTTGTCACACTTCCTCATGTACGAATTTACAGCGGCGAATTCGATGAGAGCTAGGAAGACAAAAAACAAACACGCTGAAATGGAATGAGGTTGTTTTGCTTTGAGAACGAGAAAGTGAATACGGAAGGTCCTGTAACTAGCAGGAATCTAATGTGTGAGAGAACGATGCTCCGTAACCAAAGTTCACGGAAACAGCTCACCTCCATACCACAGATCCAGTGCCTTGGCATAGCTAACTTGTGGAAGATCATAGCGTAAGCCGTTTCCCTGTAGATAGCTTCATTCTTACATTGTCAATAGCATGGTTTTTAGCTTTGCTTTTTGCCCAACGAAGATTTTTTTTACCAGAGTCGTAAGAGAAACGAGAGTGGTGAAGGAGAGAGTGACTCGGGCAGGAACGGCTGAAATAAGTCAACACTCAATCCCTTCGTTCTTGCAAAACACAGGAACTATTCGCTCCCCCGCTCTCTTATTCCTCTACTTTCCATTTAATCCTGTAAGCCCTTGCCGCCTTGCAAACTTCTTGCGTGCAGTCATCATCTCTCTTCTTACATATTTCATGGAATTCGGGTCCATGTTGAGTCCAAAGTAGTCATTTATACTTCCCCACATCTTTCTTTTTCATTCAGAATAATATTTATACCTCTTCGATCGATGAAAAAGGACACCCATGAAATCATGACGATGAGGCCGGTCGGAATGTAGGATTGAACCAAATTATAGCCGAGTGCTCTCTCCAGAAATATACTCGCCATCAAACAGGAGAAGTTTCCTGTAATAGCATTCAAAGTCAGCTAAATAAAATAGGGCATTCCGATTAATCCCTTTCCCAAGAAGCCAATGGAGAACTGGGCAAAATAAGCTGTCCAACAATGCAATCAGAACTTTAAACCACAACAACAACTCCTCTCTACGGTCAACTGTCTTGATGCCCCCCATTCTCCTCATATCCTTCCCGGAATGCTCCCCAAATCTGATAAAGAACGAGAGAAAAGAAGAGATGCATAGTGAGCGTGTTATACTCCCGGATTTTGATCGAAATAGAGACTCTGGTGTAAGTGGAATCTTCTAGAGAGAAAAGTACAACTAGATTGCGTTACTTTGAAACTCAATTTAGTTTCCTTCGGAAGCTACAATCTTAGAATCCGTTGACGTTAGCACATTATCTTACGCGTAATTCAAAATGTTACCAGTTCTGAATGAGTGCTCAGTAATAGCGTATCGGTAAGTGCCATCGCAATAGTTTGGTTGAATTTCTTCAATACTGAAATATATTTTTCATGAATATATTAATAAATCCACTGAATTTGCTTTTGATGAAATACTCACGAAAATTCGGGCAATCCGATCTCTTGATTCATTCGAACGGGAGTTTCATCGAACCAGCGAACATGCAATTGGTCCCGAGTGTGCGCATCTACAAACATCGGACATACGATGCGCTTCTGATATTGTCTTACAGCTGATGACTCGAATGAAGCAGTGCTGCTTGTCCATAGGATAGTTCACAAGATCTAACGAACACGAAATTGAGCATGTGGCCCTGATTGTATGATATATTAGTATGATATCTACGTGCATCTCGATCTCTTCAGAGATTCAGAGCAAAAACCAACCTCAACGAGTATGAAATGAGACCATCACGATCAATGAAAAGGTTGAAATTGGGGACCGTGACTTCCTAAAAAAAAAACATGAAAAAAATCTAATTGAAGATATATTTAATCAGAGTCAAAAATAAATTAGGTGAGAACCTGAAAGCTGCAATAGCGAGCATTAGCGAAATAGAGATCAGGCAACCTGCAGAAACAAATAGAACTATTTGGAATATCATTGATAGAGGTATATTTGTTCGAAATGCTCACCACATCATATCTCGTGCTTTCCTATCACTGATTAGTACGATCTCTTCAGTGGAATTGTGTCGCATCCTCGGGTCTCTCCACGATGTGTACATGTACAGATCCACGTCGAATGTCATTTCTTGCGATCGGAAGTTGCTGATGCTTTCGATGAAGAATCCGAGGTGCAACTGAATAAGGAATAGTTTGTTCGCTCACTCTCATTCAATCCTAAAAACAACAAAACTGAGAACAAAGATCTGCTAAGTAGATTAAGGCAAAGTCGAGTAAAAACAAACGTCGAGAGAGCTTCCGTTCACAACGGGGATAGTCTTCTCAGCCACCAATTCTTCTAATTCCGCCATTCCTGTGCTGGCTGCGAGATTGACAGAGTAGAGAAATATGGCGAGCACCAGCCTGGAGTGAAGTGAACGTTCGAAATACAATGCGAACAAAACTCACATAATATTCTCCCGAGGAATCTGAAGCTGAGATGAGAGGAACAGATGTGCGTCCCGTCCTTTTCCCTCTTGAGAGAGATGCGAAGGCGGAGTCTCGACGTAGCAGCACAAATGGAATGACTGCGGGGGAGTTCAGAGGTCGTCCCTCGGAAGAAGACCACCAGAAGACCACCACTGAAAGAAAATCATGTACGGGGAGCGAGAGTGAAGTCATAAATAATACCAAGACAGAAATGGTTGGACCGGCAACAGACAACCGATCACATGCATCTCTGGTTGGCGAGGGAATTTCCGGAAATGGTGGCACAGTCGGTAATTACGCACTAGATTTGCGAGCGTTAGATGGAAAGATTTTGGGTAAACACATTGTGAGGTCGGATAAAACGAATGTGATGATGATGGTCCAGAGAGAGGGGGATATTTATTCGCTGTCGCTCTCACATGTCTGGGATAGTTATTAGAATTGTGAAATAAATGAGAGACGAAATTAGAGTTTCGTATGAGAAACATATGTATATATGCTCGAGAATAAGAGGGAAAGCATGGGGCTATGTTTAACTGGCAGTCTCCAATAATTGTGATTGCTCTGTTTCGTGTAATTTTAATTACAAATTGCTCGAATTTTTAGCCACGAATCTAAGATTTCAGTTGATTTTCGTTGTATTTGATGTGACAGACACTCTGGGAGTGACGAGTAGGAAAGAAAGAAGGTGAGTGGGTAGCTACGGTTACGGTTGCACAAAGGAAATGAAGACGAGAAAGGAGAAAGTGGGGTAGAAGCAAACGAAGTCCTCCAAATTCATGCCATTGCTCACAGTCTCTGTGTTAGCTATTTATTCTTTCCTATTTCAGGCAGCTCAAGGTGAGCTCAATTTTATTTAAAGGAAATATGCCTTTCATAAAAAAGTTCTCTAATTAGCACGAAGCATCAGACTTCTTTGTTGAGATTGGCAATGCAATTTCAGATAGAATTCATGTTTTGCTACTAAATTCATGTAATGTTTAAGGAGGAGAAAAGGCAATATTCGATATCATCTATCCAACTTATGAGTCACGATTTCGTCCGAAACAGAATGAGAGTGATATCACTGTAGTCACACTACGTCCGACGAATTTTCGAATTCTTAAAGTGGTTGGTTGCTGGGCCAAGTAAGCATTGTTCATTATAAAGTGTTGTCCTTGTAGGACGCTCTCGAGCAATCAATTCAATTTGTCCTCGATTTTTCACAGTCGTGGCTAGACTATAGACTGACATGGAGCAGGGACACTGAGGCAACATCACTGAAGACAATAAAAGTGACAATTTCTAAATAATATATTCTCTGCCATTAAAACCCTACCAATAGAGTGTTAGTAAAAGAAAAATAAATAAAAGAAGATTGTTCAGAACTGTAATAACTCAGGTACCGGAATCGTCGTTATGGGCGCCTGACATCAATCCTATCTCGAGGTATACCATGAAAAACAAAACAATCTACTCTCCTCAATCTCAGAACATTGTAGCAAGCTCAGATATAAGTTTTCGTGGTAGATTGAGAGAGTTAGACAACTCAAAAAATATTATTCTCAAGAAACCTCATTGCAGTTTGGCTCGCCGTTCAATCATTCCTACGAATAGACGAGTAGCCGAGATATCGTTCGACGGAACGGTTGGCAAGACCGATCCCTCGGTAAAAACATCATTATTTGGCATTCATTACCGATGAGATTTATTTGAAAGGGAACTATAAATTTTTTTTATAGATTGTCACTATGTCTTGCGCAATGAAGGTGTCGAGGTATCCCTTCGACGTGCAGACTTGCGAGATTAAGGTCGTTCAATAATTAATATATTCAAGATGTCTTTTCGAAAAATCACGTTTAGGTGAATATTTGAATGTTTTTAACATGATTTGGATTCAGATCGGTCCATGGATCTACCGTCGGGACGAGTTGAAACTGCAATTAGACTCACAAAATTTCACAATGCAGACTGAGCAAAGCACGAGCGAATGGAGTGTTAAAGATGTAAAATTGAAAATTATGGCGGACGCAGATACAAATACTGATTCCGTGAGTTCCATTAAAATAATGCTCAATAAGCCTATACATGATTTATACTTCCAGTTGGTACTCTCTGTGAAGTTACGCCGTAATCCCACATATTATGTGTATGCTGTTATCGTTCCTACATTCGTCAACTGTTGTCTCTGTATATTCGGTCTATTTATGCCCACAGAGACGAGCGGAGTACGATATGAGAAGGTAGTATGCCGTAAATTGGACTCAATAACAATTTCATCAAGGTTTCTCTTGGTGTAACTTGTCTTCTGGCACTCGCAATGCTGGCTGGGTCAGCCACAAATAACATGCCCAAGGCGGATACAATTCCGTTTCTAGGTAAGATTTGCTTCAGGAGTAGCCCTCTCTAACTTCACAGGTATCTATATTCTTGCAACTTGTGTCCTGTGTTTCCTAGCTACGACCACTACATCGATTCTTTCTTTCCTCCATGCTCGAGTTACGACAAGGTGAATCATTTCTTAAGCTATAATTGCAAAAAAAACACGGAAGACGAAATCTTTTAGGGACCGACATCCGCCAAAATGGATTGCCCGATTGCTTCTTTGCAAGCGATATGACACCTCTCTGAGACATCGTTCAACGTCCATTCAAGCCGGAATAGAAATGTAATTTGAGCATAAAGACGAATATTGTTAAAACATAAACCGTTTAGAGCATCTCCAACAGCTACTTTGCTCAAGAAAATAGCTATTGCAAGCAGGAAAAAGATGTCAGGTGAGACAAATAAAAAAGAAAGGAGATACAATTTATTCAGCAATGAGAAGTGAGGCACAGTGGACTCGCATCTTTGATCGATTCGACATTTTTGCAATGATTGTCTATCAAACTATTAATGTCATCATGTTTATCGTCGTAATTTGCATTTGATAAAACTTTATACATATTTGCAATCATATATTTAAAAATTTATTGACCAGTAAGCAGGAATTTAAATCATATGATATGATTGATCGAATTTAAATCTGAGAGAAGCTCTCTTTGTCACTGTTCGGATTAGAGGACAAGTATTGATCTACACGTTTCACTATGCTCTGCTGTAACCTGTCTACATCTAGTAGTGGAATATAACCAGTGGAATACGTGAAACATAAGGCGAAAGATATTCACAGAGAAATTCTAATATTGCTAATATTATCTTAAGTAAGTTGTTAATTCTCCTCCGGAGCATTGAAGTACTCCTCCAACTCTGCGTGATAGTTGGGATTCTCACGATTTCTTCGCTGAGCGTAGGCGTTAGTTACTCCAAATAGTGGAATTCCCGGAATGAAACGAGGTGGTTCGTAGTAGAAGAAATCGAGGACCTGTAATGCATTTATGAATGGTAATCTGCGGCGTCGCTAATAAAGTTAAGGACATGCGAACCCAATCTCGTGCAAAGCCCTAATGTTGTGATCATTGATCACTGTATCGATAACAATAGTGACGGTAGTGATTAGCCGAATGGGTCTTGCATGTGACTGCTAATCTCGAAATGACTCACCGCAGCGGTTACTTTCTCTACAACTCCCTCGACAAGATTCTGTGCGTCAATGAGACTTTCCTTATCAGCGTCGTTCAACTGCAATCAAACTTATATGAACAATTTCAGGGATTTAGAAGAAAAAGGAAGGAAAAATCGTTTCGTACCCTATCCTTCTCGATTGCCTTCCCGATTTTCCTCACGAGTGTTCTACACATCGTCATCTCTTTATGAATCTCCTCGAGAAGTTTATTTACTCGGGCAACAACAAACTCCTCAACCTAAACATATACGAATATTATAAAGCGTTCATTCGTCTCGCTCACGTTTCTTATTTCAGTATCAATTTCTTGTATTCGTCTTTCTCGTTCGTCCTCCTCATCATACCAGTGAGTTGGTGCGTCCATTCTAATGAGTCCCTGAAGAATACTAGATAGTTAAAATAAAAAAATAGTGCGAACTTCTTCGTTTATAAAGTACTGTGGTCCATCCTCATCGCCAATTTCTCTCCATCCACCCATATCAATGGGTTGATCAGCATCGAGATCCATCTGTAATGTGCTAGTTATTTACATCGTATCAGGCTCAGAAAAGATTTTAAATTTTTTTTACAATTACTAAAAAAACCCTTTTCGTGTTACCTGCTCATGCAACTGCTCGATTCTACTTCGGAATTTTCGTGCAGTCTTCATTAGTGTTCTCACGTTCTTCAGCTGAACCATCATAATGGCTCTCTTCAATAATCGATGAGGATTGTTGTGAGTCTTCTGGAAGAATACGAGGTTATATTGATTTTTTCTTTCTAAATAAACGAGCGGGAAACTGTACTTACAACAAACATTTCGTGAACGGTCATAACCTCGTCGAGTGGAAGCTCATTCGCAATAAATGTTTCCGTAATCCAAAGCTGTTCGAGCTTAAAAAAATGTTATGATAACCAAATATGATGAACTAACATTATTAATTTAAAAAATAATACTCATATCTTACAATTATCTTTGCCTTGAGTTGCCTTTTGGCTAGAGCCTGTCTCATTTCAAATTCTCGTTGAACTGTTGCAAGATCATCAACAGGCGGAGTATTATGGCCGAGAAGAACTCGTGCTTCATATGCTAAAAGATACCGCGAATTATATGATTCATAATTAGCACATACCTCTCTGTTCTGGAGTGCTATTAGCAATAACTGGAGGAATAACAAAGTCGTTCTCGAAGACTTCTTCGCGATGGTTTGAATTGGCTGCATGCCGACGATTTCGATTAACAAAGACAGTCATTTCATCTCGATTGAGACCAGTTGAGCCCATGATGGTTTGAAACTGCTGCAATTCTTGGGGAAGAGGGGGAGCAGGGCGATCATCGAAGATTGTGAGCAGCATACTTCCTGGAGGACCAGCTGAAACGCCTTCTCCTCTCGGAACGTTAAAATCCGATTGATTTGCACCCATCGGAACTGCAATTGATCCGTTTACGATGTAATAATGGGAAGGAAACACAGAGAAGAATGAGCGCATGAGGGCAGGAAAGACCGCGTAAACAAGAGACGAGTGCGCACCTTTTACAGTACACACGATAGAGTGAGTCGCGTGAGGAGGATTCCCCCTTCTTATTTTGTGTGTCGGGGGAAGTCGGTGATAAGGAGGAATTCCCTCCCCAAGTGAAAGAACTCTTGAAAATGAGAGAACGCAGACGACGAGAGAATTGCAAAGAGAAAGAAAGAGAGACGCTTACTCGACAGAGCGATCCCCCTCGCAAATCACTTGATCAGCGAGAGAGACGAAAAGAGAAGAGAACATTGACGAACAGAGACAAGTAGGGATTGTGTAATATGGAGAGAGAAGAATGAAGATGTCGCGTGATAAGAACTCTGATCAAAGGACCAAGATTAGATGAAAATCGTCCCTTTCCCCTATCCTACGATGCTTGCGTAATTGACTTTAGGTCGCTGAAAAGTACAACGAACGATTTCATCAATTTTGATTAACCTTGAAACAAACTGACACTCGACCGCAATATTTCTTATTTTATTGCAAAAAAATTGGACATCAAATGATCTGTGAGTGACAGCATCTGCAGAGTAAAATGTTGATTGCAAATGTTCAATGTTTATTGCGTACGGACATGAAAAAATCGACGAACGTCCAAATCATTTCCGTCTGGAACTCGGTGTAAAGGAGTGACAATAGGCTGCACAGAAAGGCCCTGAGGCATCATTGGTGCTTGAGGTTTCTGCTGCCGTTGTTGCTGCATCAGATGCTCTTGTAGTTGTTGCTGAAGTTGTTGTTGCAGTTGCTGAACAGAAATTTGCGGAGGTTGTGGAGGCTGCATGATCTGTGGCTGCAATGCTCCTGGAAGTGGAGGCTGCTGTGGCTGTTGCAGCTGGTCGAAAACGACATCCTGCTGCAGCAGCTGCTGCTGTGGTAATGATCCCATGAGAAGCTGTTGAGGTTGTTGCACTGATTGTTGCATCTGAGGAAGCCCTTCGATCTGTATCGGTTGTTCGGGCAAGGCCAGTGGTTGGGGCGTGGGGAAGGGTCGACGCTGCACGCATTCTTCCATTGGAGAAGAGGAACGATAGTCGTCACAGCAGCCTCTGAGAGGAATATTGCGTGTATTGATCACCATTTAAGGAGGCAGATAACAACAGGTTCTTACGCAAACTGCTCCAGAGGGCAAGCAATCACTCCGTGACAATTGCGCGTGTTTCCACTCAGATTCACCAGCTTATTGGTGTGCGATCCCCTTTTATAAAGCACCTGCAAATTAAATTATACTTATAGTTTGTTGATAACAATACCTTAATCATTGGTTGGCCCTTCACATTCCACAACTCGAAGAGCAGCAATGAATTGTACTGAGGAGCGAGAGCTTTACCAAGAGCTTCGCGACGCATTCCAAGACTTTCAAGTAGAGAATTCATCATAAAATCTTGCTGCAAATCTGCTGTTTAGTTGGCTCCATAAGTGTTGTACACATAAAACTACCGTTGAAATGGCTTTAAATTTGAGTGGAAGAATGGCTTGGCAATTTGGATCATCTCGCATACTCTGGCAATTCCATTTATGCAGAATTTCTTTCAGAATCGTATCGAACGCTTGGCCGATAGTCAATCGAAGAATCGCCGGATTATGATATTCCCCAAGGCCGAGTTGGAATCGTTGAGTCTGAAAGATTTTTAAAAACAATATTTCCTCGAAAAGATTAAACCTTAGCCATAATTGCTTTCGCTTCCGATTTTAGAGTTGGCGAGTACCAGTTTGGTAATGGAGCATTCACCAGTTCCTGGCACAAAAAACGGTTCTACTATTGCATCAGTCTCTCTCTCCCTCGTCAAATACGTATTCAGCTGATACTCTCCGACACAAAAAGTGGGTATTCCCTTGATAACATCAGGGTGATGAGAATGAAAAGTTTGAATGAAATGTTTTGCAGTTTGAAATTGTACTCTAGTTCCGTGAAACTTTGATATCCGATTGCTTTGAGGTGATAAATTTAGTGCATACGTGTGATACAAGTGTATCGATCATTGAGAAGGACGAAGTATCATTGAAGAATGTGCCCTTTGCCCCCATACAATCGAATAGCGCTCCCTGATACTTGCGGAACTGCAATATACAAAATATATTATTTATATATATATTTTTCAAATATATTTATAAAACCATTATTAATTCAATTGAACTAACGGTATTCAGCCTTCGAATCTCCGGAAACAGACAGTATTTTGAAAATTCTTGCTGAAGTGAATCGCACTTGTCCCACGGAAAAGCAAGCATCTGCAAACATCGTTTGAATATTTCAAAAGACTTCATTCTCGTTGTTCGTTAACTCATAAAATCAGAAGTAACAGAAGTGAAAGATAGAAAGGGCGTATAAATTAAATTCAAAATACCCAATCGCTCCTGAGTGGGCGAGTGTGCACAGGCACAGGCATGGGAACGACTCTGCCAGAAGGAGAGAACATTCCTTGTGCGACCGATTGAGCAGTCATTAGGCATCGATTGATATCCACTGATTGGAAGTAGAACTTAAATTAAACTATTCCCAACATGTAATTTTCCCTTAACTTATGTCTCGTGTACAAACACTTTTTAGTTGCGGATCTTTTTATTAAATGAAAAGATAAAAAGTGATATATTTCTCTGACTTCTGAATTATCCATGTGCTGCGAGAGAAATACGTTATCTACATATCGATAATTAAGAAAACGACCGAGCTCGAATGATCGCCGAATGCCATTCTGAAATGTGAAGTTTTCATTCAGATGTTCTTCAACGGCCTAAATCCCGTTTGTACTGTATGAAAAGTAAAAAAGGCGCAAGCTTCTTCACCAGCCGAGAATGAAAACAACAGTACATTTATCAGATTATAGATGCGAACCTCTGTTAGCTCTCCGAGTCCGTAGGGAAAAGCCTCTTTGTCGTATTGGATTCCATTGACAGTGCTCTCTGGTGCGCGCATTCCATGACGAAATAACTGATAGCAAAGGCTCAGTTTAATGTAAATAAACAGTCCACGGTCGTCAAAAAACGTGAATATACTCACCGCGGAAACGAAAACAAGATGTTCTTGACTTCTCGCAATTCCAATTCCCATTATTAAAAGAACAAGCAAGCGCATGGCTCACAAACAAATATTGAGCGGGTTTGAGCCCAGGAAAAGCGGAGAATAAGTTGAAATTGTCTCAAATGGTCTTCATGAGCTGATTCACTTTCCTCTCCTATCTTTCGTCCTCTGAACTTTCTCTTTTCAACTAAATCTCGCTCAGGATTGATCCAGTTCAGAGCTTATCGACCGACCTGCTGCTATTTCCCCTCACTCACTAACTTTCATTTAACATTTTGAACGTTCGACAAAGAGAAAATAACAATTTTATCTGGAAGCTGAAAGACATGAAATGGTCAACTGTCGATAGTTACCTGTGTAGGGCTCAGAGTGAGTGGAATTGCCATGAGGCGGATCCGATTTGTGAGATGAAACGGGGATAGGCAACATCGTAATGGTAATAAACAACAAAATAAACGGGAAATAATCAACACGCGGTAAGAAAAGAAAACGGTAGAAAATTCAACACGTAAACAGCTCAAACGGTCAATCGGTTCTCAGCTTCTTGGCAGGAAGGAAAAGATTTGCAGTGGACTCGGTTTGCTCTGAAAAAATATCTTTTGAAATATTCCGCCATTCAGGACTCTCACCTTTCTCACTGTTTTTCCTTGTTCGCTCTCCATCGGTGGTGTCAGACTCATTGAAAGCGCTATCCTGAAAATATTGAATTTAATAAGATTACAAATGGAGACAAAGGGATATGTTCAAAAAAAATACAGCCGATGTCAAAGTCATAAAATATGTGGCAATATTGGAATACCGCCATCGGAAGGATTCTTTGACCAATTCTTTCTAGAGGATTAATTATTAATGAAATTCTTACCTCACTGACAGTTCGGCTCTTTCTCTGGAATACTGACTGTACATATTGCGTTGAATCATGTACATTGCTTGACCTGAAATGATCCTCAAATGAGTACCCTTAAATAATGAATAAACAAGTATTCATTATAATACTTCATATCTTTACTTTTTTATTCCCATAAATATCAATCTTTCATTAATTACCTCAATGATTCTGTCAGTTTATCGACATCTGATCTTCCACGACCGCGCTTGCCAAGCTGAAATTCAACGTGAATTAATTCGAATTATTATACCACCTGTCACTCTAGGAATTCTCGCATCCAATCAATACAAAAAAAATTCAAATACTCATTATTCACGTCGTATTTCTCTCTTATCATACTAATCGATTAGGAATATAAGGAACACGGAAAAAATGATTCATCCGTCCTTGAATTCACTCAGATAATTATACCTCCAGTTTGCTGGTTCCATCATTACAGATTGCGTGTCTTCTCACTCGAGAGATCTGAAGGGGCGGTTCGAAGGATAGTTCCTCGTCACTGTAGTCCTGTAATATTCCTTATTTCATTTACTCTCTCAACTGTGATAACAATCCAGTGAATTTCTTGAAATTCATAGAGAGATCAGTTCCTTTCGAGAACGAGATTATTACTGGCGATGAACATGTGCCCCTCACTCAAACTACGCGTGTTCCCTGTACTATGACCGAGTGAACGATTACGTGTTAACCCCTTATTTGACCAATGATTGTAATACGCACTCGAATGATAAACTATAACTTGCAAAGTGCATCGAAAGTTCAATTATTGAATTAAAATAATTGGTGGAAATGATTGAAAAAGTCTCACTACAATGTCCATTTTCGAAGCGCGATATTGCATTCGTGTGCCTTTCGTAGTGCTTGGCATCGGGTCACTTGTTATCGGAACACTAATCTGCAAGAACGATAAATATAATTTCATTCACTCATTTTTAAATGATATCAAGAGCAAGAAAATTCATCTATAAAACTTATGATACAACAGCGTGTGACCTCTGCGAACTTGTTAGCAGGGGTGCGCGCGCTTTCTCTACACGCTTGGCAACTTATCGCGCGAAGGCACACAAAGAAAGGGTGAGCACGAGAGAAGAAAATCATCTAAGAACTTTGCAGCCTATCGATAACTATATTGTTATGTAACTTTCTTGCAATTATCATTTAAACAATAATAAATTGCCATATACGAATTGAATCGGGTTGGTAAATGATATCGATACAGGTTCTGAATAGTGACAAAGGACACTATCAGTACTATTGATTTGGACTGATTGAGAACCTGTGTGAGTTGATTGATCGTGATTGTGATTGTGATCATGCGGAGAGAGGGGCTTGCTCATGAGTTTCTCAGCGTGATCAGTCAGGTGAGGAAAGAAAGGATGATTACACCTTCAAGCGCGCTTTGCTATCTCTCTCTCTCTCTCTCGACTACACGCTTGCACTTGACACATGGAGAGAAGAAGGAATGGAAACAGAAGAGAGGAAAAGGCTAATGGGATGGGAGAACGGCCATTGGTCCTTTCCTAGAGAGGACAACTTGTGACTCATAACCATATTGATTGAATGTATGAATGAGGAGATGGAAATATGCAAAGTGGGTCTGACTGTCCTTGATTAGGGCAACGAAGATTTGATTTACAATCAATCACCAATCTATATACGAACAGTGAGAGGATCATTATGATGACATTATCGTCATTTAGGAGATGTCAAAGGATGGTTTGGAGAGTTCGGGACTCATAAAGAGAATATGGAATAGGATATAGGAATATGTGCTCACCTGCCGTCGTTCCACCATCCTTTCTCGCTAGAAAACTGTTGTCTCTCGATGTGAGTCGATTGTGAAATGAGTGTCAACAGTGTTGTGCAATCCCCTGCAATGATGTTGCCTTGAAAACAGAGTAGCGAAAGCGCGCTGTTATGAGAAAAGTGAGCAATTGCGAGCCAGAGGAAGAGAGAGAAAGAGAACCCTTGCGAAACCCCTTGGCTCTCCCCCAGTTGTCTCTCCTCACTTCCCGCTCTTTTTGCGTGCCCTTCCACTCGTACTCATCGATCTAGGGAAGGAAAGGGAAGAGAGGAGGGGACAGGAGAGAGGAGGCAATGAAATGACGGCAGATTAATATTGAGAGAGAATGATACACGTGGAAAAGAGAACTTACACTGGTCAGAGAAACAAAAAAATCATTTGCCAATCAAATGTAGCGTATTGTGGGAAGAAAAAAAGGAATCTGATTGGCATCGATGATATACATAGAAAAAATAAATGAAATGAGTCATCCTTTTGCAATTCAGAAATGATTCACTGTGGGATGCGATCAAATTAATATAAACATTTATTCGTCGATAATCGAACAAATGAAAAAGTCTAATGATGATATCCGAAGTGATGATCGTGCCTGAAAATAACTTATATACTCCATTTTAACGAAAATCGTTACTAATCATGACTTGTTGTCCTTACTAATTCATTTGTAATTACCCCGACAAACAAAGTAAAATTTAGTAAAGCAAATAGTACTCGTAATGATCGAAGTGTCCGTGATGATGTCTGTGGCAACGTCTCTTGATATGGGCAATCTTTCTTGCGCATTTGCAGTTGGTCTGAAGTATAATACTTGTTGTTGCTTAAAAGAAAAATCATACTAAACTTAGTCAGGTAAATCAATAAATATAACAATAAATATAAATAAATATAACCTTCAGTAAATATAACCTATAATAATATAATAAATATAAATATAATAATAAATAAATATTTCAATAAATATAACCTTTCTAACTCCAGCGACGAATCCGTGAGCAAGTCCGGTTCTCTTGCCAGCCACAAATCCCTATAAATAAGAATCAAATCAAACCATCACTAGGCCAGGTAATTTTAATTTGAAAATTTATTTATTTTTTATTAAATATACCTTTCTAAGTCCATGATGAAGTCCGATTCTCTTGCCGAGAATTACTCCGTGATGGTGGCCATGACGAGCTCCGTGCACCTACAGGTAAAAAAGGTAAAGGAGTACCCACGTCAAGCGATTTTACAGTCATAAGACAAAGCTAGGTGGGACCCACTGGTACGGCCAGCTGTTAGACGGAGTACCTACAGTGTTTCAGGATATATGTATCTCAGAAATTCTGAGGCTTTAATCAGAGTAGCATGGCAAATGTAATTGAAACAATGTAATTGAAACAACACTAGCAAAAAAGTTTGGCCTACCACTCCGACGGCGTATCCTCTTCTCTTGCCGTCGAAGAGTCCGTGATGGAAGCCAATCTTGCGACCCTTAAAAACAGTTCTCAATTTTGCTAGCGGCTGATACTTTTCACTCTGGCAAGACTTAAAATCAGCTGTTCGAATTCAGAATTAGCATTTATGATACCTTGCAGAGTCCAATTTTCGCTCCAAGATTCTTGCCGTGGTGGAATCCGTGATGGTAGCCAGCGTGCTGACCCTTGGAGAAACCAACAGCGAAGCCCTTAATTAATATTTATATTCTAAAATGATTTTCTGCTGATCTTTCACATTCCGATACCAGCTCTTCTGCTGAATAATATGAGAACTGAACAATAGTTCTTAAGAAAGAGGAAACTTGCCTTCTTAGCGGGGCCACAGCAGTCACACTTGAGCCATTTGGTAGTGAAGAAGCGGTGTTTTGGCACAATGTGGACTGAATAACGATTTGTTTAATTTACAAGTAACGATTACAAGTAATGAACGATTTATTTTACATTTTCCAATAGTGAGTGGTCTGAATTTTTCAGTCTGTAATAGTTGATAGTCTGAACGATTTTTTTTACTTTTTCCAATAGTGAATGGTCTGAATTTTCCAATGGTGAATGGTCTCAACGATTTTTTTACATTTTCCTATAGTGAATGGCCTGAATTTTCTAATGTTCAGTCTATAATGGTCTGTTATTTTTATACCATGGCGATGACGATGGCAGGGACGATGATGATGATGATGATGATCGTCAATAACTCCTCCGTCGTGATGCTCATGGTGACCGTCGAAGACCATGTCCTAGAAGGCAGTGAGTATTCAACGGCTCTAGATTTTAACTTTTGCCTTTCACCTCAACAAGTTCTCAATCGAGCCATAAGTAACATAACATACGTAAATAGTCAATATTTGGCGAATTAATTACCTCCGGATCGGTAGGAGCAATATCCGCATGCTCCCCAACTGGTTCGATTGCCTCAGCTTCCGCTTGCTATTAAGATTTGTTTAGTATTTATCATTGTTCTGAACTTAGAAATAAGGACGAGAAGCAAAATTGTGATGAGAATGAATGGTAACTAACGTGTTCCCCCTCTCCTTCAGCAGCAGCACGGACTTCTCCACTTTCTCCGGATGATTCGCCGCTCACGGACACATCGCCGGCAGACTAAATGATGAATTCAGTTCAATTTATGTACAAAAGTGAAAAAGTCAATCATCTCAGCGTTATCGCCTGACATGATAAAAAAATGAAAGTCAAAAAGTGAATGAAAAAGTCAAAGTCACATCAAATCTCATCTTGTACCTTATCACTCTCATCGTAGACCTCAACTTCACCCGAAGCCGAAGCGTATTCTTGCTCGCCAGAATACTGTAAGTTTTGTTATCTGATTACCATAAATTTTATAAAAGAACTTTTTTTTAAATTTTAATATTTTCCAACATTTTGAAGGCATACCTGATCGTGAGCGAAGGCTGCAATGAGAATTCCAGCGAAGAGAAAGACAGTAAACAACTTCATCTGCAAGCAATGATGAAAATGCAAAAATGAATTAACGAAAGCTAAGAGCGTGAAGAATTCATTCAGCGCTCACCTTTTATAGTGTTCATTTCGAATGTCAAATGTTGCCATATAATTAGATGGCTCAATTAATCGGAAAGGATACGGCCGAAGATTGCGGTTGCCACGCTGTCGAAATGTTATTTCTTGTTCAATCGATCCACTCCACCAAACCATTAGGATGCAGTGCATTTCCTCAAGAAAATCGACTTTACATTGATATAGATCTTTGTAATCGGATGCTTACAAACTATGAAGAAAGATTGTCTGGAAGAAATGATTGATTGCAGGCTGGCAGATCAGCAAGTGGTCAATGGCTCAGAATGCTGATCGAGTAGCCCCCACTGACACGAAGGGAGAGGCGAGAGAGGATTTACTCTAGAAATGAGAAGGTAACAGAGAGAAAGAGACTCGAGTAGAATCGGCACAGCAGCAGCCGTGTTTTGCCTCGTCTTCCATTGAGACTGCTGTAATTGCAGCCTCCATCTGCTATCGCTCATTCTCCCCCTCCATCTATTGTATAGGCAACAACTCTACCTTATGGTCAGTCTCTCTCTATATCCTACTCCGAGAGACATCGAAATACCATTTTTTACTTTGGCTGATTGACCTTCCGCCTCTTCGTCACTTCTCTTTGCCTCATGAACCCGAATGTCGCAATGCATTTGGATAGAATAGGAAGCTCTCTCCTGAATGATCTCCTCTCTCTCACACTATTCAATTCTGTTGTCTACTAGACGAAGAGTGGGGTGAATGGATGGGGTCGGGACTACAGGGGGGCACTCTTGTGATATTGGATCTGTCGTGCTCTCCATGGGCTATATCCTCTTCCCTCCTCCCCCTCCTATTTCTCTCCTTTTTCCTACCACTTTGGGACAGCACTTCCCCACCAGTTTTCTGTTTCAGTCACGAAAGGGCTGAGCTTCTCACCCAGAAAAGTCAAATGATTGCATCTTTGCCGCTTCATTGCAGTATATTCGAGGCTCATTACCATTTAGATGGCGCAGTCATCGCCTCTTCTAACAAAATCGAGCTGCCATCCTTGAGTAATTCATCTTCCTTCTCGTCTCTTATTATTCATCCGAGACAGACAGTGGCCATTGTGGATGAATGTACTACCCTATCAACCTCCCATTCCCTCTGTCTCCAGCTTCCCCCCACCCCTCTTCATCTTCTTCCTTTCTCTTCTTTTTTCTTCTTCTTGTTCACTTCATTGTGTCCGTCTACACGCTTCAGCACCCTTTCCCCCATACGGACCGAGAAATGAGAACGGAGTAGAGAAGGGAAGGGGGATAGCCAATGATGCGAGATCACAACGATTCATTCCGAAGACTAGTCTTCACTATAACAATTCTTCTCTCTGTCTCTCTCCTTCTTTCACTTTATCTACTAATTAGAATTCGTCCCTCAGAGGCTCGAGAGTAAGCTGCCAGTCACTGTAGTCCCTCCCCCTCCCTTCCTCCTCCTTCTTCTATCTCGAAAGGTAATTCATCCGGAGAGAAGAGGAGAAAGAGAAGAAAGAGGGAGAGCGGAGTGAGAGGCAAAAGTGCCACTTTCTATCTTACTCTCACGAACCTACCTTACTTACTAGGAAGTTACATCCTGGTAAGTTTCGTGCACTTATACCTTAAGCTATTTATTCGGTGAGCGCTTCTGCACAAACTTCAATTGTTATTCCACCTCCTGCATCATAGTAATTCCCATCTGTATATCTCTTGTTATCAAGATGCTTCCCACTTGAGTGTACTCGCTCCTCTCTCAACACAGGATATTTGTCATCGACTGTTTTGAGGTGATTCGCAGCTTTTAATGTGACCCACTCCTCTTCTCTCATTTCCTTTGTCGAATGACCTTTCTCCCTTTGGGTTGAATCCGGCCTAGGATCATTTATTATCTCCTAAGTGCCTCGCTCTTTCACTGCCAGCCATTTTCTTTTCCCTAAATTGGGCGTTCGTGAGTGAGTGAGTGGAGCCAAACACCTCCTTTCCCCCATTGCTTCTCCTTCCCTTTCTGATGCATGAACCTATTAATTTACTCGCAGAGGCAATTCATGGTCTCCTTTCCATTCTTTTCCCGATAGTAGACGAGTTACTCCAACAGGAGCCATATGTTTTAAAATAACTTTTCAATAGAATGATAGCTGATGCGGTGGGAATTTCTCACAATGCATACATACAGATCTTTCCCTCATAGAAGCCATCTTAGATTTTCTCCGGTAGATATATATTTTTTGCATTGTCCAGGCGACTCCTTCGATATTATTGTTGTATAGAAAGGGTTGGTTGGAGAGGAAGGGAGTGAGAGGAGGGGAAGAATATGTGAGGAACGTAGGTGAGCTTTTCTAGAGGGAAGGGAGAGGCGAGCCTGAGCCAACAAATTGCGTCTGATTCTGGGGCCTGTTATTTTTTGGGATGACAGATCACAGCCTTTTTCTTCTCCATTTCGTTTTCTCTCGCCCTCACCTTATTCTTCTTCTCTACACGTAGTTCATCGATTTTATCATAGCGCCCTCGCTCTTTTTATTTCAGTTTGCCCAGGAAATTATTGCATTCTCTTTTGCTTGGAAGTGGCCGCGTCCTCTCGCGACTCCAAGGAGATATCAAGCTGAGAAATCTCGTTTGCAATTTCACATAAAATGTTTGGGCTTGATTGGTATTCTCCAAACGGTCTCATGGATAGGATCTATCACAATCGAATCACTCCTTTATCTCTTTCCTACGCGCACTAACACTGACCCAAATCAAGATCGTTTATGCTTCTAATCACAGTGGCTAATCAATGCGCTGGCTTTATATTCCCTCTCTATCCGTTTATTTCTCCCTCCAGCTCAGTTGAAACTGGCAAGGGTACTTCCTCCTCACTCATTCATTCACCATCTAGGGAATTCTCTCATCTCTACCTTTTGTTTTCATGTTCAATTCGCATTCATTAACACTCATTGATCGACCTCTTTCTCATACAATTTCATAGTTCTTCTTATCGCTCTGATACTCTATATTCCACATTCTCTCTTTTTGGATAGAGACAGGTCAAAGAAGAATGTGAAATAGAGAGAGAGTTGGTCCATTGCTTCACAATCTATGCCCTTCTCTTTCTTTCCCACGACACTTGATTTGAAGAAGAGCGAACCGTTCTTTCCATTTTCCCACCAGCTGGTTTTAATACTGATGATGGCGCACTTCAGAGCGAACTTGAGTCGGTGCCCTCGCGACTTCCAGTCACTTATCATCTCGTGCAGAGCGGTCGCCGCGACTACATCATCAAACTGAAGCGATCACATCAAGACGATGCACGGGGTCTCTATGAGGACCCCGATTATATCTTTCTCCAAGCCAAGGTATATAAAATCAATTCTATGAGCATTAAAAATTCATTCAATATTGCCGATAGTGCATTAATATTTTTGTTACGTTGCTTGCTCTACTGACAATGGAAGTTGCAATATTTCACACAGAGAAGCAGTGTTGGAATGGGGATACACATACGTACCACTCCTTCCCTCCCCTCCTTCACGACAGGAAGGAGAAAGTAGCAGAGTCGAATGATCTCGCTCTTTTCAATTCCTATATTTTGGCCCCTCTTAAAAATACATCTTGAGAGAACAGTAATACTGACTGGACATTGCTCCACACCGGTCCATAGGCAACACACTCATCATTTTGATGATGATTGTAACTGCCTTTCGCCCTCCTTTTCATTCTTCCTCCGCGCTCTTCCCTTTTCTCTCTCGCCCATTTCTCTAATTGCTTTCGTTCCAATTATCTTCCAAGTCACATATTTCTGGCCACGTCCGAACACTTGAATGATAGCCGGCGCAGTGGAGGGGGATTTCGACCTCGGCCCATTCCTTCCTTCTCCTTCTCATACTTCCATTCCGAATATGTGTCACTGAACCGAGAGTTCATTCACTTCTTGTATCTTAGTGAGCAAAAAAGCGTTTGCTATTGTATGCAAGAGAGAAAGTTGTAATTAAATGTATTTCGCCTGGGTGCTCTCATCGAAAAGTATTGGTCATCTCTCCCGTTCTGACTGATCCTCATCCATTCCATTGTAGAAAATGATGAACACGATGCAACCAATGAATGCGATGCAAATGGCAGCTGGATCAGCCGCAGCACTGGTTAATGGTAATATATTTCATTTCATTTGTGTATTATTGAGTGACAAGGTCGAACACGTTGGAAATGGGATCAAAATCAGGCTCAGGTTCGACAGTCTCCACAGGAACGACTCCATCGTCTCTCTGCTCCACTCCCAATCTTAATCTACTATCACAATCGGGAGCTACTCCGATGATGCAATACATGCAACAGGGCTATCCGGCCGGATTACATCAGGTATTAATTGTAACAATATTCATAAGAAAATGCAATCGAATAGTGAGAATAATTGGATTACTCTAATTGTAGACAAAGGGCAAACCTGAAAAGATATGGGAAAACACCTTCCATTCCCTAAATATGTATTGAAAAACTTGGTCATAGACTTTTACACTATGAGAAGCTAGGATAAAGAAAAGAAGAGAAGAATGTTCATATTTGGGGTAAGTGAACGTAGACTGGAGAGAGATGCTCAGGTTCCGGTCACATTCCCCCATTGAGCCGAGGCGAGTAAGCAAATAGTGAGAAGGTGTGAATGAAGTAGTGAAGGGAAGACAATGTCGTTCCTTTTGCACTCTCCATTCTCCTCGTGACTACCTAGTATAGAGATCGACCAGTGATATCGGCGCTTAGTACAGCAGTTAGATCAAACTCGCCTTATTCCTCCTCCCTCCCTATCGTTGTCCAATCTTTATCACTCCGCGATATATAGAACGAATGAAGGACGTTCCGGCTCTCCGTTCAATCCTCTCCCTATCTTACTATCCGTATCTCTGTCCCCCCTCCCGACATTAATCGAGCATTGATACGTGACATTTTCTAGTAGGCTCTAGTGTAAAGAAACCAACTTTTCCACATTTTTCAGTACCTATAGTCTTCTCTTTTCCATTCACGGCTTTCTCAAGTTAATTGAATATTTCTGTCAACATCAGAACTACGAAAAGTCCACGCAAATCTAGGGGCGCGATAAAATAAAGAAGGCCAGGCCAGAAAGATACTTATTTAAATATTACAGCACTATTCACACGGATTGGATGGTAACTGATTCCTGCATTTTCGTTCCAAATGATTTTGTTGCCTTATTTCGGAGTGGTAGCTATAAATGAGCATCATCTTATTCCCTCTTGTCGTCCTTTTCATTCTACTTCGAGCACATATCTTTAATTTTCACATAATACTCAGCTAATGTTATCCCCTCTTTCTTCAGAATAGTTACAGAATGTTGTTTTCGTTTCTTCACCCTTCTCCATTTTCATTCTTTTTTTTCTTTTTGAGCAGGCTTCGTTCTCGGGCATGGAAACTTTCTTCTAAGTAATTTGTAAAATTCATTTGTCTTTGGTAGATAAAGGAATAATTTCAGATGCAATTGCCGGGAGTGAATGCCTTCGAGGGAATTCCATTTATTATCTATCCATCTGGAGGAGTACAACAAGGAATCAGTGTTGCTGCACTCCAGAGAGTGGCTGTGAGATCACTCTACTATTTCCCTTGACCACTATCTTTTCAGGAGTCAAAGACGGGAACCACCGCAGTTACGACCGAACCAAAAGTGGATACTAGCAGTGAGTTGTTAAATAAGAAGCTGTAATGGAAATGCAGCCTCAACATTATCGAAAACAGTCCAAGAATGTTCCTTAAGAGCATCATCACATATTCATCGGTGATCTGTCATCCGAAATCGATGTGAAATCGCTGAAAGATGCATTTGCTGTGCATGGAGAAGTATCGTGAGTCGAGAATCTCCGTTCTGAATCAACTAAATCACTTTTCAGTGAGGCCAAAGTTATCCGAGATGCTCAAACCCAAAAATCTAAGGGTTACGGATTCGTATCATTTCCTGATCGAGCCGTAAGCATTTGCAAGTGGAACTATTATATAATTGAAGCATTAAGTGCGCCGAGAAGGCAATCGTGGCAATGAATGGCCATATGCTAGGACGACGTGCTATTCGGACGAACTGGGCCACTCGAAGACCATCTGATGAGGCAAGGGAGAAACTCACTTTCGAACAGGTAATTACAGCACAACCTTTTCTCATTTTATGTGGATCGTAGGACATGCTATCAGATTCACCATTAAGGTGTTCAATTCCACTAAGCCGGACAATACATCTGTCTATGTCGGAAACGTTCATCAGAACACGTTGGAAAATGACTTGAGAGAGGCATTCAAGGACTTCGGACAGATAACTGAGGTAAGCATATCATTTACCCCTGTTAATTATGGAACAATCATCTGAAGAGAAAGTCACAGCCCATTAGTAACCTCTAATTATTACCCTGATTGCCTACTCATTAAGGTTCGCATCTTCAAGTCTCAAGGATACGCTTTCGTTCGGTTCGAGAAGAAAGAGGACGCGACTAAAGCAATTATGGAGATGAATGGGAAGGCTGTTGCTAACTCGGTCATTCGATGCAGTTGGGGAAGAACGCAACAAAATCAGGTAAGAATTTAGTCATCTATAGTTATTTCTAGAGATAGCGCCACAATCTGTCAATAATTATTTCTAGAGATAGCGACACATTAGATTTGTTGAGAGCAGTACTGTATTATAAAAAAAAGCTAACTGGGGAATACAAATATTAAAGAAATCTAATCGCGAGTAGTGAGATTATTGGTCAAACGGGATTCGAAGTGTTTCAAATCTGCAAGAATTTATTATTTGGCAGTCGAATGCGATGGGTCCTCTGGTAACCGACATGGCTCCTCTATTCGCTGCACAACAACTCCTACAGCAACAGGCCGCTGCACCATATGCTGCAGCTGCAGCACAGGCGCAGCTGCTTTCTCCTTTCTGGTCGCCTCTTCAAACACAGGCTGTCTACCCTAAGTTCCTGAATCCCCTTGGCCCCCTACCTCCTGCTCCGATGCTCGGCCAGTGGTAATCTTTCATTCTATCCTCCTTAGATTTTTTTAAACAAGACCCATCCATTTACCTTACTTTCTCGAACGTCTATAAGTATATTTGTACTGCAACTGCACCCGTTGATAAGTACCCCCATATCTACGGCTAGCTAAATAAGCTGTATTCCATCCCATCTTACACTCCATACACAATTTCCGACTATTAGAAAGTTCATAGCCGCTTAATCTGAAATTAGTCATCTTTTCTCGTGTATTTGCTGAGATTTTGCACGCATCATCTCGAAAATGTGCAACGACCGTCCTGTTGCAAAAATAAGGCTGTAACCTATGTAGGCTGTAGGCTGCCCATATTTCCCCGTTCCATGACTTATTTACCATCTAAACGTAGCTTATATATGTGCATTTGTAATACAAAAAAGATTGCAATCGGTTTGTATTCAATCGTTGTTGAGATAAAGAAAAGAACGGTGATTGTTGTTATGCCTATACTGTGATGATCCCCTTTGAGACTTCCGGTCACTTTTATCGTTACGCCGTGATTTCATGACACGCCGAATATCACGATAACAGAATATTTTGGTGAGCTTTGTGAATGGCAAAAGTTAAACATATGTGAATATTACTGGAACTTGTTTATGGTTAACAAGTGGTGATCACAGATTTTCAATTAACTATAGTGTCAATATTTCAAGCTATCATGCTATTATTCTACGGGATTTAGCATTATCTCAACAAAATAAAAATCTGATTTTATGATCGTCGACTTCCTTTCGATGGCGACTGATAGTCTCCCTTTTCTCTGTGTTCAATGCTGCAACTCATTCGAATATACAATCATTTATCACCTCTGCTGCAGTGAGATCCCTTCTTCTCCTCCTCTCATCGACATTCCATCCATCGGCTAAATCACCACTCTCACTCCATTCTCAAGGTCGTGCAGTCTCACTCTGCTCAACGCTGTATAAAGGCTGCTAGTATCTGGGCAATTCTTTGGAACCCCGCGATTCCGGCCACAACTGGCAATGATCAGTCAACTTTGTCTCGTCACTATTATTAGTCTCCTGTTGATGGTATCATCTCAGGTTCATATATTTGTTGTTGCACTTAAATAACTGATTTTGCAGAGCCCAGATGCGGAAGTGCGGATTCTTGCGTATGATATTCTTCCACCCGATCATTATTATCGTTACAATGATGCCCACTACGCCTTTGAGTGAGTATCTTCCTCAATACGTTTCATCGTTGCCTCCTTATCGTTAACCGGAAATGGAAGATAGCAGAGCAGCAGCGAACGGTTAGAGCGAATGAGATTGACACAGTTAGGAACGAGATATTTGGCCTGGCGATTTTTTGGCGATCAGCACCGTAATAGATCGAATTAGTTCATTTGGATGTACTATTTTATGAGATCAATTAGAAGACTGTCTGATATCGTATCTCGTAACATAGAAAGAAAAATGTTGCTTCATAAAACTGAAAAATCTAAACAATTCTATATTCCTGCAGGTCCTGTATCTGCAATCGTCCAAGCCGAGATCCGAAGCTATCACGATTCTGTACCTGCGCAGATCTCAAAGTATCTGTCACTGACCACTGACAAACTGATCTTAAACAATGTCTTCAGGGCCGTACTATAAGAGAAGGAGGACTGAACGATACCGAGAGGTGTATGAAGGATACTCAGGCGTCGGGATGTCTCGTAGCTGCTCTGCCCTACTTTGACAAGGCAAATATTCAGCTTTAAATATGATTTTAATTTCATGTTCAGGAATCCCCCATTTACTATGTCCGAGTATCTGTTAATGGATTTGTCCTATCGCGTCCTGGATGGCAGGAGATGACTCAAGGAGACGAGAAGACCACAACGGTATCTATTCCATCAACGACCGGATCGCCTATTAGGTGAAGATCACGTCTCGCTTCAAGCCAATTTTCAATTTTAGTCTGACATTTGCCATATCGGAGCATCTACAGCGATGGAACAACAGAGAAAATGAAACTAAGAAGGAAGAAGTTAGACGACCCATTGCGAAGGTAGAAGGATATAGCATTCATATGCAAGTAATATGTTTAAAGGAGAAGAAAGGGCGGCCGTGGTTTCTGATGACGTCAACTGCAAGTCCATTCTGGACCAAAATGCGCACGACAACTAAATTGTTTTCGACTACGACCACTGCTTCCCCATTGGAGAGGAATGAGTGGCAGGAAAATGATGTAGAAGAAACCACAGCAGTCTCCTCGAACACAGACTACCTTCGGTTCATAGACATTAACAATGTAGGTTATATACGCTAGTAAATTTTTAAAAGAAAAATACAGATGTACGAACTGCGTAATGTTCTCTACATGGAGTCAATTCGAGATCAGATTCCCGCATATCAACTGGATATTCAAGACTACAAGAATGAGGTCAGCTTATTCTCAATAAGGCTACTCTCGTCGAGCAACTCTATGGGAAGGGAAGCACGCAAATTAGAGTCCTTACTCCCACACAAGAATGCCAAGCAATGACGAAAGGTGCCTCGAAAAGACTAGCTATTCTTTTATAAGAGACCTTTCACGAGAGAACGTACCTACCCGACGGATGACTTTTCTGCAACCTACCCCAATATTTTTTTGGTGAAGTCACCATACCATATGCTGATTGCGGGCCAAAAATTAAGAGTTTATATGAACTCTCCGAAAAGTTACAGGCATTTCATCGTTGAAAAATGTAGGTTCTGAAAGTTTTGTCCGAAGTATTTTTGCATGTAGATTCCAAAAAAAGTACTTTCGAATGCATATGATATCGATAAAAAGACGAAATCGGTGATTTTCGACGATTTTCATCGTTCTTGGAAAATTTTTCTCTCCGTGAGTTTTTATAAACTCGATTTTCGGAATCTACGTGAAAAACTACCTATGGTCTGAAATTTTCAAGAAATTTTATCGATGTGCCCGGAAGTTATTCATCTTTGACGAAGGCGCACTCGATGGTTTTTCACAAAATGGCTCGTACCGAGAGGCCTCAGAATGTTTAGCCGGTAGTTGGTTAAGCCTCAAATGATGTTTTTTCTTCATTTTCAACCTTTTGACGAAATTTCGTCAATATTTTGGCCATATTTGTGGACATGCTTCACCTCGACTTTTTTCACATAAGGGTCCCCCCTTATGTGAAAAACCTGGTTGGGGGTCATGTTGAAATAGAACCTCCGACCCAATAAAAAGTATGTTAGGGTGCTTAAAAATTATTTTTTATGTTACTTTTAGTGGAATCATACATGTTATTGTGGCCAATTCCATCATGACCCAGACAATTTCGTCAAAAGGTTGAAAATGAAGAAAAAACATCATTTGAGGCTTAACCAACTACCGGCTAAACATTCTGAGGCCTCTCGGTACGAGCCATTTTGTGAAAAACCATCGAGTGCGCCTTCGTCAAAGATGAATATCTTCCGGGCACATCGATAAAATTTCTTGAAAATTTCAGACCATAGGTAGTTTTTCACGTAGATTCCGAAAATCGAGTTAATAAAAACTCACGGAGAGAAAAATTTTCCAGGAACGATGAAAATCGACGAAAATCACCGATTTCGTATTTTTATCGATATCGTATGCATTCGAAAGTACTTTTTTTGGAATCTACATGCAAAAATACTTCGGACAAAACTTTAAGAACCTACATTTTTCAACGATGAAAATTTCGACCATTTTTTTGTCGGGTCTGTAGCTTTTTGGAGAGTGCATATAAACCCATAATTTTTGGCCTGCAATCAGCATATGGTATGGTGACTTCAACAAAAAAATATTGGGGTAGGTTGCAGAAAAGTCATCCGTCGACCATTCCCAAAAGCTACGTTTTCTCGTGAAACGTCTCATAAACGTTAGCTGGTAGAACTGGGTGATATAGCAGTAAAATAAAATTTGAAATATTTGTTGTTTTTGCAGTTAATAGCGCATCACAATGAGATTCGGGCCCTCCACGGTGTCTCTTCTCTCGAGTATGATCCATATCTGGAGTCTGAGGCACAAAGATGGGCGTCGATGTTGGGATCACGCGGCAGTTGCATCGCTCATGATCCCAACCGAAGGTATTCGACTTTCTTGGCCCCTCTCCATTTTAGTGTTTTTTCTAAATAAATGTTGATCTACGAGTAAGTAAGTAGTATATTCTGTGAATAATAGAGTATTCAAACTAAAGGAAAAGGGAAATAGTAGGACCAAAACAAAAACGAGAAATAATAATTTAGGCATGGCGAATGTCTTTTCTATTTCGGAGGACTCACTTTGCCTGACGCACGAACGTTAGCTGCTCTCACCGTTCAATCGTTCTATCTAGAGAAAAACAGCTACGACTACAATAAGTAAGGAGATGTTTTTAAGGAGTTGAAGAGAATATCTGATTGCAGTTACCGCCCTGTCTTCTTCTATCGTACTGGACATTTCACTCAGTTGGTGTGGAAATCGTCCAGAAGGATTGGAGTTGGTGTGCACATTGGACTTGCATCTGGTGAGATAGAACATTTAACGCAGACTGTCTTGCGCAATAAAACTGGAAATTAGATATTTCCTACAAAGATTGCAATTTTTGACATGAAACAAATGTATCAACAATGATATATCAATGGCGTTATCTCGTAGAACTAATTTCCCTGTTCTCTTTAGGTGGAGGTGCTCCATGCCGTCCCTACTCTCCGACCTACCAATTGTATGTAGTCGTCAAATACGATCCTCCCGGAAATGTTCAAAGTTCGTATGCATACAGGAACAACGTATTTCCTCGTATTCGCTAATAACAATCTCCCTAAATGCTCACATTTATCTCACAGTTGCAATATCAGCATTTAACTCGACCAAAGAATTATTCGCCTGCCATGTACATATCCGATAAACATGAGACTCGACTAAGTGTTGAGATAAGACTCATGAAGACTCATGGAACTCAGAGATCGAAATTGAGTCTATTCAAATACATTCCGGATTACTCCTAATTACCAAGCATCAATATTGGCAAAAAAAATGTCAAGTTTACCATTTCAGATTTTTCTGGATAATTTTTTAGTCTTTTTTGTAGTGAGATCTAGCACCTAACTATATCGCATTCATTATTGTTGTCCTATTGAACTGAGAGAATCATCGTCATTTCTAGCTCTCCTTCATTTTCAATCCGCTTTCGTCAGTTTGTTTGTTGAAGTTAATGGGGAATCTGCCCCTGCTCGTTTCCTCTTCTAAGCTGCAGAAAGGGGATAAAGGGCGGAGTCTGAAGGGCAATGAGTAAGGAGGAGAGAATAGAAGCAGATTGTGGGAGACTTCTTCGATTCCTTCTCGATTTAATCACAGATATTATTTCTTTCTCTTTCTGAGTGAATATTTTTTCTTTCGTGGGATCTCAGTGTCTCAGTTAATCTGCATTATACTTACACATGCAGATGAGACATCTTCTCTTCCTGGGTATCGCATTCTGCGCTGTGCAGTACTCATCCGTGGAAGGAAGGTATGCACTATGGGCATATGATCATATTAATATGTATTAAAACTAAGTTTAAAGATATGCATTGCGTGATTCAAAATTTGCAAAGAATTTGATGGTGGAGTTTTAGAATAGTTTCTGATAGAATAGTTTGCAACTAAATCTGACTAATTGCTTCAGCTCTCTCTCGTCATCGGAAACCACGCTACCGGAAAACGGTAAGCGGAAACATTGATATTAATAACAAATGACATGATATCACAGTGAACGAGTGGGATGTGAAATCGCCTACGCGTGCGAAACGATTCGATCCGTATCCGTGAGTAGGAATAGACTTAGTTTGCCATTAAAATTATGTAAATTTAAATTATTGATTTTAGATACGACGATGGTAGAGAAGATCTGATAGACAAGCGATTCGATCCGTATCAGAAAAGATTCGATGCATACGAGAAACGATTTGATCCATACCAGAAGAGATTTGATGCATACGAGAAGCGATTTGATCCTTACCAGAAAAGATTCGATGCATATGAGAAGCGATATGATCCTTACCAGAAAAGATTCGATCCCTACCAGAAGAGGTTTTTCACACCCAATATTCTCTTGATATTAATTGTATGTTCTAGAATCGACTTCGATGAAATAGAGGAGATCGACAAGCGATTTGAGTTAATCCAGAAGAGGCGAGATCTGATCATTTTCATCACAACTCACTGATCATTTTAGATTCGACCCCTACCAGAAGCGTCTCGACTCATTCATGGACTCCTCAATTCGACGTCGTCGAGTAGATTTCACTCCTATCGATGCACGGGCATTCTTCGTTGCTCTCGGATAACTTGGCTAGTGGATTACTGTGACTCTCGACACTACAACTCTCGATAAATATCTTACTGTGTTATTTCGTGTGTTAATTCTGTATTTAGTGATTAGTCGAAAAGCTGGATATGAACTGGACGGGTTAAGTTCAGATTGTAGGTCAGTTCACTTCAGCAATCGGAAATCGTTGTTTCTCTCCGAATTGCTTTCATTCTGGTGCTCCCTCTCACTCTACACGGCGTGATTGTCAAGCTGTGCACACGTCGAAAAAGAGAAAGAAAGAAAAGCGATCGGCTCAATAGTATCTGCTCCCCCTTCTCTTCCCTTCTCTCTCCACGTTCTTTTCTGACGGAATTCTCGATCCTATAGGAACTTTCTCGCTATGATTCATGCAGCACGGCATCACTATCATCGCATTTTCGATCATTTTTAACAAGTCTTATGACAATATATCCGCTAATCTGTGAATATATGTTAAAAAAAAATTGTAGTGATATCAAATGCACTAAATGAGTTCGTACTGTGAATTAATAAGATTTTAATATGTTAACTGTTTCAAATTTGATCATTCTTCCTTTCAACCGAAGTTCGCTTCTAGTATTTCACAATACGATACATCTCGCTATTCGCGCCCTCATCTTTAGAGCCATATTCTCTCTCCCTTTTATTGAATATCTGTATGACAGTTTCGCAACGAGAAGAAGTTAATCGAATCCTTCAGTGGTTTTGACCTACGATAAGGAAGGATATAATCGATCGAAGATGAGTGAAGATCAAACGGCTTCGCTTTTCCAAATGTGCGATAGAGACAACAAGGTACTCGTTCCCGGTTCTCGTATATTCGAAAAAAATATTATTGTGCTTGTAACTACAATTTTTGACTTATTGAAATAGTTTGGAACCATTTTTGCGACTCGGATAAGCGAAAACTTTTGAAAAAAGTGGTATCTTCAGGGATATCTAACGGAGGCGGATCTGAAGACGGTCTGCCCACAACTAGATGATAACGTGAGATTTCCAAATAAAATAAAGTGTATAGGCTTTTTTATATTCCCACGACCATGACGTCACATAAAATTCATTGTCTAGGACATTGCATTCATCTTCGCATCGCTCGATACGGACGGATCGGGACGAATCGAAAGGGGAGAGTTCTGCACAGGATTTCTGGGAACGCTTGCAAAGGCTGAGAACAGTGGTAAGATCATCCCAAATATTTCTTAACTTTTTTTCGAGCAATAATACGCGCTTCAATATCGATACTGGCTGATCCGTCAACCTATTTAGCGTGGATATTAATGATAACATTTTGCGCTCGTTACATCAAGGATTTTCCGTACCGGCCTTGCCTGTGTACCCCACCAGGCGTGGTTGTCTCTTGACAACTGTAGAATCGTTTTGATTGTGGAAGCAACTTAAACTTTTTCATCCAGGATACAACGGGATGCATCGACGTGCGAGTGTTCTTGGTGTGGATCGTCCTCGTAATCTCGCAATGCGCTCTCCTTCACCACAGAATCGTTACCTTCGAAGTCTTAACGAGGAGGAAGTATACAATTCCGAGTCAGACTCCCTTGGAACAGTCGACTTCGGACTGCCTTGGTATAAAACTCTTCTTAAATATTTCTGTTGAAAATAATAATTGCAGTCAAGAAGAAGTGCTCGCGCTCTACGAGCAACTACAAAATGCTGGAGTTCCGCAGCTGCTAAAGAAGTTATCTCTTTGAAATTTTATGACAATGATTATTTTTTTGACAACAAATAATGTCAAATTCACTATCAGGTACGAGAGAGTAGTCGGTAGCTTCTGCAAAGAACTCAAGGATAAAAAGGAGGAGAATCTAAGGCTGCAGCATGTCTATGAGAGGTTCGTTGAAGTAATACATTACAGAGAAAGCTGTCAGAAAAGATTCACAACAACGTTCAATATTAAAATATGTCTTACTGTACTAATAAAAGGGCATAGTGTGATTAGGATTGTATGTGTCATTATTATGATCTTCTCAGTGAACGAGACATGTACAATCGCCGAATGGAAGAAGTGGAGACAGAGATCGATCAGCAGCTAATGATTGCTGAGAGGAAGGCCAGACAGGAGGTATTATTTCCATTGTCATCTGAAAATTATTAGCAGTAATCGATATCTCCCTGTATAGCCGTGTTTGCATACGGAACGGATGCAAAGAGTGGGAGCAGACTTAGAGGAAACGTGACGAAATTTGAGGAGCACGAGCGATTGACGCGCGAAAAGGAGGAAATGCGACTGCAAATGGAGGCTGAAATGAGGGAGATGAAAGGGAATATTGAGAGACTCCAGAGAATGGAACATGTGCTAGAGAAGGAAGGACAGAAACTTTCTCATCAGAAGGAACTACAGTCTAAGCTGCAGGTGAATTTTGACAAAAACTATTATGATGTCAACGTGTTTTTAGCTAATGTAGAACATGATGTTTCTACTTTATTTCAGGAAATTTCCTCTGAGAATCACGACCTGAAGAGAAATCTTGCTGAGAATCACGTAGAACTCGCTATGATTAAGGTCATTCTGACTGACGATAAGTTTATTATTATAGACTAAATTACAGAGTGAGCTCGCACATGTTCGAGCCGATTACGAACAGAGACAAAATGAATTTATTTCGGAACGGAGAATGATCGAATCGAAGGTTGATGAGAGTGAAAACATGCAGAAGCAATTACAGCTGCTTTTGTGAGTGTGACTAGTGATCCATCCCATCTTAACGTTCGAATGTAAACGTATTATTGTCAGTGATGCAAATCGAAAGCTGCATGATACGAATGAATCACTTCGTGATGCTCTCGACACGCGCAGCTCTGTCTTCAAGCAGTTCAATATCGTATTTATTTATAATATCTAATAATAATTTACTATTATTATTAGTAGTGGATACTCAGTAATTCTTGTCATATCAGGGATACTGGATGGGCTTCTTAGTAATGCCGGGGTAGGGACAAGAGAGGGAATGGAGACGACAGATCTTTTATCATCAATTGAGACGTTTCGGGCACCAGCCCATCTTCAGTCGGAATAACACATGAAAAGACAATGTTAGGACCATAGAAAAGTGCAAATAAGAGAAAGAGAGTGAAAGAGAGGACATGAGAAAACAGGGATGAGAGAGGAGAACGAATGAATGAGAGAGGGGAAGAGAGAGGATGGGAAGGGGGAGAGTAGAGAGTGGAGAGGAGAGAGGAGAGAGGTGAGAGAAGATGTAGAGTGAATGGGTTAAATATTGAGGGTTTGGAGGATGATGGGGGCACTCTCTTTCGAGAGCTCAACTCTGTTGTTTAACGCGGGATTCAGTTTGACAATCAACATAGCTTTAGCAATCTTACGACGACAAGTATTAGAAAAGTACATTGTTAGACAAGTACATTGTCTTTTCATGTGTTATTCCGACTGAAGATGGGCTGGTGCCCGAAACGTCTCAATTGATGATAAAAGATCTGTCGTCTCCATTCCCTCTCTTGTCCCTACCCCGGCATTACTAAGAAGCCCATCCACTATTATTATTATTATTATTATTATTATTATTTAAATCATACTTTGTTACATCAATCAAGAAAAAATACAGGCTAACTATTAGACCGATACATCGAGCGAATATAATTAATTTAAGCGTACACCTTCTCCTACATATTCTCGAGATGGCGTCTCCAGCAGGAGTCTAATGGAGGCTGAGGCTGCCCATGCACGTGCTTTGCTCACGAGTGCATCTGCAAGTGGATTCCTAACGGATGAGGATGGAGGTCAGGAGTTTTGGGAAAATACATATATAATTTTGCATAGCGAACAATATGCCAAAATCTAAGGATACTCCTATATTGCCATGTGAGAAACTTGCAGATAGTGGTCTAGCCCTGCAGGATGGATATCTGTCATCGGATTTGGAGAGCGAGAGACCTCGAGGAGATGTAGTGCCCATGATTGTCAGTTTTATTTGAAAGAATCGATTTAAAATCTTGGATTCAACAATCATTTAAAAACTGTTTTAATGATTATTTTTTCATGGTTTCAATGAGGCAAATGGCCCAGCAGAGCGTACGTTCCGCATAGTAATGTGTGGTGATGCAAGTGTAGGAAAGTCGTCACTCGTTATGAGAATCATCAAGGGAACGTATACCAACAACCTTCCGAGTACATTGGGTAAGACATACCCATTGAAAACAAAAACAAATCTAATTGCTCCTTATTAAAAATGCCGTGTGGAAAACAAATTCAAAATAGGGGTGGACTTCCACGTGAAGACTGTCAACGTCGACGGCCGTAATGTTGCCCTGCAGCTATGGGATACAGCTGGACAAGAGAGGTCAACATTTTTAAGCGCCTTGAATTAAGATTACATTCTTGAGATTAAGATCTCATTTATTCTTGGTTCATAGAAAATTTTTAAAACAATAACGAGATTTTGCTTTTTAGATTTCGCAGTCTGTGCAAATCGTATTTCCGTCGGGCGGACGGGGCAATTCTCGTGTACGATGTTACTTCAGAGCAGTCTTTCCTGCACGTTAGAGACTGGATAGAAACAATCAAGGTGCGTTTCGTCATTAGTTTAATGCAATGTCCACTTAAGGAATCCGTGGAACGTCATATTCCAATTATTCTTTGTGGGAACAAATGCGATCTGAGGTACGACAAGAAGAGAATAATAATAATGATAAAAATAATAATAATAATAATAGAGATAATAATAATTATAACAATGTGCAGGTTGACGCAAGGAGACATTGTCTCTCATGCCGACGGAAGTTCAATGGCTGCGGTAAGGTTGAAGGAAATCCAGGGTTTTGATTTTATCATAAGAATTCAATGTTACGATTCCTTTAAAAAATCGGTAAATTACAGGCCATGGGAAGCCTCTTCATGGAAACATCGGCACTTGATGGATCGAATGTTGAAGGGGCAATGCTAACTCTGTCCAGGTAATTTAAAAAATATATCTAATCTTTTAAAACTAAATTATCTAACAGAGAATTGATGGCTGTGGAAGACGTAGAAATTCGATCGACAGGCGTTGTTCTCACACAGAAAACTCAGAAATCATCGTGCTTCTCTCGTCCTAATTGTGCTAAATAGACGATTTTGAGTTAACTATTGTTCTATATTCCTTCCATTGCTTGAGATCAATTAACACTACTATTTTTCCATAATATCTCGTGTTTTGTGGTAAGTCGAAAATGGGCTCAGCTATTTATTATCTCGTCTTCTCGCTTCACCCAGTAGTCATACCTCTCATTGTACGCCAGTTATTACACTAATATCAACGTTTACAATTAGAATTTGCGAAAGAATGTGTCTGATAAATGGGATTATCATCTACAATGAAGTAAATCAATTATTTAATTCCTGACACAGATTTTTTCATACAAGAAGGAAGGTTCCGTGATTTTCCAAGAACTCTGAGACTACCAACAATTTGTATTTACAAAAAATTGTATTTAGTCTCGTCATAGATTTTCTTTATTAGATTTTCATAGAATCGCGAGAATGAACAGCAAATAAAATTCACCGTGATAAATTTGAAGAATGAATCTAAGCAACAGTATGACTGCTTACAAGATGAACACATTAATTGAATAAGTTGTTTGACTGGAGAAAAATGAGTAAGAGGTATGGGCTGAGTAGGCATAAAGATCACCGTTACTGAGACGACGAAGCGTTCAGCCAAAAGTACGTGTGTGTGGTTCGGGAAACCCGCAGAATATTACAGAAGGAGCGACAACAACATATTTACATTTTTTGATACATTAGCTAGACGATTTCCTAGAACGGGGAGAATGCAACAAGAGATATCAGTTAGAACAAGAGATATCAGTTGCAACAAGATATATCAGTTGCAACAAGATATATCAGTTGCAACAAGAGAAATCAGTTGCAACAAGAGATATCAGTTGCAACAAGTGATATCAGTTGCAACAAGAGATATCAGATGCAACATGTGATATCAATTGAATCAGCGATCGATTCCACTGGCCTGATCGGTGTCAGACTGCTCGGGCTCGCCATCGTATTCCATCGAACCAGTTCTCTCTCGGGGCTTGGGAACGAAGAATTGCTCTCCCAATTCATCTTCGCTGTCGGAAGATTTGACCGTCTTTGTCGCATCTCGAGGCACTTTCCTGCAACGTATTTTTATTCTCTTCGTCATAATTGAAAATCTTGAAATAGCATTCAAAGCGTACTAGTGAAAAGGATCCACGTCAAGCGATTTTACAGTCATAACACTACGCTACGTGGGACCCGCTGGTAAGGCCAGCTGTTAGACGGACTACAATACCCAACGCTTCTAGGGTAGGTTACCTTTCGCATTCAAAGCGTACTAGTACATTTTCCTTACCTCTGGGGATGTACGGGATGAGGCCTCCTCGTATGGGAGGGAGCAGCAAGTGTGGATCGAGCCGTCGTCTTCTTGCTTGTTGCTGCTTCCCTATGAGACGACGGCGTTGTTCGCGTACTGCTCCCACCTCAAAGAATCACTTTTATGAATTTGACCAAAGTATTCGGAAAACGGAGAAAAAAAGGAAAATTTATTATTGTTTGACTGGCAAATTATTGTTTAAAAATTACCTGGATGACGCTCCAGAAAATCCACTTCGCGCACTGGAGAGCAGCAAGCGTCTCTGTAATTAATTAGTTATTCTTATTCACTGTACCACTTTTAAATGGACTGTCGAGATCTCATATATTTTTCATCTCCACTGATCTTCCCTCACCTGGTATGTTTGACGGCTCTATCCTCACTCTCCCTCTCTGCTTCCTTCTTGTGATGAGCTTCTTCATCTTCTTCCACCTTAAATATTTTTTTAAATAAATAAGCGATCTCTTTCTGGTCCAGAATTGCATTAATGATATAAATATCCGAATAACTGACCACCATGGAAACAGGTCTGGTCGATCTCATGCCTGCGATAGGCGAAGGTGATAGTTGGTCGCTGCTTGTGCGAAGTGTTGAGGGTGAATGGCAGTTGTGTCGTCTCTCGGGATTGTGAACGTTGAAGAGACCGAATGTGTGCACCTATAAGACAAACTTTAAAAAAATATTCATTGTTTGTAACAGATGCCGCTACTGTTCATTTAAGAATGATATTCAAGAAACCTGTGACTATTACAGATTTTAATATAAATAAAATCGTTAACCTTATTGTTCTCGTCCTTGTAGTGGAATTCGTACATAGCATCGTGCGATTGCATAAATTGCACAACATGATCGGTTGAATCGAGATCATCTGCAGGGAGGATCTGTGACCATTCCCTCTGTATACGAACTGGAGGAACCTGCAAAAATTAATTATTTCTGGTATCTCAAAATGATGTAATCGGTAAAATTGTAAAAATTAATGCGGAAATGACAAAAATCACCTCTCGTTTCGTTTTTCTCGCGGTCCTGTCTCTTGATCGCAGCAATGCCTTCTCCTTTTTGGCTTCCTCACTCAATTCGATCCTCTCCAGTAGTTTGTTTCTTCTTCCTTTGTTGCTCATTTCTTCAGTGAGAGAAAGTTGACAAGCAAATCTGAATAAATATTAGAAATCATTGAAATATATTATTAAACTAACCTCGCCGAGTATTCGGATCGTTTGTTGTCAAACTCGTCGTATATGAAGTTGACAACGCGCATGAATCTGTTGCGAAGCCACTCTGGCAGAACGACTTGAGACATCCAACTGGAGAGGCTGAAAAATCGAGATATAAGGATTTTTAGAGGGAAACATCATTCATACCTCTTAGCAACAAGAAGCATCATATCAAGAGGAAGCTTTGTCAATCCAAGTGCAGTCCGCGTCATCTTTACTACTCGAAATGACATGATATAGCTCAGCAGAGAAGAATCCACGTGTGCTGCTTCCTCAAACTCTGAAAAAAATATCTAAGACTTGATCGACCATCTTCAACCATATTTATCGGAACTTCATGATTTAATACTTCGTCGTTTTTCAAAAAACTCACTTCTTCTAACGGCCTGAGGGAAGAACTCTGCAATTCTTGTGTTGTACATGTGTTCGCTTTCACAGCAAGTGTCACATTCTGATTCCACTCTTTGTCGCCTGTAACCAATCAAATTCTTTGATAAAATCTAAGGAATTGAATTTTTGATATTCATCTCGTTTGATCTTGGTATTTTTCGTCTTCTTCATTTAATCTCACTGCCACGAGACAATGATAAAAGGTATCGTGTGATTACAGACAAAGGGTTCAATTCCCTCTCTCGCCATTCGATTGATCAACCCCTTCCCCCCGCGTGACAGTGGAAAGAGAAGATAAGGGTTAATATCGTCAGCAGATTCACAGAATCGCAGAATAGAGCGAGAAGTGCACAAAAGCTGTTGAGAATATTTCGAACACGTGATTGAATGGGATTTACAAATTCCATGGTACACCATTCACATGATCGCTAAATGCATCGCATTGCATTCATTGTGCCACTCACGCTTTCATATTTTGAACGTACCGATTAGGAATATTCTGCAGATTACTGGTGGAGCGAGTACGTGATCGAAGAGATGGAGAATAGGCTCTCTGAATGAAAATATGAGAAAAGGTCAAGAGTAAAATATACCTGATCAGTGGGAGAAACGTGAGTGCTCTCTCGTTCGGACTCGTCTTCGGTCTGCTGAATGGCCAGACAGCGAATGCACGGTGCCATACCTTAATACTCTCATTTTATTTTCAAACCTCAAGTTGAAGGAGACATATTGGATTAAATTTCTAACCGTTTCTTGTAAGAAATCGAACGGCATCTTCGAAACCCTGCAGACACATTTTGGAGCAGTCTTCGAGTGAGGCAGGCATGAGACAAGCGGTCATACGGAAGAGATTACGGGTGGTCAATCGAATAGAAGTACGATGGAAATCCACACCAAGGAAACTGAATATGGTAATTGAGCTTCTGAAATATTTGTGGCATCATACCTGGAACTATCCCAATCGGGTGGGCAGATATCTGATTCTCCTGAGAACGGGGAGATCATAATTGAGTGCTCATCGATCGTTGGCTGATTGTCAGTAACTCCTCCATCTAAAAAACATTTTTTGTCAGATTGAAATTTTAAAAAAATCAATCCTTCTCACCAATATACTGAACTCCTTTATACGACGGAGGAACAAAACCGCAATAGAGAGGAATAAAGCAGGAGCAAATAATGGCCTGATATGTTTTATTTTAATTTCAGATTAATTGGCAAAAGTTTTACATCGATTAACTCTTGTCGAGTGTCATATTTGGAGACAACGACATTCGACATGTCTTTCCATCGAGTCAGCGAGATGTACAACTTATCCGTGCATCTGAAATAATTAAATATGGAATTGACAAATTTACGACTGAAAATAGTTACAAAATCCCATCAGAATTTACTGGTTCATGGATATTTAAAGTTCAGGGGATCCATGACAAATGTGGTCCAAGACAGTTTGAGAATCCCGTGTCAAGTTGAATGATCCGATCTCACGAATCTTTTATATATGCTCAAGGGTCACTAAAGTTCACAATTGTCATCAAAATATTCCTGCAGGCTTAAAATTAACTCTAACAAGGGAAGGTCGCGATGAGGATATGGAGTTTCGAAACGAGACATAGCGGGATCGAAAGAGGAGAAAATTCTAAGAACTTCTATGAAATTCAAATTTGCTGAACTTTTTCGGGAAAATCTGGGCTGTTGTACAGTTTTGGGCATTTCTGGGACATAGCCGCAGAAATCGGAGCTCCCAATACGAGAGCCCAGCTGTTTCCGAAAACGTTCAGCAAATTTGAATTTCACAGAAGTTCTTAGAATTTTCTCCTCTTTCGAACCCGCTAGGTCTCGTTTCGAAACTCCATATCCTCATCGCGACCTTCCCTTGTAAGTGGACTCGTAATACATGTTCTTCGCGTATGTCATATTATAGGAAATCAATAAAAGTGGAATTTTTCTTACAACTGACTACATCATTGACTACATCAACTTTTTGAATCTCAGAAAAAACAGTGAATGATGGGAAGACCGGAATAGACAAAGGAATAACATGGCAGCCCTAAACTGTCTTGGTACCACATCACTGTATCTTCACTGTGACAACCCAATTCTGAATTAATATTATTATCTATCTTAGTTGAAAGAACGTTCGATCGGCCATTTTTGAAAATAAATCAGATATGTAATTTGTCTATGATTATAAGAAATCCGTATATTAAAATATTTTTTAAAAAATTAAGAGAAAATGGATCTAACAATTTGTGAGCATCCGGTGGCAGTACTTTGTTGAGTTCTTGACGGACAATGCCCATCAGATCGAATTCAGGATGGAAAGGGCCAATCACACGTGATCGAGCCTACAAAACATATATTTCGTTTTCTAAATATTTGAAGATTTAGAAAGTCATACCTGTGTTACGACTTGGAGGACGGTGCTTGTGGCTTGAGAGATACACACGTTACAAATCAAACCTGAAAACAAATTGTTATATATTTGATATAGCATAAAAGTTACCGAAATCAGCTAACCTGCTGCAATAATTGATCCCGCGCTTGCCCCTGAGATTTTGTTGCGTGCGAGTTCCGGAGCATATTGCTGAAATAAGATACGTTCCTATAATATTAAAAAAATAACGGCTCAGGGAAATTAGAAATTGAAAAATTACCTTAATTGCAGCAGCAACTCCTGCATGATAGACACAGAGAAATCCACAGCCCGAGAAGGAGAGATTCATTTTCTCCGGCGCGCTATTCGTAAATGACATTGTTGTTATCTGCAAAGGCGTCAATGTTGGTAGCGAATAGAGAAATTCAATAGGAATAACACAATTCGCAGACTCGATTGAAATCGAACCATCCATCTGAATGATTCACTAAAGAAAAGAATACGGTTCAGGTGACTTTCTTAGACATCAACGCGCGCGCTCGACTGATAAGGAAAGAATAGGCAAGAAGAGTGAAACGAAGAGGTTAGAATCGGCACTCAGTTTGGATACAAATCATAATAGAATACACAAGAGTGAAGAAGAGGATGGTCTGACCCCAATGAGAGATTAGACAAGGGTTATTACAAGTGCAAGACCAATATGTGACTGAATAATAAGAGGAGGGAGAGGGAGAGATGACCCATCTGGCTTGGTCTCGAGATCAAACAACCAAAGACGACTGAGATGAGAGAGAGTAGCGGGATGAGTGAGATATTGTCCAGTGAGCAGAGTAAGTGACCACTGCCCAGTTTACTAGCACAGTTGTCAACGGAAAAGACACTCCCGTCTTCATCTTTCTCTAACTTTGGAAGGCAATTGAAAGTTGGCGGTGAAGGGAAGATCATAGAAGAGATAGTAGTGAGGAGAGAAGGGGAAGAATTGTGTGAAGAGGATGTATTGGAGAGATCCGTCGGCTGATCTGATCAGTAGTTCTCACGCGATAGGAAGAGACAGAAAACAACTGACGCCCGACGTCAACTCGGCAGTTCAAACGCGTATTCGCCTTGTGGTTGATACTGAGGGAGTTATTGAGACACTGACCCAAAAACAATCCCTCTAGTCTCATTTGTTATCGATACCACACACACATACGCTCAAACTTACTCGTGACTGGCAGAACAGAGATGAATCACTGTACTCGTCGTAATAGTGTGTTCGAAACTAGTGATAGGAAAGGAGTGCCCAAATGAAACAAAGGAGAGGAGTGGAAGTGGGAGAGAATGAGAGACAGCGGGAGCCATTTATCTCGTGTCTCTTCTCACCACGTGGTCTGCACTCAAGAGAGTGTAGAGGAAAGAGGGAGACAAGAGATCGAGATGGGGAATTACGACTCAAGAAAGATAATCAGTCCCAGGAATCGAGAAGAAAGGACGACTGAAGGAATGCAATCAGTCTCGTGAATTTACACGAAATTGATAACAAAAAAGAAGTATCTGAAATCAATCCAGTCTATCCAAAACTAGAATGTACAATATTCTCAGAACCGATTACGAATTGCAGAGAAAACTTGGCAATATTTCGCAAACCTTTTGCAAAGTTGTAGGCGTATGCTTGAAACCATGAAAGAGATGACCCGTAAATCTGCAAATATTTTTTTACTTGCCGCTCATGTCAAGGAAAGAAACCGGACGAAACTTAATGAAATGCTTGGGAGAAATTTCATTAGAGACTCCATCGCAATGAGTGGCCGGGAAAAAATATAGTTGAGGTTATTCATAAATGGTTAAAGAAATATAGAATAATGACCTCTTGGGCGTAAGTTTTATGACGTATTTCGCTAGAAAACAGGTAAATCGAGAATTTGTGAAGCTCAGAAACGAGAAAGAACTAGAATATTCAAGAGAGTCGGCACATCACTACACCTTCCTCTCTACGAAGTGGTGCGACTAAGTGGGAAACATCGGCCTCTCCAACTCGCTCGTTCTATTTAGCGGACCGCGCGAGTTTAAAATATAATATTTCTGAAATCCTTAGTAGATATCTATTATATTCAATTACCAATATGTGTGGGTAAGGAACGTTCTTGAGGGTCATTTCCACACAATTTTTATAAATGAATTAATTAAATGAGGAAGTACGAGGATAATATGATTATGATTAGTGATCATCTGACGATCTATTCGTTTCTCTCATCATAATATTTCGTCGTTGCATCCTTCGTCAGTCGTGGTCATTGATGTTGTCGTCGTTTCTTCTCCACTCTCTTTTTCTTCCTCCCTCTCTCTCTCTTTGCTCCACTCGCAGTCGGTCGCTTACGTCACTACTTCCCTGCAACAGAGTACGCTCAGCCGCTTCAACCTCAGCAATCGCAAGGAAGAAACATTCGGCACGTTTTCACCACACGATCATGTCGTCACTGCCCTCCTGAGACTCACACACATTACATCAACGAACTTCTCCTTCCCATTTCCAGAAGAACGAAACACCTCCGTTTAAATGGCCTCTTGATAATCTCTCCTTCTGCTTCCATGTTTGTACTTCCCACCATTCTCAGGCAATCTAATATCCAATATCATATGTCTTGGGAAGCTTCTCTGGCATTGCCATGCACAAAGTGGGTGTGAGAGCAGGAAGCTTAGCTGGAAATCACAATGCAAATTAAATCCATTGTTGCGCGGAAAAAAACGCTTAGCATAATCCCATTCCATGTACTGCTTGCTCGTTTATTCCCCTCTCCGCGCCCTATTCACCTTATCCCCTTCGCAATCCAAAAAGTTAATTCGAATTATTTCCTGCTTCCTCCTTCTAAATCTTGGTTTGCTGCGGCAGTGATTAGATACATCCCAATTGTAATCCTATTTTCGCACGTCAACAATCTCTTCTCTCTCGCTGGAAGCCATTTATCATTAGCCTACCCGTCGTCCCTCCAGGTACCTTGTTGACTTATTTTTCCCCGTCTATCCTCTCCAGAGTGTTATCATAGCCTACGCCAACCACGTTGGATATTATTCGATTTGCTACTTTAAATAAGTTTGCTAACCCAAGCTGAACGTTAAGCAGGGATGGCCATTGAATGCTTCTTCTGTGCGAAGGAAAGCGACCAGAGAGCACTTTCTTTGATCGTGTTCGTTGCTTGTCTCCATTCTCTACACAGGATGCTCTCTTATGCTCTCCTTCGAGCCCCTTCTTCCCTCTTCGCTCGTCTCTCATTCAGTGCATATAGCTAGGCACGAGCAAACAGTGCACGTACACCACTAATCATTTGCCCCCTCTCAGAAGATTCGAGCACTCTGAGAAAGATCGCTAAGATGGGTGAAACAATACCACAACGCATTCCCACATTCAGTGGATCTATTCCCAATGTTGTTAAAGCTTAGATGAAGAGCTTATTAAGGTTCAATCCACTAGCTCAATGACAATCAAAATCTTTAAAAAAAATCATTTTTCAAAAACAAATTTTGTCTCTGAACTCTTGAACGATTAGCTGTTTCAATTGCCAATTGAATTTTTCTATTCTCAGTATGCGCGGCGATCTCTCACCTTTCGATGTCAGTGAGAGAGATAAGGGGAGAGGGAAGAGACGGGAGAGGAAAGGAGAGGAAGAGTTGAGGAGGAGGGGGCACAAAATCGTTCGTTCAATGTGCACGGTGTCGCCTCATGTCATGCTATTAGCACTCGGCCTCTTCCTTTCTGAGAGTGGGGAGATGAATAGAGACTACAAGTCGAATTTTCGAAGAGCTTGTAGTTGTATATCACTTCTTATGCTATTCTGAAATGTTATTTTTTTAATTGTCAATTTGATCTGTTTCGGAAAGCAATCCTTCCTATTGCAATCTCATTGTTACTGTCCGCATTCAATGGGAAAATATGAGAGAGGAAGAGATTGAGTGAGTTTGTCGTACTGTGTGGAAAGTATGGAGCAGTGGGAAGAGGGATATATCTGTCTCTGTTTGTGCTACATCAATTCGCTCTTCACTACCACCACTCGTGCTTCACACCAATGAGGTTAATTAATCTGTGCTAGCAGCGAGAACTCTTATCATTTATTCTCAACTGATCTTTTATGATCTATCGAGATCATCAATTTGCACTTTCTGTTATGCATCCCTTCACACTAGAACCCGCCGTCCTCTCTTCGTCTGCTGTTGTTCTAAGTGATCGGAAATGCCTGTCGCTTCTTCACTCGGAATCACATCTACTCTTTCACGTCATATGCCATCCTCTCCCGATCCTCCACTCTCTATGCTTCTTCTCTCTTCCCTCTTTCCTCCTTTCTTCCTCCGCCTTGTCTCAAATGTCCTACTGCAGCCATCCCCCTATCTAACCTGCCCTCACTTCTCTCACTAGTGTGAGTACTCTGATCTACCATCCTCTTAGTATCCTCCTCTCCTTTCCAGCCCTTCTCTCCTCCATTTCTCGTTGACCTATCCTCTCGAGTGTATCAGTAAGCCTAATCCACCCGGTGCCCCTTTGCCCTTCCCCTCTTCTTTGTAGTTCGATCTTCGACTTGAATGACAAGATCAGAGGTTTATTTGACTAAACATAGACGGTTCTCGACTCTAAATTGTAATATGGTAATCTATACTTTATTTTCATGGGATCCTGATCCACTAAATTGACGTAACCCTTCTGTTCAGTTCCAAAAAGAGACCGAAGATGGATAGTGGCTCGTTTAACTGAATCGGTTTATCACTCCGTCCTCTCCTCTCTCACTGACCTTTATTTCTCCATGTTCTTTCGTCTTTCCCTCTCCCACACAACACTCACAAATGTCTATCTTGATGAGATCTCTTCGTTCTACTCGATATTTCCTTCTCCTTCCTCCTTCATTCATCCAATCCAAAGGTCAAACCTGCAAAGAACGGCAATTTCGATTTCACTATGCGGAAGCAGCTAGTGAAGTGAGAGTGCTACATTATTGTGTTCCCTAGAGCTATTCGCAGATTTTGATCAGTGATCTACGGAGGGCTCGCGTATGCTTGAAGACAAGATCACTCATATCCCAATCATTTCCATTCTAAAAAGTGTGTGGCTCACATCGTCGCACGAGTGTGTACAACTCTCTGTGTCAAGGAAAGTGGATGATGGTAGTTGCAACTATACCTGTGCTGCCCCTTCCTTTCTCTCCTCTCTTTCCTTGCTCTCTCTTCGCATTGGTCGCTCTCTCAAACCCGCTTATCTTCCTCTTCCACAGATAACGACAGACGATCGCGCTGTTTCCATCACAATTTTCGAATAAGCAAGCTCCACCATCGTATTATGTGACGTGCTCGTTCGCTTATACATGATCATCGTCGATCATTGCAGCTTTCCTCTCCTTCTTCCCGTCGTCTTATTCAATCTCGCCATCGTATCTTGACTACGCAGAATCTGAACAGGTAAGAAGAAGTGTAAAGAATGGAACTGCTCCTCCACTCGTTCATCGCAGTGAAGTTTCGATAGTTGCACGTTGCACTGGAATTCAAGCGCAAATCCAATTCAGAAAATTATGATCGGAAACCATGGGATTTTAAGATTCCCCCCTGTAAGAATATAACTGCTCGTCGTTGTAATATCTCTCACTCACTCACTGTGTTTCAATTCTAAGGGAAGCGCGAGCAAGAGAGAAGAGGAGAAGAAATCATTGAAACCCTTCGTTGTGAGTGAGAGAGCACGAGAAGCGATGAGAATTAGAGAAATCGAGAGGATGAGCACGTCTTAGGGAGTAGGTTCATGTACGAGTTTCAGTTAGTTATCGAGATTAACTTGATAGTGTCAGAGAATACTAATAAAGATTGATCTCGGAATGGACTCATCGAATAAACGTGATGGACTTAAGTCAGTCAGGTATTTTCAGGTCGGGATCTAAAACACCAGCAAAGCAATGGCGGCGATGTTCTACAATCAAGGTTAACAAATTCATTTAAAAAGTCAAGACATGAGACAGGGATCTCGGGCCCAAATATGAAAGAAAACAGATAAAAAGCAAAATACATTTTTTCTCAAAAATGAAGATATTGTTGTCTTTCGGTATAATAATTCGTTCAGAGTGAGTAAAATTCTTTGAATACAGTACAAATTTTGAACTAGAAGAGTTTAAATTATTTATTATTTGGTTTAAGCTTTTTATTTTTTTTTCCAGAATTGATGCTGGACTGGATGCAGCAAGGAATGTATATGCAGCAGCCGGTACTTCTTCCTCTCGGTCGCAACGGTCGTGTACTCGTTCCCATTGGAGCCATGCCTCAACTCCCAGCCCAGCCACTCTTTCCAGTCATGAACAAAGTTAGCAACACCGTATCAATGCAAATATACTTGTGATCCCTCCCACTTCGACCCTGATAATGAAACATAAAAATGCAGGGAGCAAATGCGCACATCCACGGAGAAGGACCACCACAGATGCGCAAATTGTTCATTGGAGGATTATCTCACGAAACGACGGATGAACAGGTAAGACCTGAAAGATAATAAATGAAGTCAACCGATTCATTTTCAGCTTCGTCAGCACTTCTCCAAATGGGGACCAGTCATTGATTCAATCGTCATTCGCGAGCCAAACACCAAGCAGTCAAGGTTCGAGACTTTCCATTGTGATTCAGAATTAGATACTAATTATAATATATAGCATTAGGCTCGAAAATAATTAATCTTTGAAGAGGGTTCGGCTTCGTAACCTTCGCTACTCTGGCTGCTGTGGAAAACGCCATGGCTGACCGACCACACTATGTCGGTGGAAAGATTGTGAGTTCAAGGATAATAATAGATCAGATCAGAATCATTAATTCCCAGGTCGATTCAAAGCGAGCGATTCCTCGTGAGCAAATGATGTCCCTGATGCAATCGCCTTTCGTGGACTACGATATTCCCTACGGATGCAAGCTGACAATCACTGGTGAGAAAAACATGCTCAAAGAATGTGTCACATCTAGTTCTTGCAAATAACAAAGCTATCTGAGATAAATGCTACTATAAAACTGTACCCAGGTATCCACTGCGACTTTCACACTGTGGAGACTCTACGTCTGTACTTCGAAAAATTCGGCACTCTAGATCAGGTAAGAGAAGCGCGATTGGAAGTGGAAGAAAATAAATTTAAAAAAAAATTTAGGTCGAGATCCTTGGAAAGCCACGCGGAGTCGGATTCGTCGTCTTCGAAAGAAGAGAAGACGCTGATCGATGTCTGTCGTTCAAAGGAGGAAGACATTTGATCAATGAGAAGAGAATCGACGTCAGAGTAAGAATTCTTTCCTACTTTTTCCATAAGTCAGCCTCATACAGTTTTCTGATATAATATTTTAGCCGGCTCCTCCATCACATTATCGGCAATACTGGAAGAGGCGAACGAATCAGCAAATGCTCCCTCCTCAGCCACTCTTCCCAATGATCGACAGATTCGCTGGAATGAGCATGCAGGTACGAAGAGAAAGAGTTATCGAAATGATTTGATATTGTGTTGCAGCCGCATCCTCTAATGGCTTACATGGGAACGTCATACGGATATTCCGAGGAAGAGAGCAGTTACGGATGCACGACGGAAGATGAGAGCAAGGTCAAAATAACATTCCTGAAATAAAAATATTTTTTTATAATCATGAGAAGTAGAATATGCAAGATTGGAGACATGAATGAATCTATTCCAGGCTTACGAGGAGAGTGAGCAAGAGAGCTCATCGTCAAGTTCCGAGGAGCATGTACGCAAGAATTCAGCCTAATTTTCGTCCGTCCTTTTTTTAAATTTCATCCTCATCATCAAATTCTCTAATCACCATACACATCACTCGATATGTGTCATCAACATGCTCTTCCTAATAACTGCCAGCGATTTCTACATTTTTCAGAAGATTTCTCAGAAAATTGCTCAGTTCCACCATGTAGTAGCGTAGTGTTACTGGTATTCGTAAAAAAATGTTTCGTTTTTACAAGTCGCTCACAAATTGTAAACCGGGCCTTATAATTCTCCCCGATGGATGGAGACAGCCGAAGACACAGATATCTGCGTAGTCTCGTTCCTAGTCTCGCTACAGCTTCAGTTTTATCAGTGGTTAGATCCACTACTTCCTTTTCAATGCCTTTCTTAGTAGAACAAGTCGTTGCGAATCTAGCAACGAATTGACAAAATACCCTTACCCTGTATGATTCTATGCAACCGATAAGAATCCAATAACGAAAACAACAAAAAAAACGCGTCTCCATAACACATTCGTTCGTGGTATATCACCATACTCTCCGTTACCTCTGTCTCGTATCGATTTCGACCTTACCCACAGTGATATCATTCTATTTTCAATTTTTGCTGACATTCTGGATGTTCTTTTTACCTGAAGAAATCGCAGTTTATGCACAATGTAACGAATGTGAATAAAGAAATTGGACTGGAACTCGTTGAAATGTAAGCTGGAAGCGTGACGAGTCACGCCTTCCGGATATCCTCTCTGACTTTTCCTCTCGATTCTCAATTCAACTCATCCTCATTCTTTCCCATTTTGTTATTCCTCTTTCTTACTCAGCTTGAATGTCTGAAGTTTCCCGAATAGGCATTTCCTTGTTCAGAAAACACTGCATCTGCGTTGTGCAGTCTTAAATTACACCTGTCTCCAAAATGGATACTACCACTTCCTCTATTCGTTACTTTTTCATTCTAAAGATTATTTCACCTCCAGTTATCTTATTTGCAAGATAAGATTAAGAACTTTAATAAGATTCATATTTTGATTTGAAATTTTCAATTAGTTCTGGAAAATTATATACAAAAATTAAATGTATAAATTAATGGTTTCTTACTGAACCATTGGAATACTAGGGTAAGAAGAGAGACAAAATTATTCCGAATAATAATTGTTGTGGGGAAGTGTGGACATCGGCGAAGATAGTCCATTCCCTTAGCGGGATATCGAGATCGCTCGTGAATACTCAAGTGGAATTTCAAATCATCTACAATTGCGTGACTGAGTCTTGTTTGTTGTTGAACGTCTTTCGTGTGAAGAATTCGATTGCGCCCTTGAACAACGAGGCAATATTGGTGTCTGTTTATTCGTTGCATCTGATATTCTGTGTCTGCTGGTGCTCTGACATGTTTTCGGCCCTAGGATCTCTCGTCTTCCGACTGTCGAAATGTCGGATGGCAAAGGATGACGAAAGAGGAATCCCCTGCTGACCGAAGCCCCACAGACCTTCTTTTCGTTCCACTACTAGTCCCACTCTTTCGACAGTTTCAATTGTATTCTTCGTATTGCTATTCTAAGCATGAGGAATTTCATTTCTGACCGTCATAACTCTATGGGTTACTACTTTTCCCTTCGTCCCAACAGAATTGAAACTACGTCGTCAGCGTCTCTTTCGATAGCTCAGCTGATTGTCCCCTCACTCGTTTTTCCCCTCTCAGAATAGAACTGAATATTTCACGAGATTTGTCCGTGTCCTTTTCTACACTATTCCCCAGCTTCCCCAATGTAATCACATTTTCGAACATAATGGCACTATTGAAAAGCCGCCTCAATATCTCTATATCTTTTCAATATTCTCCCGCTTCGCGAGCAAACATTTCAACAAAAAAAAACGATTTGCCGTATTTTTTTAGAAATTCGTATTTTGTATTCTATTTTTCCGAATTGGGAGGTCTAAAATTTTATAATGCATAGCGCTTTATCCTCAAACTCATCGTTTGGGAGACAAAAAGAGGAACGCTGAAAAGCATAAAATACGAGGCATTCTTCCTCCCTCAGGGCATTTCTTCTGTATGGGGAGTAACTCCGATGTTTTTAGAATCTTTGGAATGGGCTTGTGTACCTTTTGATTCTCCCTTCTCCTTCATGCTTTATGATTTGGTTGTTCAGACATAGTCAAAACACCAAGTACGTCGGAGAGAGTGCATTGGGTAAGTTCTCACATTGATTTACATACTACGAGATGGAAACGCGGCGCAAATCTCATCGCTTCCATTTGCTACACTCATAATCTTTGTTGACGTCCGCACTGCTCTAACTGAGAGAGGAGTGTGCGACTATGGAAGCAGTCTTCCTTTTCTTTTCGGCACATCTCTTTCCTCTCAACCACTATTCTTCTTAAATTTCCTCAATTTATCTCTTCAGTAGTTCTTTTACGCTTTCACCGTCGTCTTTCGTAGATCAATGCAATTCTATCCTTTCCTAGCAAGTTGTGTTTCTTAGTATTAATCTCGTTTTTGGTGGAGAGTTCTCGAGCGCCCTTGATATCTGTTGATTATTTGTGACAGATTGAGAGGGAGAATCAGCGAGATTCAGTGCCATTTTGTTTGCTTTCATCCAGCGATCAATCTCTGATGTGGATACTCATTATTTTTCATTGTCGCCCTCCGACCGTATATTCCCTTTCTTCTCCCTCCTCTGTCTTCGTCTACTTCCCCATTCTCTAAGACACTCGTGTTGAGAGAACGATACACAGGCAGTCGTTCGCCTCCTTAAATATGACTTATGCCTGTCGAGCATGGGAAAATGAGTCTGTTTTTCTTCGCGTGACGGAAAGTTTCCGCTCCCTTGTCCGCCTTCTCGACTCTGCAATTCAGCTCCAACTCGATGTTTTCGATTAGCGTGGGCTAAATTCGAACCGAGTTCCAGATGTCTCTGGTCCCCTTGATTTCCCTGATCTAGTGGCCTGCTCCTCACATCTATTTCATTCGGCTTACTCGTGTGCCGATCCCGGATATTTGCTAACGGCCGGGTATCAACTCGAGTTTATTTCGAGTGGATATAATATCCGGCGTCTTCACTCGTTTCCCGTTTCTTCATGCAGTCCCCCTGCCGTTATTTTTCCTGTCATCGTTTATTTTCTGTCTACTAGTACTACTACTATTTTTGGACGTCACTCGTTGGTACTGCAAAAACTTTGTAGTTTACTTTTAAGAGAAGAAGTTTGTTTAAATAGGCAGAAGTCGCATGATTTTGTAACACAAAAAGTTTTCGCAAAGGAACCTTTGAAAGATAAATAGTATAAATATTTTTAATGTGTTGCTTTGTAGATGGAAGTTCGACCGGGATTGCACCACTCTAATTCCGATCCGATGATACCACGAAAAACCTCTCTTCGTAGCCTTGTTCGTCAATCAAGAGTTGAAGAGGGGTAAGTAAACCGTATGATTATTTTCTGTGGAAAAAATACTTTTATATTCCTGAAGTGTCCGATTCATTGGAAGTGGAGTGATAAAAAATATCTATTTAGTGAGGACGATGCACATGGATTAGATGCCCTGGCCGCATCTTGCAGCGAGCAAAGCATTGCATTGCTCACCCATTCTTCAGCACATTCGGCCACGCCCATCGGAGACATTGCATCGAATGATGAGGTACATTTACGTAGGAATATATATCGATTTCGTTTTAAAAATTTTTTTGCATTGGTGATTGCTTTGTGAAAATAGTATCGAGAATCGAAATCTTCAAAAATACCCGGACGAACTTTTAAATTGAATTATTCATCTGGTGCAGAAACGTTTAGTTGATTAATGTTCACGTGAGTGAGAGTAGTTATCGGAAAGTGTGCATTTGATGTAAAATGATTTATAGATAGATAGCAGACGACTTTTTCACAATGACGAGATGTTTTCTCATTGACTCTTGAATGAAAACGTGGATGAGCTCACGACAGCTGTTGATCTTTCTAATCGTTTCCACACAATTCTCAGACGATGTGATACTTGTGGATGGGAAACATATTTTTTTGTCATTCCTTCCATTGTGGTTCGCATATTTTGAGTAGATTTCGGAGCAATTGACTATTCTTTGACCAATAGACCGAACCTCAAGTCCGATGTTTGCTTGAGTATCTTATGATACACACAAAGTGCCGATTTGCGGGGGTTTTCCACGACTTTCATTTACGCTGTTCCATGATTTGTAAACTACTTCCAGGAAACCACAAAAAACAGTTATTATTGTAGGTGGGCCAGTTTCTCTTCTACCTATATTCTCTATTGAGCCGCCCACTTTTTCAAATCTTTTCATGTGGTTGAATTATTGCCAATTCCCAAAACGAGCGCCTATTGTCCTCCAATTCGGACCATCTGCTCTCTTTCTCTCTTATTCCTTCCCTTAGCCCATTCAATCCCCATCCTGTCAATTCGTCTTCCTCACTAGCCCTGATTTACAAGTTCCCCCTGGTTTGGGGAGAGCCCCCGCGATTAGCCCTTGCTTTCTGACCAGAAAATCCTCTTTCTTTCCGAATTCCCAGATGAGAGCCCGGGTCGAGAGAGAACAAGAGGACGTTAATTTCTTTTTTTCCTCCCTCCGCTCTCCGTCCTCCATAGACCGCGAGCCTGTCTTTCTCCGTCCTGTGATTCCGCTTCACCCCTCATTTCGCATGACCTTTTGCGCTATTCAATTTCGTTACTTTTGCTCTATTTAATTTCCAATTGTAATAGGGGTAGAAGGTATATGTTTATCATAGTCGTGACGTCGACTGTACGGTTGTGAAGTCGTCTATTCCATTCAAAATAGGGAGTAAAGCACGCTACTCCGATGGAAGCAGTGACTGTGAGAGGGGGGAATGAAGAGAGGAGACTGCCTTGCAGAATCGAGGGTGATTACCTCCTTTCTCTTCTCTCTCTCCCTGTTGCATTATGGAGAGAGGGCGAGGTTCCCGTTGCTCTTCTTCCTTCTCTTTTCCTTTTTCCTCTCATCTCTGAAACATCGATGAAGACGGGGCCACATCTACTTCCTCATGCAGATATCTTTCATTCTTCTCACTCCCACATCCATTCTATCAGTCATAGGATCTTGACCAGTCGTCTAAGCCCAACTTACCTTTCAATGTACTCCGAAGTGATTACTTTTTTGCTTCTTCACTATTTTCCCATGACTCGGCCAGTCGGGTACTCCATTTGATATGGTGCACACATGGGGTTGAGCGAGTTGAGAAAGAGTAGGAGAGAGCAGGGGGGGGGGGG
>LS488026.1:456855-529221 GCA_900490705.1 Pristionchus arcanus
GCTCGGAAAGAAAAAGAAGAAGAGAGAGAGGTGAAATGAGCGAATGATAGAATGAGGTAGGACATCCGATATCCTCTCTTCTTCTCCATTTCGATGATGCTGTTTCATTATACAGATCATCAGCAGAACTACTATTCTTCTTTATTTTATGTATCGTCCGTTTCACACTTTTGCATCATAATGATCATTGATTCATCCTTCTATTCGCTTCATGTCTCAAATCTTGCAGGCACTGGGGCCAATTCTAGTCGAGTCTATAAGAGATTGAGGCTGTTACGGCTTAGAACAATGCTTGGGTAACAAAACTTCGTTTTTTTCAATAGAGCTACTACAACTCCGAAAATAGTGTTCGTTGACAAGTTGACTCTCGTGAATGACGACTCCTTTATATATTTGACTATTGGAGCAATAGTCACGTTCTCTTCATACTATGCACACTCTCATCCTGTCAGAATATAAGATGCCCACCCTCTAACCTAATCGTCAAAATACTAGTGGTCCATTTGATGGGAGAGAAGTGCAATTGTCGGACTCGCGCTTCACTCTCCTCTCATTGAACACATGTCTCCTTGTCTTGACCAGAAACATCTCTTTCTCCATATCTCTTTCACATCCTCATCTCACTTCATGTCCATCCAACCTTTCCTTTTTTCTTTCAGAGGAAGACCAAGTACATTTTCAAACTGCTTTCTGGATATTCGATATCTTCCATCTCCTCTTGAAGTCGCACACATTGCCCACTAAACTTTATTCCCCCCCCACCGCCCGATCTCTTCTGGCCTCTCTTCTGGTTGAGTACTGCACTAGTCGAACATTCGGGGGAAGGCAGGCATACACAAACACAGTTTCCTTTGCCGTCCCCTTTCCAACCCTTCTTCATTTTGGAGATCTTTCAGTTTCCATTCGTGAAATAGTCTGTTCGTCAAGCGTGTATTGAATATTATAAAGCGCTTTCATTGAATTTCCTGAATTTCCTTTCAAACAACTCGATTTTACTACTACAGACTATACACTAGAGAATTTTGCTTCCTTTTGGATGCAATATTGCAATTTTTTTCGTCCAAATGTTTGATATTGGAGAGACGCTATATCATTCATACTCGATTTCAACTTTTCACAATATTAATATATTATCTCGTATTGCAGCATCCTGACTGTAATAGTGTCTCTCGACCGTCGGCGCTGCGCTCGGCAGCATTCCGAATGATGTCCCTTCACAGACATGGCAGCATATCCTCACAGGTGAGAGAGCAAGTGGAGAGAGAGACAAGTAGACTTTAAGTGATAACAAGTAGTACAACTAGAGTTAGCAAGTGGTTACAGAATTTGCGGAGACATGAGTTTAACTGGAATTTAAAGGGAGGAAGATTTCTTCTTTATATATTAGAGTAATTTTTTAAAGGGGTAATTTTTTGGAACAGTTTTATCTTCTATATATATTCAGGCATCAGACAGTCGCCATGCTCATCAGCTTCTTCACAATGTGGGGAGAACAATCCAGCGGACGAGCTCCCAATTGCGAAAGTCCAAGGTAATATAGTTGTAAACTCAGTGCTAGATGATGAATAACTTTTACTTGTCAGGCGTATCATCTACTCTACCTAGTGATGCTACCCACATATACCGTCTGCGGAGCGTTTCTTTTTCAGGTTAACTTTTTCCCATTTTCTTTAGTGTTTGTTCATGGATTTGGGAAATGTAGAAAAGTCTGGATTTTAGCCATCTAGCAATCCGATATGTGTGTATCTTTCTCGAGAATCCCCGGAATGAGACCTTGAGCCGTAGTGGACTCGATGAAATAGAACGCCAGTTTCCTGCCGCGTTTAGAAACGATATAATTTGCAGTGGTTAGATGGTGCCCATGATGAGAAAGAGAAGTTGTTGTACGAAGATCGATGCAAAGCAGGAAGAGAGCAGACATTGGAGTCCATTAAAGTGAGTGATTTCCTAGAACATTTCAGAAATCCATCGCCGATATCGAAAAACAAAGGAAAAAATTTATTTTCCAGAGCCAGTGTACAAAAACACCCGATATCTGCTTCAGCTTGATGGAACGTTTCTCATATGAAGTATACCTTTTTCGAATATGATTTGAGTAACACTTGATAATATTACTTAACATTTTAGATAGAAAAGTGTTACCGTAACTGGCATACAACGAACCGAACAATTACCCATTCCATGGCTGAATTTTCAAATGCTCTCATTTACGCGTTTAGGTGAGCACTATTCAGATACGTTCGTTAAGTTTTTTACGTCCCAAACATAGCTAATTTCTTTTATGATTATAGTGTTTACACGACGATTGGATACGGTAATGTTGCTGCGGACACGACTGCCTGCAGGTTCATTTGATTAGCCAGTATCATAAGATTGTTTTCCGTTCCACACGTAGCTGACCTTTTACTACCGTTCGAGGGGCGGAGTAAGGAAGAGGCCGGGAGGAGGCGGTAAATCAAGTGTCCTCCTTCCCCCTTCCTTCCTCCTTCCTCTCTCGTAGAAATCAATAGCTCGCTAAACAGCACATCTCATTTGCTGAGCATTTCAAATGCACGATATCATTAGTCAGAGAACATTAGAGATTCAATAATGTTGATTTAATTCCAATTACCTAGGATCGCCACAATATTCTACGGGGCACTTGGCATCCCGCTATTCTTTGCTTTTGTGAAAGAGGTAAATGCATCTAATTACTTGAAGAATTTTCCCATTCAAACTTCAAATTTCAGGAGGGTAACCTGTGCCGCATATTCTTTGTTCATCTCTACAAGAAAGTGAATTTGCTGAGAAAGAAGTGTTTTAAAAAGTGCAAGAGTAAGGCAAAGTTCATGATGAAACTTCATGTTATACCAATCTCAGCAACCGAGACAAGTTCATCTCAAGAACAAATCACAAATGGAAACTGCCTTGGCGTTCCTTCTCCCACTTTTGGAGGGCCATCTCAGGTGAGTTTCGCATGATGTTGTCTGCATTCGAGATACCTTCATTATTTGCTTTCTATCTTCAGCAAATAATTATGTTGATTAAGGCTGAGAGCGGCGAAATAACGCCAAAGGATTCTTCGCCAGTAAAATCAAAGAAAGACCCGCGATGTTATACAAGACAGTATAGCAGCAATTCATTGCATGGTGTGTCAATATTCCATTGAAAATGTTTTTAATTGACAATAACTATGCCGAATTTCAGAATGTGATCGCATTGAAAGAAGAAAAGTGTTTGCTGCTGGGTGTATCACACTCGTCGTTTACGTACTTGTTGCCTCCTGGTAAGTTAACCAATGGTTATCCTCCCTACCTATCACCTTTCAGGATCGTTGAAAGAACAACTGAATTCGACTACATTACATCGGTGTACTTTCTGTTCAACAGCGTCGCATTGATCGGTGAGTATTTCGTGTCAAGGACAGGCACCTAGATTGCATATTCTACGCGAATGACGAATTAGAATGAATTCACACTATGAAATCACCTTTCTTCACGAGATTCAGCTCTAAATATTTTACATTTCTTCTGTGGCGAATCAAAGAAAAAAGTCGTAGTTTACCGGAATCATCGAGCAATTGTTATAGGATTCGGTGACGTTTTCCCCTCGACTCCGACAGTTATTCTCGTCCACGCTCCATTCATGGTATTCGGAGTCATTCTTTTCTCCATGTGCTATTTCATCATGCAAGAAGAAATTAGAGACAGAGTGAGTATGACGAATTTTATCAATATCAATACTGCTCAACATCGCCCATCCATTCTTTATTCCTATTCTTTCCATTAAAAATATATAATCGTGCATTGCATACATAAAAATGTTATTGCTATGTAATTTATTCATAATTTTCAGACATTCGAAGCTTCCAGGAGAGCGCGCATTTCGATTTCCAAATATGGCCAGTCGATCATCAATCAGGTATGTTATCACAACTAATGACTTGAAGTATGTCGAACCATTGAACTATTCAGGCCCGGTCGCCGTGGTCTCGTCGAAACTCGCCTTTGTTTGATAACAACTCTGATAACGGTGGAAATACGAGTGGCCCTTCTCCATCCAGCTTCGAACGAATGCGAAAACGTCGTCAATCTGCTCCGGCCATCGCACTTACTGGACCTACGGGAAAGACTGCTCGATTCAGAGATATCTGATTCACTACCACATAATATTTGCTCACTTCTCAATTTGACATTTTCCTTAACATTTACATATCTATTTCCTTCTTGAGACTTCCATTGTGGATATTTACATCGCTAATATTGTATCCAGTTTTCAGTTTACATCTGTGTTTTCAGTTATGTTCATTTGCTTATTCGAATCTCCATATTGTTTTCTCGTGCCCACTCACTTCCCCCACTTAGCTGCGTGAATACTGTTTACCTATCGAGATCCACTTGAAATAGAGTGGCGCCTTCCGAATGATTATTCATTCATGTGTTTTAAACAAACATTCTAGCATCATTCCAGGTATCTCACTTGTTGATCGATTACTCGAGAACACTAAACCCTCCCAGTAGAATTCAAAAACTTGTCATCTTTCCATATTATGAACGGTCGCTGCGTGTTCTAACACGTGTCACATGATGTTGTGTTTGATTTTTTGTGTAATGATAAATATACCAAGAAAATCGATGATTATCCACTCAAAATATCTCGAGTTGGCGTTGTGCTTGATTACGATGGCCTTTGTTTGCCTCTTCAATTTCAGTGATCGGCCGGAATTTGAGATCAACAGAGGGAGGGAGGAGTTGAATCAAGAAGAAGAGCAGTCGTATCTCATCATTCATCATGGACGATCATCTTCAGTTCGCATTCAGGTCAGAATTAGAACGAAAACCTATGACGTAGATCTCGTTTTCACATTAGTTTCGACCTGTAAGAAATGATCTCTGATTTCAATAAATTATTAGGGAAAATTACCTTTTGAGGCAATCATCAAAAATTAATAAAAATAAGTGAGCGTTGTAGAGATGATCAGGAAGGCGAGGAACGGATGAAGATGGAAGAGACCAAGAAGAGATATGGAGGAGCTCAAGCAGATTCGGATGGTGATGAAGACGAGGTATTTCTGTTTTTGAGAATCATTTACTTTAGTTTTTCTCAGGAGGAAGTCGATGAAGTTGAGGAAGAGGAGGAAGAGGTAGAGGAGGAGGAAGAAGAGGAAGCAGCGAAGGTTTGCGTTAATAGTAAAGATTTCCATTTAAACAACCATTGAGACAAACTTTATTGTTGAAAAAACTATTTGTAAACGATTTATATATAATTTCCAGCCTGCTCCTGTCGTAGAGAGAACTCCTTCGCCCGTGAGAAAGATGACTGTTGCTGAAGAGGAGGAGGTATTTTAATTATATTAATTATATTCATAATATTATTTATATTTTAATTTTTTAATAATAATAATATATCAGGCGAAGAAAGCTGCTGAAAGAGAGCGAAAGAAGGCTGAAGTTCGTAAGAGACTCGAGGAAGCAGGAAGGGCCAAGAAAGCCAAGAAAGGATTCCTCACTCCGGAAAGGAAGAAAAAACTGAGGGTAAGAAAAATTCATGCTGGTCTCAGAAAATTGTTATTCCGTTGATTTCACGTTTCTCAGATTAATTGCATACATTTTCAGAAGCATACAGTGCTTCTGCTGTACCAGGCCTGTGTAGCTAGTGGTTGTCTCATGACAACTGTAAAATCGCCTTGATTGTGGAAGCAACTTTAACTTTAACTTTTTTTAATTTCCAGAAGCTGCTTATGCTGAAGGCAGCTGAGGATCTCAAACAGAAGCAACGACAATTGGAATTGGAAAGACAGCGTGTACTCGCCGAGAGAATTCTTCCTCTGCCAGACCTTGATCGAAGTATTCGGAAGGAAAAGTTCATACAAACAACATACTATTTTAGGCAATCTCAATGAGATTTTTGAAGAATTCAAGAAACGTGTAATCTCGCTGGAAAGTGACTGCTACGATATAAACTACTTGGCAAGTTTCTCTTAATTTATATTCATTTTTCCAATAATTCTCAAGATTATGCCAAGCAACGATTTTATTCAGGTGCGTCAAAAAGACTTTGAGATCAACGAACTAACCATCGCCGTCAATGATCTTAGAGGAAAATTGTGAGTTTGCTCATATGATTGCTCATTTTAGTTATAATTTTCAGCGTTAAACCAACCCTGAAAAAGGTGTCGAAGACAGAAGGAAAGTTCTCCAAACTAACAAAGAAAGCAGAGCCGAGAGTAAGTTTTCAATTCTATCTACCTTTAATATATGACGCTCGTTTATAGCTGTAGCCATAGCATGAAGTGTTCTCTGAAAGTGCAACTTTGTTCGTTGTTCAGGTGGACTTCCGTTCTGGACTCAAAACTGTGGAGAGAAATCACATGGCTGGACTCGAAAAGGATGACGAACCGAAGAAATGGTCGAAATAATATTTCAAAGATCTATGATAAGAAATACAACGACCTATGAAAACAGATACAAAAATGTAATCAAATTTTACCGATACAATTGTAAGAATCTTCCACACTGATAAAATAAAGCTATTTATAGCAATATCATGTTGAAATCTAGAAAGTTAGATATGTCTATTGTCTTGGTTTGGAAGCTACAATGCTTCGCTCATCCGTATCATATTACAGCTAAAATGTATCTAAAGATTCGTGGAAGCGAATCTCACGAAAAGGAAAAGAGCGGGATGCTATAGAATGTTGAGGAGAATCTCGCTTTGTTCATCCTTGGAAAGGGGCAGATGATGGAGCGCGCTATCATTCTCCTCTCTTCTCCTTATTTGGCTAATAACAGTCAACAGTGGGATCATTTGCACAGGTGAACTGTTTCCCAATCCATTGGCAGAAATCCAGTGGAATCATTATCCACCTATGACTAAAGCAAAACCAACCCGAATAGAATGAATTGATAGACATTCATTTATTTTGTTAATTGCATCCCTTACTCAATAACGATTTCATTAAAACCAGCCAAATTCTTAGGAATTTGAGTGAACCTTCTCTTAGTGACAATGGATAGGCTCTCACGGTCCGCTCTAGCTCGGATATCCATCTTCACTGTGGCTGAGATTCTTGTCATGTCAAGTGAGAATAGATGGGGAAAGGGACACGATGATGTCCACTTCTATCCCTCCTTCCCCTCTCACTCCCTCGATCTCCTGAGAGTGTGGAAAAGCGATACCGAGAGAGGAGGAGATGTGTCCCCTTCTCTCCTTCTCACTTCACTTTGCACTTCTCACTTGGTCCAGTCTCGACCTTCTTCACTTGCAGCTCGATCTATGCCAAATCATCCGTATGGACTAGCTTCCCTTCCACTCTTTCATTCCCTCTCGCCCTTCTCCATTTCCATCCAGCTGAATCAACTCTGCCCATTCCCATAAAAGGCCATCAGGGCGGAGCGATCTTCAATATAGTCGCCTCATATCCTCTTCTTCTTCCTCTTCCTCTTCTCTTCAGTCATCCCATTTCTCTCTCCACAGGTGCGCCTCAATTCAGTGGGAGGAAGAGAGAGAGAGAGAGGATTGAGTACAAATGGCTGATCGAATCCCTCTCATTCCTCTTCTCTCATCTCTTCATCCCTTCCCTCAGTCCCTTCCCATTCCATCGACTGAGTCCCTAATCAAGCTGTACTTCTGATATCTTGATCACATATTGCTTAGTCCCCTCAATCACTCTGTCCGGGTTCTAAGTAGTAGTGCCGCAGGTAACCAACAATTGAGAGGTTTACCTATAGCCTTCTGCTTAACACCTTGAAGAGTTGATTTACATTCCAATACATATGCTCATCACTATATCTATTCAACAAAAATTGATCGGTAATCATATGTCTAAATTCTTCTAACGCATTGGACGTTACAGATCATTGACTTTGGTAATTATGAGATCCCTGGAAGTTGTGCACAAGTTCGGCAGAGACCTTTGGCAAAAAGAAGAGGACAAGGGAAGAGTGGATCCGAAAAAAGAGATTCCCAGCAAACAGATTTCTACAGTATCCTTGATACTCAATTAAACACTGTTTATAATCAAGTCAAAGTGAGGGTACCACTTGAAATAATCTGAAATACAAACAGATATCACTCATAACTTTCTTCCACGTTCTCCAAAGGTTTCGTGTAAGATGAGCTGCATTCAGTGTGGTAGCGGGAGTTGATCGGCTCGAGGACTAGTGTAACACTATTGGGTCTTCCTCTTTCCTCTCAGTCTCCCTATTATCCATCGATCGCCCTTAGAGTCGAAAGGGAGCGGCTGTCTCGGAAAGATTCAAAGACAGAGAGAGAGAGAGAAAAGAGATCCCCCCACTCCCGAAGTAATACGCCTCATATCGATGCTCGATTAGGTACAAATGTCGTCTATTCCTTATCAGATCTACGCTGAAATGGACGAAGAAAGGAACGGGAGGACAGCGAAAACATCGTGGTCAGTCAGTCATGTGTTGTTTATCGTGCTCTGTCCAGTCAGTTGAGCTAGTCGAGCAGCCAGTAAAATACGACAAAATTCCTTTCCTCAGGTCTACTTTTCTTTTCAATTTTTTTCTAGAAAAAGGTGATGTGGTATAAGTGATGAATAAAATGCCATGATCAGGAATCCTCACGACCGAGGCCGGTCACTCGTCTCTATGAGGACTTTCTACGCTTTCGGAGCACGATCAAGCTCGATAAGTGGTAGATCGTCATCGGTCGTTCCCTCTTCCATTCCTGCCCATTACAATCCACCCGGTTACTCGCACAGGTGATTTAATAAATATAATTATAACGTTAAAAACAGCCTTCAGGTCGATACGGGCCTCAGTAATCCCCGACAGTCCTTTCTCGCGAAATTCAGCCACGAGAGCGACAATCTCGAGCACGTACATTCGTCCATCAACGGTTAGAAAACTTCTTGTTTTGTATCGGAATATAGTAAAAAAATGGGTTTCTTCGGTATACCAAATCAAAATGAAGAACCATCCTTCTACAACAAACCACAATTGTCCGGATTGTTGGTTTATATTATGCACATACTCCTATACTGTTCAGACTGTGCCATATCGATCGTTCGCCACTCCTATTCGTTCTCCTTCATACACAAGATTCACTGTGAGATAAAAAAAATATTTTTTTATAATTATTTTTTGAAAATTTGACGATTTATTCGATTTTTTACATGATAAGAGAGTCAAACCCTTTCTTACAAAGCAAAACTTTCTCACCCATTCAATCATACTGACTGTGATCATTTTCAGACCCCTCACCGAGCTTTTTCTCCCATAGAGCGGGCCGCTTCCAGGACGGTATGATACCATTTTGGATAATAGAACTCAAGCTCTAAAAAGATTGCTTATTGTTATGTGGCGTTGGCCTAGCAACCTATTTTACTACGACCGCATACATTTAGATACAGTCACCTGCCTATTCCCCACCAAGAGGAAGAGGTAGAGTCGAATCAAGAAATACGGTGGATAACTCTCGTCCTCACAGTGTTATCGACACTGAGATTCCAACTGTAGCCACTCCTGTACCCACAGGTAAAGGAATTTGTTTTAGCAAACATATTTCTCTAAAAAACGCTTTATAATTAAAATTGATTCACTTATGAAAATATAGGTTTCGTTTCAGCCGATGAGAAAAGTCTAGTAGAGCTAGACGATCTTCGAAGTCGTAATCGTGCACTTGAGGAGGAATTGGCAAAACTACAATTGAAAATCAAAGATGGAGACAAGAATAACATGGAACTCAAACGGTTCGCTTCACGTACTTTTTTATATAAGCACAACATATGAACTATTTTGAACTTGTATTATGCAGGCGTCTGCTAGAGTCTGAAGCAGAGGCAAAAGTATGGCGGACAAAAGCGGAACATATCGCGGAACCTCAAATAATTGAAGTTGTGAGGTGATGTGCAAATATTTTGAACAAGATTTACAAATAATTTTCTAGACCTGCAAAACCCGACATCGTTATGCATCACCATGCGATTGATGAAACACTATATGACAAACTGGAGAATACTGCAGAGAAGCTAGCGAAACTGAACGCAGTGAATGATCTGAAGCTACTGCAGGTTCGCTATAATATTTTAGAAATTGGTTATATTTTTCTTACAGAGTCATATCGAGAGTGCTCTGACAGAGATTACGTCGAAATAAGACAACATTTCACCATTCTGATTACTGATGGGTTCAAACTTTTGCATTTTGTTCCTTACTGCTGATCCAAACTTTCCACTCTATTCCGTATCATCGATAAAAGCTATTTGCACAAGTGTGAGAGAGATCTGATGCGGGAGTTGATGGATCTCCTATTCAATGGATTCCTGGAGTATCCTGTTCTCTGGTAAACACATCATTCGGTATTGAAGTGGCCTTTATTCAGATAGGTCGGAGTATATGAGGAGAAGAGGGGATAAAGCAATCGATGGATGAAGTGAATAGGGATATTGGAGAGCTGTTGTGGGCGATATTATTACAGATTGGATATTGGTTGTGTAGTGCAAGATCTAATAGGGCTGAAATGGTGATGAAATAGGTGAGTAGATACACGATAGTAGTATGTCCGGGTAGGAAATATCCGGACAGAGAGGACGGCAGATATGATACAAGTCAGTGAGAATACATGATGAAGAGATAAGAGGGTGGGGGAAATCTGAGCTATTTGGATGTACCAAGAGAGGCTTGAGATGGAAGGGAAGTTGCCTAAGTATCGGCAGCGATATCAAAAGAAGAAAATGGCACTCGCGAAAAGAGCCAACGAGTCTCAGTAAGGAGAAGAAGGATTGAATGGGGGAAATTACTCAGTGAGCTTGAGATTGACAGTGTTGGGACGGCAACAGAGAAGGCCGACTGTGATTGCAGAGACAATGAGTACAGATGCAAGAAGAGCAATGAGCATTCCGAAAGTGAGAGGAGACACACACATCGATTTGGCCGTCCATGCTGATGCTGCCTCGCCCAATTCACGCACTGCAGAGGGAGCTGCAACTAATTTTTTTTAGAGAAAATTGATTGAGATTCAGAAATGAATGGGGAATGAACTTACTGATGGGGTCGTCAATTTCGAAAACGGTCATTGACTGTGAGAACACGTCCACTTCCTGACCGGACTTCTTCTCTTCGACCGATCTCTTTCCTCGAGCGGGCAATGGGCAGTTATCAGATGAACGCTGAATATGGTTTTTTAAGCGTCGTGTGCGTTCAGAATTCCAAATTGTTCATAATATGACGTAAATAAAAAAATTCCCCTCGTTCCTTCACTTAACCGGCAACTTATGATATAGAACTAGAGCGAATTTTGCGATAAACAAACCTTGCATGAATCACCCTCTTTCACGCTGAGTCTGATTTGGCACTGGAAGAATAGTGACGGTTGATCCGCGAATTTGAAAACCTGAAAAGAAAAGTTTTGTAATTGACACAAGAAAATGATGAGGCCTCACGCACATTCGAGATCTGGCCTCCAGTGAGATCGCCGGTGTATTCAAGGTTCTTGAGGAGATATCTGAAATTAGACAATAGCAATAGCAATAAATATAAGTCTAGCCTGTCTACTGCGCATCCATTTTCATCGAGAAGTTGCACTTCACGACCACTCTCTTCTTTGACATTGCAGGAATGGACAGTTGCGCAGAAGGGTGATTGGCCTGAAAATTAATAATAAGCTTGCGTTCATGAGTAATAATTCTGAAGTGAAGTTAAAGTTAAAGTTGCTTCCACAATCAAGCGATTTTACAGTTGTCATGAGACAACCACGCCTGGTGGGGTACACCGGAAAGGCCGGGTACGGCTGAGGTCAAGAATAATCTATCAATTAATAAATTGCTGCATGATTACAGATTAACCAACCTGCGGGGTGTCCCGCATCCTCGCAAGTCCATTGATGGTACACCTGCTGACCGACTGTCGCGAACTTGACCGCCTCGCCCTCCTAAGAGAGACATAATTGCGCGGTAAGTGGCTACGGATGTTGTTCCGTTTTCCGGAGAGAAGATACTAACTACGTTTTCAAAATTGTTCTCAATGGTGCAAATAAGCGAAATAATGAGATTTCTACCTTGGTCTCAGCGAGAACTTCATATCTGCAGACGGGAAGCGGCAAATCTCCGTGAATCACTTGTGTGTCCAATTGGCTGAACAATGTTTGTTATCGATGGAGGGCTAAGCCGGTTAACACTGAACTTCGATTATTTGTCACACTAAAAAAAATTAAATGAGCACTCGTAGTCTCCGTAGTCGGGTCCTCCGTCTGTTCGATTGTGACGTGCCGAGTGGTATCGCTGAAGATTACGGGCGTCATCCAGAGGCTTTCCGCTCGAATCGGTGACATCGTCACCGACGAGAACCAGAATCTGACGCTGCTGTTCCGGATTCAGACTGAAAGAAACACACGAGGGAGTTAGGCACACTTATTAGTTTCTTGTTTTCTGTTATTCACTACAAACAATATAGAAATGGCCGATATTGTGTATATCCCAAGGAAGGGTTCTAGATAAAACTTGAGCACACACAAACACATAGATTGTATGCATCCCTTGCGGCGCATTTGTGAAGGCCGTGTGTTATGGAACCAGTAATTCGGTTATTGAGCAAACACATTGAGGCTCGACGTGGTTATTAGTAGACAAATTGATCCAGCGAGATTTCCGAATGAGAAAGAACGTAGCTTTCATTTTATTACCTAACATCGAACTGTTGGGTGACGACTTTCTCTTGCTCAGTGTAGAAACATTCCACATTGTACGACTTATCGATTTTCGTGATGAACATCTGAAAATCTTTGCTGCATGAGGCCTGTTAAATGGTTAATTCTCAGTTGTTAGAATAGAAGTTTCTTGTGCTTTCACATACAGTTCTTTTGCCATTGAAAAACATACCGGATGGAAAGAGATGATCATGGTTACGGAGAGGAAGATTCCTCTTGGGCTGCTCTGCAATAGTCCATTGATGCCTCTTTCTGTTAACTTCTTTTCTCCCCTCGTGATTCTTGCGCAATGAGATTGGATATCAACCACTGCTTGACCTAATTTATCCTTCTCTCCCTAAGAGGATAAAGAATTGAAGGAACCAGTGGTAAAGAACGCGGGAAAATGGAATGAACCACTTGTCTTCACGGTTCAAAAGATGGACTGATTCGGGCCATTGACCAGCAGTAGCCCCTCTACCTTTCCTTGAATGGATGGAAAGGTATGCATGGATGTGGTCATTGAAGTGCTTTGTTATCCGGACATTGTTGCCATTTTCACAATTTTGTCCCACTAAGTAGAGAATTGGAATATCATTTCACTGTGGCACAGTGTTGTTCAATCTCAATTGTATCGTGAAATAGCAATATGTCAGCCGTAAATAGCCGTAAAATTCGCCATTGCGCCTCTTGTTTCCGTTGTTTCATGAGCAATGAAAGATTGGCCGATTGACTAGTAAAAAGTGATTGGAATGTGAGAGTGATTCAACCGATTTTAGAATTCTCAAGAGGGCCCATTCGAGTGGACACAGTTAGTCGGCCTTCACCTTTCACTTTAACCGTTTAATAAACTCCATCGAGGTTTCAAAGTGAGAACGCGACCTACTCGAGAATGAAGAGAATCACTCACCGATCGTTTCCTCCTTACATCACAGTCAGTGAAGGGAACAGTGAGATTGACACCATTAGTCAACGTCGCATCTACTCTGCATCCCTTGTCAGCGAAGTGACCCTGACGGAAGGAAACACTTACTCACTCCATGATAGTACACTTACTCATTTCTATAACTCTCTCAAATGCTCAATGAAAAGATTCTTAACCAATAACAGTTGTTTTCCAATTAAAAGAGCATGTTTAATCGCCAGTATCTCGATTGAGATCGTAATCTCGGCAGTTCACTGCCCTTCTTTCCCTACTTGCGGCGCCAACCCAATCGTAAAGCGGGAGTATACCTTGACATACACATGTCCTTCGAATTCGCGCTCCGTCTTGAATCGCACGGTTAGGGCCTCGGCTGCGCATTCGACCTCGGGAGAACCTGTAGTCGATATTCGAATACAGAGTCAGTATAGTGCTTTCGATCAGTATAGTGCTGGTGTGCTGGATTTCAACACATGACATAATCTGTTAAATTAATGTAATAGATTGTTCCCTCCTCAGAATGGGAACAGCGATTACGTACCGGCAACTCCGTTTTCGATCGTGTCGGCTAGTGTGCATCCAGCAATTATCTGAGCAAAAAAGGGAAATCATCTCAGCTCAAGGCCTACATATTTTCAGTTCTCACTCGGTCAAGTGTGAAATTTGGTCAGGAAACGTCAAGAAGGGGTTTGAGGGTAATGGTCAAAGGAGGAAACGGCCTTGTCGGACGAATCGTATTTGTATGCATTTGTATGTTTGATCCTGGGCACCAGATTGAATGGGAAAGACCTTGGTACAAGAAGGCATCGGAATGGTTTTGCACCTTCTCATCATAGCCCCCACTGAGAACACTGATTACTATGCATGGGCAAGGCCGTAGATACTCACCGATAGTAGCAAGACTGCTTGCTTCATTGTAAATTCGATCGATGAGAAATCACCTGAAATAAGAAGAATAAAACTTATGCGAAAAGAAAATGCAGCAATGAAATATCGAATCGAGAATAGTGAAAGCGAAATGGGTGCTCGCCTCTTTTCCCTTTTTCACTCTCACATCAGCTAACGATTTGTCAAGTGATACACTCTCTCGTAATTTGTCTCACTGCACAGCGATTGGGAATACTGAGTATCTAATCTGAATGGGACTGATCGAATGAAAGGAGAAGAGGAAGGGGAGGGAGGTAATATATGCATGATTTGCCACCGTAACAATGGACGGAACGCGAGAGAAACTCGACACTCACAGGACCCAGTGACCCGGGCAGACTGATCGGATTAGATCAATCAAAGTGTGCTACTATTCGCCTCTCCGTCTATCCGACCCCTTAGCCATACAAGGTAGAAAAGGAAGTCAAGGGCGTCGTAGGTAATCCACTTTTGGAATTGTGAGTAGTAAGAAAAGGGGCAAGGGGAGGGGCAATGACAACTTCAGAGAATGGAGAGGGGAGGAGAAAGTTAGGAGGAGGAAAGGAGGGGGGACTTTGAGAGGGGGATAGGGAGAGCTCAATGGGTGAGGGTCAGCCAGCAATGGCACGGTCACTAAGCCCCACTTCACCTGCTCCTTTCAACACAATTGTTCAAAACAGATGGATGACAGAGGGTGGATTCGTTACCTAGTCCCAACAGATGCGCCCAATCTAAGAATGTGTATTCGAGGCGATCTTTTCATTTATGAAGGAGGAGACAAGTATGACCGCCCTCTTCCACTCCAATAATCTACAAGAGTGCGATTGGAACCTTCTTCCTTCCTCCCTCCGGTCTGCACTCTGCAAAAAGACGAGGCGAAAGTGAATCGTCCATTCAAATCATTTATATTGAGGACAAGACACCGTTCTGATGTGTGTCAGGTCGTTATGAGGTCTAGCAAAACGGAATATGATTGCTGGAATTGTGGAGGAGAAAGTGTGAAACCCCATTTAGCATACTGTAGCATCAACAATAAAGCCAAGAAAGTATGGTGGGTATTGTACGATCTAACCTTCTCTGACTACCATCGAACAGAGATTGAGGTTTATAGTACAGTCGAGGGAGGAACAGTGATAGAAAGCCAGTTTGAACCAGTGTATTGATACACTTATACATTCTACTTCACGAAACGCTTATACCATCTCAATCACACTTGGAAGTAACTGATAGCACCAGAACCAATCGATGCATTTGTTATTGACTGCAGACCGAAACTGGTGTACCTAATGCCGAAGAGATCAACCTTGGAGAAGACCAATTGGAATGAGAACGAAATGGAGCGGAGAGAGACATGGAAAACTGAAGATTAAAGTCTTTCCGTCATTGACAAAAACGACAATGTTTTTGTGAATCGATTCGGCCAATCTTCGATTGTTCTAACACGCGTAAACAATCTAGTGAGAAAGTTGACAATTTTATTTCTGAGAAATCTACAAGAATAAGATAGATAAAATCAGCCACGGTTTTTCTCGCCGGGAACGGTCCAAGTGACATCAGATTCAGAAGTACAGAAGGATGTCTCTTCGGCTAGGGGGAAGCGTTGAGACAGCTCGATAAGGTGAAGATCAATCTGAAAGTTTTCGTTTCATGTAAGCATTAAATTTTCAAATTGTCGAAAAATATATCTTTGGAGCGTATGTACCGTTCTCGCTCCTCTCTCTAGTGCATACTCCCATGGAATGCGGATCCGTGACTTCTCGATGCAACGCTGAAATTCAACACATATGATAGATAACACGAATTGTAGTGCTTGTGTGATATGGAAACTCCACTGATTGTGAGAATATAGGTTACGAATTCACTGACTCTTTCGCATTTGTGAACAATCTCAATCGTTGGATCGATGTACTCATCGAAGAGAGAAATGTCTGCGTAGACGGAGAAATTGCCTCCCTTATCGCTGGATCGGAGACCAAGAGGGGCATAGCCTTTGAGAACTGTAGAATATTGTTATCGTATGAATCTCAAACTTTCAAGTACTGAATTTTAAAAAAAATCAGAACAAACCTCGATCCGCGTCGGTTAGAGAAACAGTTACTGTGGAAGAAGGCTTTCCATCGCAAAGGAGGCGACCATTGATGACGAGCTGATATCAATGCTACTGTCGTACTTACTGCTACTGTTTTTTTGCTTTTTAGGTGAACTATCGAATCAGTAATGCTGTAAATTGAGCTTAGACTTCCAACGAGAGCCTACTATACACAAGAATTCTCTGGAAAATGAATATTATGGAACAAGCAGAATTACCAGGTCTTCTTCATCAACCGCAAAAGTAGTTGAAACGAATAGGAGAAGAAGTGCGAGGAAGAGTGACATCGTACGACGCATCGAATAGTTCTGAGAAGGATCAAGGACGAGGAAAAGAGCGACGTTGACGTTTCTAAATAGACACAACATCGTGAAAAAATGAATCACATAGACAGAAATCGGATATATTCTTCCTTGTTCGATACCTCGATCAGAGAATAGACAAGAAAATCAAAATAAAGAGTTCAAAACTATTTAAAAATCACAAACAACAATGAAACAAGAGCAAACGTGCTAAGCTTGCCTACACTTTCTTATTTATTTGAAATTAATTTGCTCCAAATATCGCCTATCAACCTCGTTCCGTTTCATCCCTAGTTTGGAGAATTCTAAGTCGTCTGCTTGGGCAACCGGACGAGTATTGCTCGCTTGGAACATGAAGAGGACGGTCTTGGATAGATTTCAATCAACGTAAGTATCCTAAAACACATTTTCAAAACAGGCGCCGCTTGCCATTCGAAGGGTACCGAGTTCAATCTTCTGCCGAGGCCAACCAATCCTTGCTTTCCCTCGGGGTCGACAAATTGGTATAACCTCGGTTGCGAAAGGTAAGGCTACCCTAGAAATCATTGAACAGCAGAGTATGTAGTCCGTCTAACAGCTGGCCTTACCAGTGGGTCCCACTTAGCGTTATCTTACGACGTAAAATCGCTTGACGTGGATACACCTTTACCTTTACCTTTACAAAAGTCAGGTCGTCTGCGCCTGGATGATTATCTTCAACGTGAAAAATCATCGAATAAAAGCGACTGGCAACAAACCGGAGACTATACCATCACTCTCATCGAGTATGAAGATCCTCCCGAGTATCGATGCTTCCTCCTACAAAACATTTGCCGTTATTTTTGTGTATGTGTATCATCCTTGTTTGCAAATATAATGCCTCTTGAATGAGACTGTCCTCCTCTTCGGGCCATAAGGTGATGAACAATTTCTTATCAGTGTCACCTTATACTCTTTCCTAGTACCTCTCCAGCATCTCTCCTTCTCTCACAAACATTAGCCATTTCCATGAGAATTTGTGTCCTTTTTCATTACTTGATCATTTCTCTTTGCTTTTTGGAAGTACGTGTGAGAATTTCATGCATTCCTTTACTGTTCAATTTAACAGAATGTCGGAAGTGAATGAAATTCCTAATTGTGAAAAAGTGAAGAAGGAGTTTCGACCGGATACTATCTCATTTTTCAGTCGATTGTTTGTGTTCAATTTGGTGAGTGGAATTATTTGACTAAACTCAAAATCTCATGATTGTTAAATTGATCAAGCGAGTTCGAATTAAATGGTTTATGATTATCAGTTGTCAATTAGTATTAGGTCGGGTTTAGGTACTAGGAGTAGAAGGACTTCAGGATGAGGGTGATGGGTGATAAGTTTTAAAAAATATATTTTTTTAAACACGTTCTCCAAAAACAAACCAAAAAAATTAAATATATTGGTGGACCAAATGCAGCAGTTTTTCATGCTCGGATCCTTCCCAATTCCGACATATTAGAACATTGCAGGCCAAAACAATTGGCACCAAGCCACCTCCCCTTACTGCCCAAGATAAGCAGATATGCGACTGGATGCAGAGAGATGCGGAGGCGGCTGAAGAAGCAGATGAGGAGGATAATTGTAGTGAGGAGAACGAGAAGGAGAAGAAATGATAATACCGGCTCGAATGACCTCTCTGGCTGAATGCACTATCTCTGTTTATCTCGCATGTATGTCGCTCGCTAAATGGTAAAATAAGTGAGGTTTGATCGATGTGTGTTTCCGGATCAGTAGTAGTCTGCACTTTAACAGGATACTCTTAATTGTTGCCATTGACTATCAAGAGGGATGAATTGTCTCGTGCTCATTGTTTCGATCAATCTTATATGCCGTATGTGCCAAGTTCTGAGTCACTCCGACCATGCTTTCACTCGGGTACAGCACAGACAGACACGCGACTAGTCGGGTACTTCTCACTCCGCCCTCACACCCTCGTGGTTGTCTGAGATCACTACAAAAAGGGTGAACTGGCTCAACTACCAAACGATTAACGATCTTTTTCTCTTTGTGGTCGCTAAAGAGTTTACAATAATATTCACTCCTACATGGTCCTACATGGACTGGTTTCAGGATTAGTGAATAACCATTAACGTTATTTTCCGACTCCATATATGTTTTAGAGAGTTTCACACTTTTTTGACTTGATCATTTGTATTGTTCATTTCGTTGTATGCCATTTTGAAGATGTTTAAAATGTGCAATACTCTGAGCTACAGGAGCGTCTCGAATATGAGCTTCACACCAACATCAGATAAGGCGCCATGTCTCACACTGACTTCGGAGGAGTTCTTATGCAAACTCAGTAAGGTTTCACTCATTTGAAATTTTCATTCACCACTATCTTTTAATTAAATCCAGATTGATGTTTTCGAAAGATTGAAACAGCAGTCTAAAACATTTCGGAAAAAATCGGTATTCCCCTTTGTCTAGTCACATGAACAGTGGCGCTTCTTCGTTAAAGTTACGGTAGTTCGAGGTGATATCGAGTATCTAGAGGCTAGACGATTTCTGCGAACTTGCTCATTCCACTAAAGTGCAATCGTGTCACGTGGTAGGAGATTGTTCTATCCGGAAATGAGTGAGAATGATGACGCGTTAACTTCCTTGTGAAAGGGCGGAAGAATACAGGGAATAGGTGTATGATTGAAAGAATGTTGTGAGACGATCACCTCGAAGTTCGACTATCGTGATGTTTGTCGGGGTAGATTGACATAATATCATTTGATCTTATGGACGAATTCTCATTTCCTTATGTGTTTGCTTTCAAAATAATAAGAAAGTTGTTAAGTATCTCGAAATTTTGAGGGACTAAAACAATTCTTGATGAGTATGCATTCCAGGTCAGAAATCATGGTGCCTACACATCATCTTGCTCGTATGCTCTTTATCGTGGACAGTCAACTGCTTGACTGTTATGGTATCCGCTTTTTACGACCACGTCGAGGCCAACTCATCGTTCATTTCGCTGTCTCAAGAGGTGGTTCAATATTCGAAAACATTTAATGAGGAATAAGTTCCAGTTTATCCAAGATCCCTCACTTTCATTTCTACGTGAACTCACATCGTCATCGTTCATGATTGGGAACATTATAGGAGGTGAATCAGTTATCCAGCGACATTCTGGATTTGATAGAGCGAATTTAGCAAAATATGCTTACTTCAGGATTGACTATTGCTCCTCTGTCCGATAAAGTTGGTCGTAGGCCGATTTTGCTGCTCTGTTCGTGTGGACAGGCGTTATCACTACTAGTTCTATCTATCGCCCCTGATGTGTACAGTTTCATCGGATTGAGAGCTCTACAGGGGATGTTCTACACGGTGAGAATTAAAATATAAAAAAATTTAACTCTTGATCGTTTTCTAAAAAATTTCAAGGGCAATGGACAAGCAGCTTGGATTCTCGCTTTCGAGTCATGCCCCGTTGCACTTCGAGCATCAGCTGCATTTATATTTGGAATGTCTTGGGTTGCTGGATATATCGTACTCTTGCCTATCGTTATCTTTGCCCCTTCGTGGTGAGATCAATTTTAAAGGATATTAAGAGCTTTAGAATCAATTTAGAATGAAGCACATTAAATGAGGATAATATAATATTATTTTCAGGCGTTACATCATGTTTTGCTCTGCCATTCCTTGCGTATTGTTCTCGATTGCTGTCCTTATGTAAATATATTAACTAGTTATATCTGGAAGGTTGCTTATTTTCAGATTCGTTCCGGAGAGTCTTCAGTTCCTAGTAATGAAAGGTCGTAATGAACAGTCTGCTAAATGGACAAGAAGATATGTCGATGGTCCTACGATAATAACTGTTGGTCTTTTTTCATAAATCAAAAACTGAGATGGTTTTAGATGGATGAAAGCCACGAAACCGTCAGTTCCTCTGCAAAGCAATCATCTTTCCAAAAAAACAAAAATATTTTCTTCAGTATTGTTCTAGTCGGAGGCCTATGGTAAGCGTCATTTCATAATACCTACAGATTCCTCAAATTAAAGGATTTGTGACTCGTTCGATTACTTTGGACTGGCGTTCTACTCCACTAAACTAGCAGGTGAGCATCATGTTTTCTTTCAATTTATACTTTATTTATACTTTAGGCAATATATACATCAATTATGCCATTCTGGGACTAATTGAAGCCCCTGCATATATGGTCACTCATAGACTGCTGAACGCGTAAGATTTTTAAATGAATATTGTTGACTCCTTTCCTAGAGAAATGAATATTGTTGACTCCTTTCCTAGAGAGAGAGAGTTCCATAGAGATAGAGAGAGAGATAGTTGGATTTATATTTTTAGCATGCTAATCCATCATTATTCAGTCTTCCTCGTCGTCATGTGATGAGTTTATCGCTAGGGATGGCTGGAATATCGTTTGCTATTCTTGCCGTTCTCCCAGGTATATTTCTACAAAAATGCTAATGTACTCAATATCATGAAAAAATCGAAAATATCTTCAATTAATGAACTCTTCTTTTATTTATGTCGAATTTGATAGTGGATTGACAAAATTCAGAAGAAAGCGTGCCTACGATAGTTTGCTGGACTGTCGGAAAACTCGCTATCTCGATTGTCTACTTGGGTGTTTACGTCGTTGGCAGCGAGGTATTCTTGAATACTATTTTCAAAGTGAAAAAAAACAAAAAAACTCCATTCGCCTTCTTACTTATGACTAACTCTTCAGGTATTTCCCACCAGTGTTCGCAATTCTGCTCTCGGTATATGCAGTGTCATATCTAGACTGGGCGGTGTGCTGGCGCCCTATGTGGTCACTCTGGTGAGTGAAACACCGATTCATTTATATCATCCTACTATAAAATCTGAGTCGATAAGTCGTGTCAATATGTGATTTCAGGATCGAATGAATCGTCTGTATCCAATCTTTGTCTTCGCTGCCGTGGCATTCACTGGGTCTCTATTCGCATGTCTTCTGCCGGATATCAAACACAGAGAGCCAACTAGAAAAGTAGCTGATGTCGAGAGTAGCAATCCAATAACGGAAGTTTCACAATGGACGACTCCGGACAAGAAGGAAGATGGCATCTGCAAACTTTAGGCATATTGTTTTGAACTGTACATACACTACGCTAGTGACTTTACGTCGTTTCGACTGTGTTGTGTGATTTGCATATTTCGGACTCTTCCCCAATTTGGGGGTGATATTCACTCAACGATATAGCATGTGATTCATACATCTGGAAAGTAAAAATATTACGAAAGTAGAAGAAAAATGAGGATCCTAGTAAGAGGAGGGAAGAGGGTGCCAGATGTGAAGTGAATAAAGAGGGAGAGAAAGAAAAGAGAGAGAGAGGGGAGAAATGATAGATAGCGAAACCAGGGGATGGAAAATATAAGATAGAGAGAAAGAGAGGGGAAGAGAGGGGAATAGTAAACGAGAGATGAAGAGAGTCAGCCAGCGAGCCACTAACATTTCCACTCTTTACTTCTTCTTTGAGTTCAAGAAATAGTGCATTTCAAATACACTTTACCTCCTGTTGTCTGTCCGTTCTGCCTGTTGCTTCGTTTTCATCAATTCGCTCTATTGTACACTAATCTATTGATCAATATCAATTCGATATCATTCAATTCTCGCTACTTTCTCATTTTTACTGTGCTTTATAATATTCAGTGAAAATGGACGAAGACGTGTCTGAATCGTCCGCTTCCATGGAACTCCCAAAAGAAATCAAACCCGATGAATTACTCGAAAAAATCCGTACGTTTTCGAATATAATAATACCATTCCAATATGTATTTTTCTCGTGAAACAAGAGAAAATTCTCAGTTTTTGCTATTATATTCTGGTAAAAGAAAGTAAATGAGCGAGGGGACATTTACATCATGGCCAGAACAGAGAAAAATAGAAAAAAAAGTGAAAATGAACCACGTGAGGAAAATTGGAAATGTCGAGAACATTGTGTAAAATGTAGAAAGAACTATGATATTTAACGGACAATTTGCGGAGATTTTTTTGCTTTCATGTAAATCTTTTACAAATAAAATATATTCAGAGTACGAGAGAATAGAAAAAAAAATTAACATTGATCCAATTTTGTTGTTTCAGGATCACAGTCATATCATATTCATGCAATTATGTTTGTTTGTTCGTTCTCATGGGCTGTTGGAGCAATATCAATAATGTCGTCAGCGTTTTATGATTTTGGAAATAGTACGATGACCACTATTACTGAGGAGGTAACATTGAACTATTCTTCTGATAAATCCATTTTAAATAGTTATTGTTCATTTTTGCAGTTCGAATTACCCGAGAAATCCATTCTCCGTGAGTTCGCATCATCCTCGTTCATGGTCGGCAATGTGTTTGGAGGTTATACATCATAATTTATTATAGACGGTTAATTTAAATTCCCGGAATGAGCAACTAGATCGATTTTCTAAAAGTAAAAAATAAAAATCAATTAAATTGCACTATTTATCACAGGCCTAATTTCGTCAGTGATTGCCGATCGCATTGGCCGTCGACCAGTCATGCTTGCATGCACTCTCGGACTGACAGTCATGTTTATATTCAGTTCATTTGCACCAAATATATATTTCTTCATTGCTGGTCGAATGCTTCATGGCGTTTTCTATACGGTATGATTGAGGCAGTATTAAATTTGTTAATAAACTCCCACTGGATTTATAAGGTTATACAGAAATTATAAATCAGGGGTCCGGTCAATCCAGCTGGGTCCTCGCGTTCGAGTGTACCCCTACAAAGCTTCGATCAGTGACTGCCTTTCTATACGGGATCGGATGGGTCATCGGATATTGCCTCGTCCTTCCAATTAGCATGCTCGCCACCACTTGGTTCGAATTTTATACTTCAATCTCGATCTGAGTGAATCAAAAAACTGAAAATCTAAACTTAAAATGTTCAATTATGAGCAGATTATGAAACATATGATAATATTTTCAGGAGAGAATTCATGCTAATGTGTGCTGTGCCTGTCGCAGCATTCTTCCTCGTTGCAGTCTTGTGAGTTTGTTAATTTCGAAGCCGATTTTTCTTCTTTTCATTATCATAAATGTACCAAAAATCAAACAAGAATTGCAGAGTGGTTCCAGAGAGTCTGTATTGGTTGGTCACCAATGGCCGTAATGAAGAAATACGAAAATATTGGCTTTCTAAGACAACAGAAACCTTACTTATCCCGGTAGGTCTAAAATTCTTAAATATTTGCGATTTCTTAAATAATACTCGTGATGCAATGAGTTTTAGAGTTGATAGTTCTGCTATAAATGATTTTTTCAGACTTCAAATGATCGAAGTATCGACGGTTCTAAACGTCGATCAATACTCGTGTCATACATAACGACGCATACAATAATTGTAGCATACATTGCAGCGGTAGGGCTAATCTGGTATGGGAATACTTCTCCTCATAAACTGACTTATCGAATCTTAGGCTGTCGGACGCTTTCATTTATTTTGGCCTATCGATGTACTCTACTGATCTGGCAGGAGACTATCATGTGAACTATCTCTTTCTGGGTCTAATTGAGTTGCCCGGATATGCTCTAGCTCACGTAGCACTCAAAAGGTAAAGATATTCCGTTAATACTTGGGTCATGTGGGAGATAGCTGCTAGTCCAGTGATTATCGCACTCAAAAGGTGGAAATTACTATTGCATTTGTGAATTAGAATAATTGATTTAGGAATGGAAGACAAAAATCATTCTTAGAATTTCCACAAATTTTTGTTCGCCATAATAATACAAGAATAATCTCATCAGATGCACCCGTCGTTTTGTTCTCTGCTCCACTCATATGTCTGCTGCACTTGCCTTCATCTTTCTCATATTTCTTCCCGGTACCTAAAACTAAATTTGTGTTTACAGATAGAAGTAGAATAGCAAAATTCTAATTAAAAGAGTATCGTGCGTTTGAAATGCTCAGCAAATGAGATGTGCTGGTTAGCGATCTATAGATTGTCTAGGAGAGAGGAAGGAGGAAGGAAGGGGGGAGGAGGACACTTGATCTACCGCCTCCTCCCGGCCTCTTCCTTTCTCCGCCCCTCGAACGTTTGTCAAAGGTCAGCTACGAGTGGAATGGAAAATTATCTCACGATATATTGAGGAAGAGCATAAGTATAAAACTCTTTGAAAAAAAGTTTCATTAATATTATCAATTAGTGGTTTGATTCAGCCGGTTCCTGGATTTCTCTAACGTGCTGGATGCTTGGAAAACTAGCGATAACTGTTGCCTATATGAATATCTACGTTATGGGCAGTGAAGTGCGGTATTTTGCATTTAAAATGGAAATTAATTCAGTATAGTTCCACTAACCAAAGTCATTGGATGTGCATTATCACAAAATGAATTCTCCCTATGGCAGATCTTCCCGACTCAATTAAGAAACTCTGTAATTGGAATCTGTGGAGTGATCTCTCGACTTGGAGGAGTTTTTGCTCCTTACGTTAAGACACTCGTGAGTATTACTTTAAATGGAGAATGTCGGAACTAAGTCGCTTGGAAAAATAATTTGCCTCTAATTTCCATGGAGCTCGATTTATTAAAAGTGATAAATTTCAGTCCCGAATATCGCCGATCTTTCCTCTTATTGCATTCGGATCGTTTGCATTTTCGGCTGGAGTCATTGCTCTATCACTCCCGGAAACAAAGGATAGATCGTTAGATGAGAGTCAGTCCAGTGAAACCGATCAATCAGGAGTAGATGAAGCTCCGTAATTGGTTTACTCCCTTGTCTTGTTAATTTATTATCGTGTTCATACGAGTTTCACTAGATTCGGGGTTGTGTCCTTCACCCAATTACGCATAATCATAGAACTCAATTCATCATTTTATTATTTCCGTTTAGGCGAAGAGATAAAGATTTTGTTATTCTATGGTATTAAGTTGCTTATAAAGTATAATTTCTAGGGGGCGTGTGTTGAGTCAGAGAGCGAATTAGCTGGCTAGGTCACGAGAACATCTCAGTGATTGCGCTCCCACGTTCTACTCCCTTCGATCTCTCTCGCTCTCTATGATTTAGTCTCGATCACTGTCGCATTGCATCGAGTGACCCACACGGCTGACAACGACACTGAACAAGTTTCGCTACCTTTCTCTTTCTCATCACCCGTCCCTATCACTTACCGACTCGCATACACGATCACTCGATATGATGGATGCAACACCCACCGGGACCATTCCCATTCCCCTCTCAGCCCCTCTCTCCTTATCCTATTAGTGTACTCTCTAACCTTCCCTTTCAATTGCTGTCCCTGTCTTTCTCCCACTTTCACTTTTTCTTGCCTCACAGCTAACTCATTAACCATCGTATGGTTTAGTGATTCATTCTCGTGCTTCTTCTAGAGACATTTCTGATTGAAGATTCAGGATGCGATGCGCACACTCGCTCCTTCTTCTCTACTTGACGTCAACTGTCGTTCGGTCTGCAGAAAACGCTTTTACTATTCCGCTTTACGGAGAGAAACTCAAAGGATTCGTAACTGTGCGTTGTTTTCGCCCCAAATTCTTGATTCTGACTGCGAAAAAAGAAAGGGAGTGCATTAGAGAAAACGACTCCAAACAACCTTGATGAGTCAATAGCGGCTCCCCATTTCGACCCGTTCACATTCCAATCTTTAAGTAAAAGAAATATGGCTGAGAACTAGGTTCCACAAATGGTAAATACGATGTTGATTGCGGTAGAGTTTGATGCTGGCTTAGGTTCTTCAAGATAGATATAGAGCAAAAAATAATATCATAATTGAAGGTGGAAAACGTCGCAGATGATCAGTATGTACTCTCTTTCAAAATGGATGAGATGCCTAATGACACACGGTTATCGCTACACATGGTCAGTCTACTGTTGATAGAGAGAGCACGCCTAAAACATAGATCCGCCTTGTATTTTTTGAAACTTTTTTGTGCATGTGTCTTCCCATTAATGATAGAAGGTTCATTATAACGTATTCGGTAACAAAGGTAGGCATTTTCAGGCCTCAGCTCCGTACGATAGTGGAGTCATGCCCGAAAACTGTAGAAGAGCAAGGAAAAGTCCTCATATCTTTAGGCAAGTAGCTAATTGGTCGATATAATTTTTTTTGTTTGAAGACATATCTCTAGCCATTTTGGTTTGGAATCATTCCTGAGGCAAAGCTGTCGTGTACGACTATTCCTTGACGCCGTCGTTTACGGATAAAGGGGTTTAAATAAATGTCCTTCCAATTAGAGATAATGGGAAACTGTCTGGTCCTCACATAGTATACACGACAAGTTGGACGGAATCAATTATGCGGTTCAGGAATCAGCCTATCGAAGATACAACTGTGCAAGGCTCTTCACTGTCAGGACACACTATTCTCCTTGGAACTCAAGATCAGGTGAAAATATGATCTAGATCATGTTGATTTGACAAAACGACTGCCAGAATATTCAATGAAAATTTAAATGATTGAATAATGCAATATGGAAAGAACCATAAGAAAGTTTAATATGAAACCGAAGAGCAACTTGTTCATCCTGTACTTACCCTGAAAACATTAAATATGCCATTTAGATATATGCGTGTACTACAGTCGTACTCGGCAGTCGGCCTCTTATGGCAGCATCCTTTCACGAGGATCCAATCCAAGGGCCCATTCACATTATTAGAATGAAGGATAAAGTAGGCACATTACAATTTACCTGCATCAGTTCAATTCTCAGGTCCGAATTCTACCTGATCTCAAATACATTCCCCACTACGATGGAGCAATCGGCGTTGAATTCATAGATTGGGCGTTCGTCGAATCATGCGACAATGCCCAAAATGCGAATCAGAATGCTGTTGGGATGGAATTGGGAATTGATAGCAGAGCCACACTCACAATTGGTTAGAATTACATACTTATTTGTAATAAAATAACAATATGACATTTAATATATTAAATTAAACTGCAGTTTTGAGAAGCACTATTTAAAAAAGAATAATTTCAGAGACTGGCGTGAACATTTCCTTGTTCAATTTTCAAATATTCCGAGACGGAAAACCGTTCGCTTGTTCGCCAATTGTGAACGTCGAACGAAGATCCATAAAAGCTGCTGGACTTCAGCTAGTACAGGTGTGTCACTCTAAAAAGTTGCAGGTGATGGAGTGATATTGCGCACTCATATCAGTATTTTCGTTCAAATGAAAATGAAACTTCGCATATTGTTTGTAGCCTCACTACTACATTGCTGCACGAAATGTTGGAGATAAACTGGATGTACTGAAGATCAGGTGTGTTCACCTGTGGATTTCAGTTACCTGCCTCCCTACTTTATGTTCCTATATTTTATCTCTGTATATTATCTAGTGACTGTTGTATTATCGTTTAGAGAAGATTGCCTCGATGTTGCCACAGAGACTCCTCATTCCCCTTTCCACGACTACTTCCCTACAGTATCTATTTTCGGCCCGGACACTATCATGTTCAAAGTCAGTATGTGAATTGATTATTGAACTTTCTTGGTCCACCTGAAGAAATAGCAATCGACGTCTGAAATTACAGAGATGTAAAAGAATCATTGTTTTGATAGCAAAAAGTGAATGCTAAAGCGTCATGGGTATACTTCGGCCATAAATTTGCAGATAGATTCAAAATCACGAAGTAGTCTTTTTGGGCTGGTTCATTCTTTACGATTGGGAGAATTGAGATCCGTAATACTCTTGGCGTTCCACACTACTCTTTTATTTAAAGTCAGTTGTGCTGAACACAACATGCCACGCTCTCCGACCCACTTTCCCCCTGCCTGCTGCAATGGTGAACTTCTTCCATCCGACAATCGGTCGACTCGTTTTGGTCGATACAGATGACAGGTTCATTAATAAATGGGACATATACATCCAAAACAGCTAATTTGTCAGGATCATTCTCACTGGAAATCTTCGATCACTCACGGACAAAGACGCTGCGAGGGCAACTGTGCAAGTGAGAAATTGAAATACCATAGAAAAAAAAATAGAAAAATAGAAAAAAATATAAAAAATATAAAAAAAAGAAAAATTCTGATTCCTTAGTTGGATTATGAGGTCATGTAAATTTTGAAATGAACTATTTTCAAGATTTCACCCAAGCCGGCTCCTTCTGATGAATGCCCTCTTTATCTTGACGATTGTACCGAGTGTTTCACTGTGCCCGATGCCGCAATTATCGTAGGAAAAGAAGATGGCGGTAATTGGACTTTCGATATACTTGAACTTCTTTAACGTGCATATTTATGCATCAAACATATTTTTTCAAGAATGTTAAAGTTCGTTATTTCAGCTGTTTCTCTAATAGGAGTTCTTCCATACTTCAAACTTTCTGAGATGCGTTCTGTAATAGTCGATCTGCAATGGACAGAGGTGCGTATTGTTGTAATTATGATCACATTATTACTCAACTGTCTTGTCGCAGTTCCGGTGAGGTTGCTGAATATTGATTAGCTAGGAGATAAACTGTACGTAAGATGGATATTGAACTGATTACTGTGATGCAGTAAATAATATCAAATTCAGGAACCATTTCGAGTATGTGCCAATCTGACTTACCTGCCTGGCGGAGCTTTACAAGCATCTTTGGCAGCTCGGAGATATACACCAGTCAGCTCAAAAGCAATGGCAACAGTTGTCGTGCTGGAATATCCAGCCAATGAGTACAGCGAGGTATTGCCCTTCATTCAGATCCATTCAGTTTTTTTTAATTTAAAAAAATTAAATAAAAATGTATAAATATGAAATGCATGACAACATTTTAAAGGTTGTTGTGAACAAGAGAGCCGAGATCAGCGCCGTCGAGGCTCACACTCGACCAGTTGATATGTCTGTGACTAGTGGACCGCCATGCGGGGATCAGAATATTGGTAATATTGTCAACTCCAGAAGAAGATTTTTTTAACCTTAATATATTCTAGGCCCAAAAGCTCGATCTCCTCAGTGGCTGCAATTAATTGATGCGGGAATTAAGCACGGCAAGAACACATCAACGTGAGTTGTGTTAATAGCTAGTCTACTGGTTTTGTAATCTGGGAACGAAAGTCATTATTATTTTTATTATTATTATCATATCAGTTTTTACATATCAGTTACGTGGTAGACGACATGCTCATCTCTGGAGCAAACAGCTTGTTGGGAACCTCCCTTCTTCTGTCTCATGACAATGATTACTACTGCGGGACATTCCGATTTCCTCAAGAAACGAATAGACTTGCAGCAAAAATTGACGGAGAATTAGAAGGATTCGTGATCCTGGTAAGTTTCTCAATGACCTTTGGAGTTTGTTAGGCTTCAACGCCATTTGTCATTTTAGTCACAATACGCGATGACTGGCGATATCCCCACAGAAGTTGCATATTCCATAACTCGTCTGAACTCAACCGATACGGTCAGGCATATTCCGAATTTCTCAATAAATGACATTTTTCCTTTTGCCTGAGATTAGAAAAAATGTACATTTTTAATTGAGTTGGGAAAAGTCGAATCAGAGGAGCACAGGCGTTTTTTTCTGTTTCGTCCTGATTTGCCCTTGTCAGAGGGTGAGAGGCATAAATCTGAAGAGGGGCAAGAATACAGTTGACCTTGTATAAGCGAAGGTCGCTGTTCAATGGAAAACCTAAAGTTGGTTCAAGTTAACAGTGCCGCGCGAAAGTGCCGAGTGAAGATTGATATGTCTAAATATGTAAATGTCCATTCATTTCGGATAACAAGAAACAACAAAAATTAAGCAAAGTGAAAAATGTTTCTAAGGAGGCAGAAATATTCCAGGAGTTTCTGCAATGGGAGATTGTTGATGTGGCAAACGAGACTTGTGAAGATTCTGAAGTGTTCAACCCATTTAATGTGAAGGTGAGTTCATTTTATTTTAAATGTATGTTAATTAAATTTAATTCAACAAAATTTAGACGGACGCCTGCTCGGAGGATAAGCCATTCCTGTGTGCAATCGGAGATCTCTCGACAAAGGTTCCGCTTCGGCAATCCTTTATATATTTCTTCTTTCAATCTCAGGTTGGCGATCTCAGTACAGGAAAGAGACAACACCTCTCAGTAATAAATCTTCCGTTGTCTGGAATTCGCACGGGTTAGTCTCCCTATAGCATATCCATTCTAGCTATATGAACTTTGATGACTAAGATCATCCTCAAAACGTATATACTCAAAAATATTGCATGTTAATTCCTCGATAGTAAAGTGAGAGATAAAGCTGAATTAGTTTAGCAGCGTTTGTTATTTTTCATTTCGGTTGATTGAAATTTTTCAGTTAGCGATAAAATGGTGCGACTCTCGTCCACAATCAGCAACGAGACCATTGGTTGCTATCGGCTGCGACCCATCGAAGATGTCAGTATATTCGTATTATACTGAAATTATAATTGTCTATATCTATACCGCAGAAACAGTATAGATCGATACAATTATAGTTTCACTAACCAATTTACAAAGAAATTTCTCGATATCTCGATGAAAGAAAAATTAAATTGAAGGCTTCCTTCACATGGACCGTATACTCGAATCAATCACTCAACTCATTACAATCTCTGATGGCTGAGCGACTTCATCTCAATACCTTCCAAATTGCACTTGATTACAGTCGAGAATTAGTCGGAGGACGATGTTCCTCCTATCGTGTTACAGTGCTTGGTCAGTCGCGCTTACTTTATAAAAATAAACACTTTGGAAAATGTAGGATGTTACAAACAGAGAATGAAATAAAATTGACTTATCCTAGGTAAAGTTTCACATTTCAGAGTCGAATGAACGGCTTGCTGATATTCTATTTATCTTCGATGTTGAGAACAAAAAATTTCGAGAAGATCCACCTCTCATCTGTGGGGAAAAGGATGAGCCAGTTCCCTCAATGATTTCAACCGTAACTCCGACAACAGTCACTGCTTCAACTAAGAGTATTTCGACGACAAAGTCATCAGAATCGACAACTGCTTCTATTTCTCTGTCCACTTCTACAACATTACCGGCTACAACAACGACGACAACCGTTAAATCTTCTAGATCCCTGTCAATTTTCCTGAACATTTGCCTATTATTGTGTCTGAACTGGTAATTGAAAAAGCTATTTTATGTTGTGTGTGACATATATTTATCAAATAAAAAACGCTGGCGAACAAGGCGATCCATTGTCAATAATGAACCATTGATAAAACAATTTCGATAATACTGGAGGTTCGTTTATCTATTCGTTCTTACTGGTCTTAAATAATGGGTGAAATGAAGGATCGTAAACAAAGTTTAGATATGTCGAACGGGAAAAGCTGTCTATTCGGCTTAAACTAATGGCAAAGGTGAGTGTAGATGAAAAAAAAGGAACTGGGGTAGAATAAAGTATCTGAACAAGGGAAGCAGCTCCTATACTCTTTGGGTGCTCAAGTTACTCTGTTAGTAATACAGGTGGGGCAAGGCAAGTATTGAAAATGGAAGAAGAGATGGTTCATAAATAGGGCCTGCGATAAAGCAAAATAGAGATGCTAATCATCTCGTTATCCGGACTATTCTTGAAATTAAGGAAACTTGCATTTTGTATGACCCCGATCGTTTTGGACGATTCTGTATCGGGAAAATTAAGAGCCGTAATTGGACGCGGAAATTCGAAGCCTGGGAAAAGTCTAGTAAATCCTTCGTAATCACTGTACTGAATCAAAGAGCAAAGTGTTGCCTAAGGGAAATGCGTAATTCAAATGTCGGGAGTAGAAAGATTAGCATAAGATGGGCGCTCGGGAGCATTTTGTATTGGTGCAGCTCCGATCGAATTCTCCACGTTCACATAGGAGTGCCTCTCCTGAAATATATTTCGAGTTGATATATCTCAACACAGACATATTCATATCAGTACTTTTAAGTACTTTTAAGTAGTTTAAGTACTTTTAAGTTTTAAGTACTTTTAAGTACTTAAAAAAATCACCTGTACAGTTGGTTCAGAAAGGGGAGGAGCAGCAGGGGCATCTATGCTCGGTACAGATGTGGAGAGTTGGCGAGAAAGTGATGATGGAGAGTTAAGTCTTGCAGGGAGAGGTACCGATGTCGATATTGATCGATTTCCCGCTGACTAAAATCATAGATATCGTATAACGAAAAGTATCGGAATAGAATAACGCAGATAACCAATAAATATTTTCAAGATGTTAGATAGAAATATCCAGGCGCCCGGTGTATCCAACATTCACAAAAAATGCGATGGTATAAATACCTTTTGAATCATCTTTCATCTTTCGAGCACCTTTCGCACCCCATTTCACGAAATACCAACGTCGATAATGTAAATGCGTACATTACGTGTTACTCTGGGAGGAAGAGGTGGCGGGGGAAGGGCTGGAGGAATCGACTCGGATGCTGAACTGATTTCGTCAAAAGAAATCAGGTTACTGCTCTGAAAAGCTGTTTGAACTGATATCTTTTTCAATGCTGAAAATCGCTTAACGATTCAATGATAATAGCCATTGTTTAATAGCCATAGTTCATTATAAAAGGAGATTCAAAACGATTTTACGCTCACTCTTGTATTGCACGTGCTGTTCAGTTCAGTGAGTGGTCTGTTCACAGTTTTTCTCTCTGCTGGTGAGTCTTCGACGACTTCAATCTCCTCTCGATATTTATCGATGATTATCCTCGCTGTACCCTTGATCTCATCTCGGCAGAAAGGACATGTGTTTCCCGCCTCTGAGTCCTGAAAATACAATCACGGCTAATCAATTCTAAATAATACTATTTAAGTAGGTCAATCTCCTTTCCATTTTTGTCAATAGTTAATTAATGACAAAAAATTGTTCATGCTGCTAAATAGCAACGCAAACTTCATGTTAATCACAATCATAATGGTATTCGTGTGAACTGACATTCCATTGGACAAGACAAGTAGAGCAGAGTAGATGGCCACATGGTTCCAGTTTCACATTCTTCTCGTTGTCGTCACAGATTTTGCAAAGTTCAAATGTCGTCCCGATTTCGCAGTAGATCTTGTGTTGGTCTGCTGTTACCTTAAGTATTAAGATATTGTTGAATCTGAAGTCAAAGCGCAAACATTCAAGAGTAAAGGAAATGATATACATTGAGAAAAAATATTGAAAAAACTAACAGCTACTCTGTCAGCGGCCGGCACTTCTACTTGCTTCGACAGGTCCATGTCCTTGTCATTTCCATCGGGCCAAAGATAGCTGAGAAGGTCATATTGTTTAATAATAATATTTTCTTTCAAAAAAGATAAAATAATTTAACTGACAATCCCTCTCGACCTCCTTCGTGCAATGCTTGGATGAGCGACTTGTTCTGGGGAATTGTCTGGTAGATTTTTCCATCAGGAGCGACGTAACCAATTGCCCATTGTCCAAGACGAGTGCAAGACATGCGGAAGACATAACTGGAATAATCAATATTGAAGATATGGTTATAGAAACATATTGCAGAAAGCTATCTCACCTTCCCGGTTTATTTATAAATCGATCGAGTCTCTTGCGCACTTCATCGTACGTGAGAAATGCAACGAATCCTTTGTGATCGATAGTAAGCAATTTCCAGTTCTCAATCAGCGACTTCCATGGATAAAACAGCCTGAAGCTTATATTAAAATATATACATAAATAAATATTTCACAACCTTGTGAAGACATCAAATTCGAACATGGAAACGTAGTCGTTGCACGTCAAATCGATCGTGCATTTCAAATTGTTCTTCACCTATAATTACATCGTGTCTCAGAGAAATCGCGCTGTTTAATTTTTCTCACATTCTCAGGGATCCTTTGCGATTCAGCTAAAGAGACGATGAATTCTGCCCAAGGAACGCAGATCCTGCACAAATACATTACTTATTGCATATTTTAACGACTATTCGAATTCCTTTCGATGCCAGTTAATCAGCGAGAACTTGTGTGTTGGAAAGATCAGAATTTCACTTCTCAGGATTCATACCTGGCCTTGAACGATGTTTTCCAGAAAGCGTCAGCCTCCCTCTTTGTCAGTCGAAACTTGTCGGCCACGAATTCTCCGTTCTGTTTATAAATTATCTGCCGGTTATGTAATTTGCTGTCTATGATCTATATATTTTCAAGGAGTGCAGCAATAAATTAAAAACTAAGTGAGCGACACAATACCTGGAAGAATGCCCGTAACTCAGAGAGCATGTGAGAGAATACGAGCGAGAGTTTGGTTAGTTTCCGTCTCTCATGGCTTTCGTCGTTGTAGATTGAACTCGATTTGAAGAGTTTTAGCACCTGCGTCACATAATTATAATTATAAGCATAAATGCAGTCTGTATCAAAATATTTATTTTTCATAAATAATAACTTTCAATTCATATTCATTACTTATATTCATGTTATAACTTTTAGGCTGAAAATAATTAATACCTCTTTGCACTTGAGTTGAGCATTAGACATAAATAGTCCCATGTATTCATTGGAACGCATAACGTTAGGATCACGGGTGAAGATGGCTGGGAATAAAAGGAAAATCAATCATTTTCTATTCAACGTCACGTCCTGACGCTCCTTTTCATCATTAATTCGGAATAAAAGTTGGAAATAGAAACACTGGATTGTTTTTAAACTAACCCTAATTAAGTCTTCAAAATTAAAATCGTAATTTAGTACTCACCAATCAATTGTGTGAACGTATCGGGGATAATATCTAGAATAAAGGGAGGCGAGTTCTTAAGATTGAGCTTTGGAGTATTGCAAGCCTTGATGACAAGATCCATAAGTTTGTAGAGCTTATCGAATGTCTTGCGATCCTGAAGACAATGAATATTATAAAAAATATATTAATCCTCATGACATCGAAAGTCCCGGGACGAAAGGTATTCGTCTTCATTGTTTCCTTCACGACTATAGGTGTATAAAATTCAGTAAGTTCAAGTTGTTTTCATATCGAATCAATATCACTAACCGAAACGCTGAACTGAATGGCGGCAAATCCGTTGTTGTACATCTCAGAGTAAAGTGCGTGAACTCGCGTGGTTCCGGCTTGAGATCCCGATGAACCCGGCATCATTGACTGAAAGAGATTTATTGTGAACGTTTAATTTAATGTACGAACTCCCACGGTAATCACAAATAATGTTCCATGAGCTATATAAAGTAAGAAAATGATTCAATATATTTTATAAATATTTTATTGTTTCCTCAGAAATATTCAGTAACGGAATTTCATAAATGGTCAAGGTGAGATATGTGATTTTCCCAATTAATCACCAACCTGAAGACGAGTGATGAGACTGTTCGCGAGCTGACTCATTCTTCTGAGTGTCTTTCCCACTTAGACGGGGTACAATTGAGAAAACGCCTTAAATTGGTGATTAATCCACTGAAAATTTGTGTATGTCTAAAATATGTTCCAAAAAAATATATTTAACGACCTCTCGATGATGGAGTGCTCTCCTAAGGCAAGATTATACTGTTTTCTACCGCAACTTCCTTTCGCAAGGGAAGATTCTGTGGGCTCTCTTGAGGTTGTTAGATAGCCTATTGGCCACCATCAACACTGTAAAGGTAAACGTTATTATAAATGAGAAGTGCCGACATATGAACAATAATATGGAATTGGGCGAAACGAAAGTAAAAGAAACAGAGGTTAGAGAGAGAAACAGAAAATAGAGAGGAAGTGGGAGAAAAGAGAAGAGGCGAGTGAGTCATCCTCTGTTTAGGTTTAGCCATCTGAGGATGGGAACAAGATTGATCGAATGAAATGCAATGGATAATGGTGCGAAATTTCACGAAATATGAGGCACATTATTTTAATATCGATGATGACGATTAATCGAGAGAACTGGAGAGATTATTCACACCTATCTTTCCTTCTTGGACACATTCCAATAGAGGTTGAATGACTCACACTACTACAATATAGCTACTCAAATATAACGTTCACTACTATTACATGAGTTGGATGAAATGAGAGAAGAATTGGGGTTTTCAAGGGGTGACTCAGCTTCTAGGGCCGCTTTCCTTCGTTATCCCTGCAGTCGACATCTGCTCTATTTCTCATCCATCTTTTTTCTTAGTCACTCCTCGACGTCTATTCTGAGAAATTGACCGAAAAATTAAGAGAAAAAGAATTTGGTTGAAGTAAAGAAGGGATACCATCTATCTAGACTTACTATCGAGTTCATACAAGAGGGGTAGGCTGAAAAATGAATGCTATGAGATGAAATAAAAAAGACCACTCAGAGATCGGTCGTTTCAGCAAGAGAACGCTCGAATAACGCACACGATAAGTACTTTGGAGACTGGTAAGCAGTAGTGAATTGGTGGTTATCACAGTGAGGTATTCAATCGATCGAACGGATTATCCCTCTCAATCTATTCACGCTCATTCCTTCTCTATTCCCCTATTCTAATAATCTCACCGATTTTTGACGTTATTTACGACCAGAGGAAATGTACCCTGTGTGCAGTATAGTTAAGGAATGACTCGCCAAAAGGTAGCATGGCCCGATCTTCGTGCAAATCGATCGCCTCATGTGTGCTCGCTACACCAAACGAAGTGAGTCATTCCATCTCTTCCTTTCTCTCGATCAGAAGAGAAGGCACGCGGGTATTATGTCCACCTCGATACACATCAAACCAACAGAAACCAGCGGATTGTAGGGATAAAGGAAAAGTGGAAGAGAAAATCACTTTGAGACTTTTCCATAATTAAATGCGAATTAGCGAAGAAAGGTGGAATAGACAAAGGGCACAGAGCTAATCGTTACAACGGGATTGGACAAGGAGAACGATAATCGCAAAGAAAAGCGCAGAAAATAACTGAGAAAAGAAGAGAGCAATATGAGAGAGAGAGAGTACACGCGATGAAGAGAGGAACAGTGTGCAGGCTGGGTACACAATAGCGAACGAGTCACAAGGCACGCGAGCGCGGCCGCGCACGCATCTCTCATAAAGTTTAGTGGGACACATTCCCTTTTTAATGCAATATTGATGCAATAAGCGTTTAAAAATCTTGATAATATTATTCAAGCATTTTGTGATGAGTGAAGCTATCTTTTTTTGGTTTCCCACGATATAAAAGAAGGCAAGAATATCATGCCAACGATGCGAACAGGAAATAAAATTTGAATTAAAAAAATTTTCTGTGTACAGTCTCCGATCATTCGATACTATCTCATTTTGCAAATAAAACGATTTTTATATTTATGTTTCTCCCAAGAATCTAATAATATATATTTAAAAAAAAAGAATTTGGTTCATAAAAGTCAGCAATCAAAAAATTATGGAAAGAGACAAATGGTGAAACTATGGATGCATTAAGTGGCGGAATCTCGAAATCCAAAAAGACCCATTCAACCTCAAGCAAATGACATTAGTAAAACTCACATCCCAAATAATGACCGAATAAGTAAACATTCATGATAGCGAACATGAATGGATTAAATTTGATGTTTAATCTATTTTCCATAAACAAACAAGTACATACTCCACTAGGCTATGCGCCGTTTTAATCCTTGGTCTCAGCCGAGTGACTGAACCCGAGAGCTGATTACGGTAGGTATCTCTAGGATGCAGCGTTTTGTGGTGTTACTCACCTTCTTTTATTCATGCCTACTATCCTTCTTTGACATATGGTGTACTCTATTTTTCTTGCAAACAAAGACAAGTAGATAGTGGAGAGCTCATGGAGTCATACTTTTGAAATGCTCATGGATTCATATATCTGGCAGCATCCATGTTTGACGTTCATTTCCCTAAAATAAGGCCAGCTCTCGCACTAGGTTTTCCATTGACAAGTATTATACGTTTAACTTTTTCGATAGAGCAGATAGAGCAGGTGGGATAGAGGGGAGGGCGAACTTCCTTCATATAAGAGAGAAGAGGCGGCCTGGTTTCAACCTTCGCCTCTCTCTCATTTTTTGCGCTTTCGAACAACGGGGTCTACCTCTCACTTACTGCTGTCTTTCCTCTCTTCTCTATGCATCGTCTACCTATCTCCTTTCATCTTATTCGAGTTCACCAGTTCCTAGTGTCCTTCCCCTTTCCGTTCATTTTCTCGGTTTATGGGGTAGCTCAGCCACTAGATCGATTTAAAACATTTTTTTATTATCTTATTCTTTCTCACTCGCCATGGCCCAATTTTGTTCAGTGCAATTGCACTTTCCTAGATATAAATTTTGGCACAACCGGCGGAGTTCTGAGTTCCGCCCGCGATATGTATGTCTTAAATGCGAGGACGTATACATCTTTCTTTTTTCTTGAAAACGTCAATTCTTTGTATTGCACTGAGTGAAAGAGCGATTGTTGGTAGAGGATGAGGGAGGGCGTATGCCATCTTTTCGTCTGCTCGGCACTCAGCTCACTTTTCACCCGCCACTTTGACTTTTTTCCTTCATCTGCACAGAGAAAGAGAGAGTGGAGGAAGCGTAAGAAAGAAGGCAAGAGAGGATGATGAAAACGCTGAGAATATCTCGCAAATAAATATCGTCTGGAGTTCACTTTGTAATCACCGTTTGAAAACTTTTCATTTGCCATTCGTGTCGAATTGATGTTGGTTTAATACAATTTTCAATTCAAAATGCCAGCACAAACCTCGTTACTAACTACTCAAGGTCTCTTCCGACAATGGAGAGAGGAATATCGTTGAGCAATCTATCGTGAGTTATCAGTGAGCTATATGAGGCCGTTCGCCTAAGGTTCAACAAGCCTCCGCAGAGGTCGGGAACAGGTAAAAATTCGAAAGGTCTAAAAAGTTGCCCCTAGGGGTTATTTTTGATCCTCTACACGATGGGACACTCGATTTCGCAATATGTCCCCTCCCAGCTCCAGAGGGGGCACCCCCCATTTTGGCCAAAAACGTGTTTTTCGAGTTTTTCTCGCCGGGAAGTGCCCAAAATGGCACGAAATCTCGCGACTTAAAACAGAATTTTGTGCTCTATCTCATGGTTATATTGATTTATCATGACTATTTTTCGTTTTCGAGAAAAGGCCGATTTTTGACCCAGAGGATAGCGCAAGAAATCCCTTCAGGAGTTGATAGAGCTGGTTCTGCTGATCATTTTGGTATATTGGACTAAGGTTTTGAGTTTACATATTGAGGTTTCCGGGGGGTGGAGCGAAAATGGGACACAAAAAATTGTCGCGAATACCCCCGTGTTGGTGCTCATTTTGTAGAGCTCGTTGAACTGATAATTTTTTGTGTTGGACTTTTTCTTGGAAACGTTTCCTTAAGAAATTACAATCGCCCAGAGAGGCCGTTGTCGCGTGATGTCCGATAATCACTTTTTCGATAGTTGTAACTTCTTAAGGAAACATTTCCATGAAAAAGTCCAACACAAAAAATGATCAGTTCAACGAGCTCTACAAAATGAGCACCAACACGGGGGTATTCGCGACAATTTTTTGTGTCCCATTTTCGCTCCACCCCCCGGAAACCTCAATATGTAAACTCAAAACCTTAGTCCAATATACCAAAATGATCAGCAGAACCAGCTCTATCAACTCCTGAAGGGATTTCTTGCGCTATCCTCTGGGTCAAAAAATGGCTTTTTCTCGAGAACGAAAAATAATCATGATAAATCAATATAACCATGAGATAGAGCACAAAATTCTGTTATAGAGCGCGAGATTTCGTGCCATTTTGTGCACTTCCCGGCGAGAAAAACTCGAAAAACACGTTTTTGGCCAAAATGGGGGGTGCCCCCTCTGGAGCTGGGAGGGGACATATTGCGAAATCGAGTGTCCCATCGTGTAGAGGATCAAAAATAACCCCTAGGGGCAACTTTTTAGACCTTTCGATTTTTTACCTGTTCCCGACCTCTGCTGAACCTAAGGCAAACAGCCTCATATGTGATCATTATGAAAGCGGAATCTCGCTGAATGTTTGATACTCAAAAGTTCTTATCACTTTAACAGCTTCTCTCTTCCCTCTTTCGTACTTCTTGCTTCCCAATCATCTCTCACTTATTTCTTCATATTCAGAATCATGAGTTTCGATGAAACGACCCCTCTTGAACAACCTGCTGCGAATCTTTCCTTCATCAGGAAATATTTCCAGGGAAAGACAAACTCGGAATGGTTAGTTTAAAGTGAATAAAATGCTTAACACCTTGTGATGATGAGATATTTTTAAAAATTTAAATATCACATATCACATTAGTAACGCCTTTTTTGTAAGCTTTTATGCAAAAACAAAACAAAATCGATATCAATTGGAGATACTCAGTAATTCTTGTCATAAAGGAGATATACTGTTCTCTTCTTAGTGAAGCTTAGGAGTGGACGAGAGAGGAAAATCGATAAAACTGTTTTATTTAGTAGTGAAGTGGACGTGACGAATCTTCTCAAGGCGAATATTTATATGAAAGGAAAAGTTCAGGTAGACTAATGCATGCATTGTTGTAATTGAATATCAGTATTTCCCACGCTAATTGTAAGCAAAAACATTTTAACTGAACAGAATTGCTATGGTTGCTCTCTCAAAAATCCAACTTTATTTCGTCGATTGATAAGATATTTATGAGACGAAAGGCTTGGTGACCTCGAACCACCCAGCACTAGTCACATTTAATGGTCACAATCAAGAATAATTTTGTTCGAGTATTCGACCGTCAAGTTAAACTATTTTGAATATTGATTCTCCTCAATCAAATCACGAAAACGAGTTAAAGTCATTTTTCAGGCTGTAGAACTTTTCACTTCTCAAAATAGCAATATCCGCTTTACTGTCAAACAATTCATGAAGTTCTTCAATAAGGTACTTTCGGAAAAAAATTTTTTAGAATAAATACTTTTGGCCAGTCATAGTGGTACCATTTACAAAAAAAGCAATTTACTAAACCCAACATATTTGAATAAAATTAATTAAATATTTAGAAGTTCAGGTGTCCAAACTTAAGAAGTTTCCCCCTTCTCCGGGAATAACTGTGAAATATCTGTCGACCCGGTTATTGAGTCGTCACGCCGAAGAAATTGTGGTTGAAAATTTACTCAAGTGGATACAGATAGTTTGCACGATTATCATCGAAGACACAGAAGTCGTTAAGAAGTGAGGAAATATGCATAACATTGAATAAGCTTTATCACAGAAACGAAATTGTGCAAAAATTCTTCGATATAAACGAGAATGGGGAGCCTCAGTACACTCAAGCTGTATCGTATGAGTACTTGAATGGAAAGTATGTCAAATAATCGACACATTCTTGCTTTACAAATATTACAATGTTCCAGAAAATGTATCATAAACGCGTACGACTTGCGGGTTGTGCTGAATGAGACTAACTATAGCAAGGTCTATGAATAGTTGACATGACTAAAAAGACAGCGATCTTAAGTTAATTTCATTTATCAGACGTTTCTCGCAACAACGAGATATCGGACGACTTGCTGCAGTATAACAATCTACGATAAAGCATTTATTCTTCGAAATGACGAGGTGATCTCACATTTTCTGAATATTTTTTCAAACTGTGATACAGTATGATATCATGTGATATCCTCAATGATATCATGGAAATTTAGTGGTAACTCGAAAAAAGAAAGTGTAGAACTCCCAACTATAATAGTTGTTTTCTAAGTGTGAATCATTATCAATTTTTCTGTAAATATGGGACCACTCACTCACTATGAGGCACTATGAGGCACTATGAGGGACACACTATCTGAGAACTGTGATTTCATGATAGCGCCTTGTTTTTCTACAATTTTGAGACTAGTGAATTTTGTTGGAACCAGAAAATTTTTTTAAACCCCCGATATAGAGTAAATCGTCAATTAGCTATAAGGAGTGTATCGGTAGCTCACAAAGAATTGTTCAGGCTGCTCAAAAATTGAAGAACGAATTGAATTCACTGAAGAAGATCACTTGCACAGCTGCACCTATGTGCAATCGTCTGCTTCACTCATTTTCCTCTTTCCTCTACTTCTTCATTGTTACTCCCTTTTACCCAGCAGGATCTGTAAGAAATTTTTTGCCAAGGAATCCTCATTTAAAAATATTAATCAGGGGAAACTTATTTTAGCTAGAGAATATGTGCAAAGGTGGTACATTGTCGGAAAGACAGACAATATTTATCGCCTCTTCTCTTGCCCTATCGCTCAACTTCCTGAATAATATGCAGGAACCGATAGTTCTGAGGTGAGCAGAAGTGCCTTGATATTTGTTTTAAAAAAATTTCATAGGACGCTGGAAGCCTCGAACATTCTCATCGACCAAGATGGCTATCCTATTCTTGCGGATTTCAGCAAAGCAGCTCCTTCAGAAAATGGGATTGATGAACGACTGGAATGGCTCCTGCGACTGATATAGTTAATTATTTACCATTTATTTTTTATTTGGTTCTCTATTATTTTCAGCTCTCTCAAAATCAATCGATGCTCAACGGAAACATTGTCTGCTAATGTAGATTGGTTTATGCTGGGAATGCTGCTCGCTCAGATTTCTAAGGGCTGCGATTACAAGCACTTCAATGCACTGGTTTCATTTTGCTGCAGAAGAGACGTCACCAGAATGATTGGCCATCTCCTCAGAAATGTGATAATACAATTTGATTTTTAACTCTATAGGTTCATCAAAACGTTCAGATCCATGGCATAGATAAAGTAGAATCTTTGATGGACGACATCAGCTACCGTTCCTCTCTTAGCGCGTATGTTCATTCTCGTAATCTTTCAATATAAACGTAAAACTTTTAAATTTTAAAATTGAAATGAAGCGTTTGTAGAAAGCGAATTCCATCTCCACTCATTCCCCTCTTCAATGATATAATGGATGAGGAGGATCCTCGTAATTATCCCTGTGCTCGATCCCCACAGATTAGAGAGCAATGTGAGAACACATTTTGATTAAAATGTAGCTTCGACCGTTCTTTTTTTAATGGAATGTTTAAAAATCTTTCATAGAGACAACTTAAATAATTTCAGATAATCTGTTTCCTGAGCAAGAACTGATTAACGGCGACAGCTTTCAGCCGAACCCATTCATTGACCCTTCTCACGCAAAGATACTCATGAGAGAGCGCAAATACCAGGCACATTCATGTCGTAAGCTGAAAAGAGAGAAAAATACCTCTCCCCCAGTATACAGCCTGCCAGAATACGTGATATTAGCTTCTGGATCGAAATGTTCATAAATGTTCTCCAGCAAACTCGTAGAATTTTTAGAACAATCACTGAGTTTATCAACATTTCCCGTTTATTATGACAATTTTAAATTCAATCGCCGTTGTTTCTCTATAGCTTGAATAAATCCTGACTTCTTCTTCGATATTGAATTCCTCAACTCTTCAATTGATATGCGTGTCCTTGACGATTCGTGTAAAATACTCACCATCTTGTTTTTGTACTCTTCACTGTGATTGTTCGTACGTGCAGTATCGAACCTCTGGATATCGACGCCTGAAAAACCTGAACGCTTATATCACAAATTTATAAGAACAACACCTTTTGACGGACTTGGTATTTCTTGCACTTAATAAACGAGAAAACGGCTTCTCGCAGTGTGTGTTGAGTAGTAAAGAAGATTATTAGATTCACCACTCCCTACGGCATAGTAATGTCATATAGTTAATGTATCCACTCACTTTGTTTAGATTTAGAATATAAAAAAAGTTAGAAGTAGTCTTAGGGTTGATTAGTAGAATTATATCGGGAGTTGTGAATAGGAGTATAGTATTCAGAGTAATCAAGACAACTGTTGTAGTCGTTCGCAGAAGTTTCTTCGTACTATTTGACGAGACTTGTGCACGGCTCATTACGCGAATATTCTGTATATCACTCATTTGATAAGGTGATAAAAGTACTGAGAAGAAGAAAATAGCACAAGCAACCATTAAAGCAGAGTTTTGAAAATCTAGAGAAACCGCTCACCATATATATTCGAGCGAAGATAGGAATGTATACGATTGCACATGCACACGATCCCACTACTCTTGTCAGTCTCAGCACCATGTACATATCTGCAGTTGTTCCTTGTGCAGTTGTGCAAGTTGCTTGTTGCTGCATAGATAGGTCATGAGTCGACTCGATCGGAAGTCATTCAACTCACGTTGTGTATAGTATTAGCGCGTGAGCTCGTTACTATGCTCGCCACGAGCATTAAGAGTGGAATAGTAAATGTGACCGAGAAAAGAATAATCACTGAAGGCGGCTTAATTAGTCTTTACGGTGAAAGATCCAAGAAAATACCGTAGTTAGTTGTCATTTTAATGTATCTTATTGGGAAGAAAACCCCAAAAAATCGATCGATAGAACATATTAACACGAGAATTCCTGAAACATGACACTATGGGAAGTGACTTTGCCTCTTCGTACCTGCGCCCGGAGTAATGTAAACAAATAAAATGATATGAGGAGTTAGAATGCACTGATAAATTGTGAAGAGAGGGAAATCTGAAGAATTTAATAAAAACATATATATGTTAGAATATAAGGCTCACAGGTATTGTTCCATGCAAGGAAGAATCTGTATACTGCTGCTATTGCATAAGTCAATCCGAAAATAATATCAAAAAAGATGCACCCAGCGTACAACAAATACTCCTTCTGTGTTCTTAGTTTTGCACTAAAACAGTGTTGTAAATATCTCTCACGAGATTAAAATTACATACTTTGATATAATGACATAGAAGAGAATCACGTTGACTGCTACGATCACGAGTCCTTCCCAGAAGTAAAGATGGTACGAGAGGAAATCACCCTGCCATTTTTTTCAATAAATCCAGAAACTGAACTGAATAGATAACAAAGGAAGTACTGTAAAGTTTTGTGTAATGTCAAAATAGAAAACTGAAAAGATTTTGAGGAACATTATGGAGCTGGTGACGAATATAGTTAGTACTAGTTACTCACATCAGAAGTTTTCACAGCGGAGCACACCTCCTTATCGCTCATGTCCAATAAATAGAGGAAGTGAACGAGTCGGCCTCGATCTTCAATCAACCACGCACACTCACTACAAATTTTCTCGCAATGATGGAAAAAGTAATGTAGTGAAACGATATCGTTAGCCCCGCTAGAGATGTGGTTATTAGCTTCCGTAGAATGGGAGGAACTTACTCTCTTCTATGGCTTCAGCATGATCTTAGTTTCTCAAATATACAATTACCGCTGAAAAGGAAAGTATCGAAACATATGCTTTTGCAACATTCTGACTTTTCCTTCCTCCGACGAAATTAGGTTCGTTAAAGCCGCGTGGCTTGGCACAGCAACATGTGAACACAATTGCGAGTGATTGGGATAAGGGTGGGAGACACGCTCCTGAATGAAGCCTTATTAATGCTCATAGACTTGGTTCTCTGGTGCATCCAATATGTTTCATATCAGAAAAAATTAGTTGAGTAAGATGTAGTAATGAAGTTTAAAGATCAGAGATCGCTGGGCACGTGATGAGGTGAATGATAAAATTGATAGCCCCATATACACTCTCGATGGGTACACTCTTCCTCTCGCCTCATTCATTTCGTGGCGTTTTCGCCTCGCTCAGCTCACTCGTAACACTTCAACCCTATCGATTGTACACTTCAATCAGTAATCAGTTTTCCTCAAATATTTATTTATTTGCTATCGATGAAACTGTTTTTTAGTTGTTGAAGAATAGTACAAACGAGATAGTACAAACGAGAAGCCATGACGAATGTCGAGTTTGATATGATCGTTGTCGGAGCGGGGATAATTGGTAAGTTCGTATAATTTGATAAATATATAAATTAAGTTGCTATAGTGTAACTTAATCATGATCAGGAACTTGCACTGCGTACCACGCACAAAAAGCTGGGCTGAGAACTCTTCTGATTGAACAAGTAAGATCGATCTTTCGATCTAGAACTATATAATACATGTTCTCAGTTCCCTCTTGGACACGGATATGGAAGCTCTGCTGGAAAATCGAGAATAATTAGGCAAGTGATGTTTTATACATTTTAATTACTTTTTAAACTTTAGATATGCTCATACCGATCCTCAGTATCTTCCTCTGGTAAAAGATTCGTACGAACAAATTGAAAAGATGGAGAAATTGCGCGGGGAGAAGTTGTGGATGTGAGGGCAATCATTATCTTTTTAGCATTTATTTCCAGAAATTTATTTTTAGAAAAACAGGCATGGTTTGGATGGGACAGAAGGCCGAGATCGAAGGAGTTGCGAAGATTCTAAGTGATTTCAAATGTGACCATGAGCTTCTCTCTAGCTCTGAGGTTGGAGGTTGACTGATTCAAATTATATTATCTCATTCGAGATCGGGAAGCGTTATCCTTCCCTCAAATACGGAGAGGAATGGGCAGGATTGATTGATCCAATGGCCGGATGTATTCTCGCTGATAGATGGCTTGCTGTATACCAGGTCTCAATCGATTCAATATCATTAATCTATTTGTTTCTTTGTTAAAGTAAAGTTATAATGAGGTGTTTGAGTTGTACGAATTAGCTAAAAAACGAAAGTAAATTCGAAGTTTTTCGTTAAGGACGAGTTCCGTAAGGCAGGCGGAATTATCTGCGACGAAACTCGAGTAGATTCGTTTGAAGATGGCGATATGGTGCAGATTAAAACAAGAAAAGGAGTGTTCCGCTCAAAAAAGGCCGTGTTCGCTCTTGGAACATGGATTAACAAGCTGATTCCTGGACTCCCTGTGCAGTCGAGGGTTAGAATAATTTATTTTAGTCGAGGGTTAGAAAATTGAATTTCAGAATGAGTTGATAAGTGTTGCATACTGGAGATCAAAAAATGAGAAGGACGCACACCTCACAGAGCCAGCCAATTACCCTATTCTTCTGGCAAATGAGGGTCGTATTGGATGGTATTCGCTGCCCTCTGTTGACTACAAGGGAGCAGTTAAAGTATGAACTGTCCCATGCATCTTTTTAAAAGATATTCTGACTTAGTTTGCCTACCACGAAGGACAAGTGTACGACATAAACAATGAAGTGGTCGATATGGATCAGGTAAAGGAATATTTTTAATTATATATCCAATGAAATGCTTTATAGAAGTTCATCGATGCTACTCGTGAACACATTCGTGAGCATCTCCCCTTCCTCGATGCTGAGAATGGACCGTGGAGAGTAGATAGATGCAAGTATGCGGTAAGTATTAAACAGGAGCAATACAGTGCATAGGTGTCTATTCAGAGGAAAATATGATTAATTGTTTTTTATATGATGTCCATAAGCTCGATCAAATTATATGTTTATATGTCATTCAATCAATGAAATTCTGATGTTAGATGTCTCCTGATGAGCACTACGTCGTCGATTTCCTTCCTGGATCTGGCAATATACAAGTAGCTGGATGCATGTCGGGAACGGGATACAAGGTAAGTTTCATTTCTCTCGTTTCATAAGAATGTGCAACATATGTTCATTGCTTTCAGAACGGCCCATCACTCGGGAAAGCGCTCACCCAAATCGCGATGGGCAGCCGTCCCTTTGTCGATCTTTCGTCCTTCTCTCTCAAGAGATTCACTCCCAAGTCCAAGATGTAGCTATCTCGTTTATCGGTGGCGAGGCACATAATAAAGATAGGAATCGGTGTACAATTGCAGATACTGACTATACAGGGAATGCATTACAATTGTCATCTAATACTTTAAAACGTTGTTTGCCTACTGAGCAAAGGCATCAGTGAAACGATTTGCTCTGAATATCGAGATATCGAAGGGCGGCTCTTTGCCTTGGACCATGTCTACGACAATTCTGCCTAGGGCAGGGGCGCACTGAAATATCATAATAGATGATTAGATGGAATTTTTCTCATTTAATTGATCGTTTTTTTTCCGAAAAAAGCACCATATTTTTCACTGAAACACATAGATTTCACAACGGCCCATCACTCGGGAAAGCGCTCCCCCAAATGTTGCTCATGCCCCTGCTCTAGGCTTCTCTAGGCAGGGACAGAAATTAATATTTAAGGTACCTTGAATCCAGTCCCGGATAGCATTGAACACAGCACAATGTTCTTGTTGTTCCCTAGATAGTCAACCAGATAGGCAGCATCGGGAGACATCTGTGATAAATCGTACCCTTCGATAATCATTTCTCATGTGTAAAAATATTTGGATTTTTTTGGATCAAAACGACCTTCATGTGACGATGAGGATGAACCATGAACAAAATACGATTCCATAATTTTTAAATACTTACCGTGTATTTGCAATGATTCACCCTGGTTGGTTCTTCCGAATCAATCAATGGCCAGAATTTCTCCAAATGTTGACGAGGTCTTTCAACAAAAATCTGAAGGAATCTTTTTTTGTACTTTCATGATTTATTAACCGACTCGAGTATAAAACCCACCTTGTCATGCTTCTCCGGCTCTTCTCCTGATGCAAAAACATCTCCACCGTGCTCACCGAACTGAAAATCATTTCCACCTAACGTTACAGAACTTTCAAGGTGCGACTCTTTATAAAAGACACTCTACAATATGAGAAGGTAAAGTTTAAAAAGGGGTTAATCTAGGCACTTTCGTCCTACGGGAGATCACAACTATGCCAGTAATACTACTAAGGCCAGAGAATACTGCTAAGCCAGTAATAATAAAGCCAGAAAAGCTCAATAAAACCCTTTCTTTCAAAGTTTCTTGCTTGCTACCTTGATTGCTCCAGGATAGTCAACTGTAGGAATTCCAAAATATCCACGTCCGCCGTCGAACTGATCATCAATGATGAAGACTGGCATTTTATCGGGTGAAATCAGTGACATATTCTTTTCTTCTCTTGGCTTCCAGTAGCACACCGATAGAGCCACATTCTGAAGAACTTGATAAGTTATGTTGCATCAAGAGTGTGGACAACCTTGGATTTGACGTTGAGACTGGGAACAAGCTCATTCACCCAAGAGCCTGCAGCAACGATTAGCTTTTTGCATCTGTGTTTGTGTTTTTGTTTTTGTTTTTGTGTTTTTGCGTAAAACGACCTGAATACCTTATTGGTTCAGAATATTTAGAGTGTAGAGTGATGATATCTCCCTCCTCAATCTTCGTAATCTTAATCCAGTCGATGTACGATCCTTTGTTGACGAGGAACTCGTTCTAAAGTTATCAGTTGGATGACAAGTCGAGATGTCATCAGGGTGGACTTACGTGGAAGGCCCACAACCATTTGTCAGCCAGAATTACACCTCCCTTCGGGTCGTACAGTCCTTTCCACTCTTGGCCATATGTGAACAACGGGAATCGTTTGTGTATCTTAATTGATCATTGAAACCATGATGACAGTCGGGAGAGAGGGACCTGTTCATAATCCAATATTTCATGCGCACATCCTGCGTCTCCGATGGTCTTCCCTAGTTTATTAACATATTGCTCGCTTCCCATCCACAAAAGACCCGTGTTTCTGAAACAGATTGGAAAATAAGAAAAAGAAACAAAATATATACGAAAAGAATATACAATCTCAACGCTCACATCCACAGGTTCTCCCCGCGGGTCTTCTCCAAATCAGCAATTTGCTCGTAGGTGTCTTTCACGATAGGAATCCATGCTGGATTCGAATGAGCATATCGAATGATTCTGCTTTTTCCATGAGAACTGCCCTTCCGGTGACCGAAACTATGCTGAATTTAATCTAAAGAATGGAGGGGGTGCAGCTATCACGAGTAAGTTTGTCATGACATCAGCCGTTATCATAATGCGCTGATAGGCGTGGTACATTTTTTTCTAAAAACACGCTACTTTTTAAATTAGTTTTCAAAATTTTAGAGAATAAACATGCCTGGTCGATTTTGAGCGTGCGAAGCCCGTTCTTGACTGAATGATATGCAGCACAGGAGCCGATAATTCCCGACCCAATAACAACGACGTCCCACAGCTCATCCGACATTCTCAGCACACACACTCCTCCAGTGCAACGAGAGAAGAGCGAGCCTTATCATCCATCCTTCCCTTCGTCTTGCCATTGGCCCTAAACAGAATCATAAACTACAACGGTAGAATGTAGTGTTGAGTTGCGAGAGTGATTGGTGTTGTTCGTTCCTCTTGTCATTATCTCTATATTATCTTTGTTTATCATCATGTCAGACTTACACTAATCATTCTGTCGGAATTCGATGGATTCATGGTGCAGGGATGACATTGTTCTTGAGAAGCATGACATGCGGGGATCTGAGCTGATACGGGTTGAGAGAGGCAGAGAGTGGGAAGGAAGGAGAGAGGGAAAGAAGGAGGCATGCGCAACATCGTCAGAAAAGGTGCAGCGATTAGCGAGGTGGCAGAGCACATAAAAGAGACGAGGGATCTCTTATCACTCGCCGCTTGCCGAGTCCCATCTTCTCTCGTCTCAATTTGTGAAGGATCGAAGAAGGAGAAGAAGAGCGACCATGATTGCAGATTCTAAAGAGAAAGGTCAGCAATTGAAGTAGCGAATGGGTACACATTCATGATAACATTAATTGTAATGTACGATATTATAGAGCTGCAAGGCGATTTGCCTGCAGCAATCGCTCCTCCCCGTGATGGAGTGAAGATCTACACGACATGGCCGGAGATGATCAAGCATTGGCCGAAGACAACTCTCTGCATCGTATCCAATGAATTCTGCGAGCGATTCTCATACTACGGAATGAGAAGTGAGTATTTATCTAGCCTTTTTTGTAGGTGTTTCTTATATTTTTATAGGGGGTAATCTATCAATGTTACTAAGTACAAAAAAATAAATGCCTCAATGTTCATAAAATGGTCATTATAACGAGTAACTTTTTTTTGAAAATGATCAAGCCAGTCAGCGATCTTTGCATAACAACATTGGGCGGATGATAGGAAAGTTGCTAATACCAAGATCATCTGTTATCAGTTATCATCTTAGTCGCTTTCGATCATGCGCCTTCACAGGTGGATCAGTCATATGTGGTAGATATATTATAAAAATCTATTTCAAAGAGAGATACTGCGTTGAATCACTTATTGGACTGATTGCGCTTACGTAGAGAGACTGTGATCCTTTCTCGGTGAAGGGATTACAAGAGAAAAGAATTTTCTTATCAAGGCAAATCATCCCGTCTCTCCGTAAATCACACACTCTTTTCTATCCAGTGAATCGGCATAAAGAGAGAAAGTGAGAGAAATTAGAAGCGCTTGCCCTGTGTCCGTGGTGATTCGTATTGACTATTCATTGATAAGAACATGAAAATGCTTACCAGAATTGAAGAAAGGAAAATGGTAATAAGTGTCGTCGTCAAACGATGCATTCCGATTTCAGCCGTGTTGACTTTCTACATTCTGAACGTGCTCAAGTTCCCTGAATCAACATCGACAATCTTCTTCAATGCTTTCTCCATTCTTTGCTACCTCACGCCCTTGCTTGGATCGATTATTGCCGACGGATACATTGGAAAATTCTGGTAAGGAAGATTGTCTAATGCTTCTCTAACGTCACTCATGATAACCTTGAAGGACAATCTTCTCCGTGTCGATCCTTTATACCATCGGACAGGTCACACTCGCTGTCGCATCCACACAGAACTGGACTTCATCCATTCATCCGTCAGTTGATTTGTACTATCAAAAAGAGAACAACACACGTACCTTTACATAACGATTCTAAAAGTATTAAACCACTTGAAGTGATTGCATTTTAAGGTGGCTAGATCTGACTGGTCTAGTGATCATCGGATTCGGAACAGGAGGAATCAAGCCTTGTGTATCGGCATTCGGAGCTGATCAATTCGATAAGGGACAGGAACGGATGCTCTCTATCTACTTCTCTATGTTCTACTTCTCAATCAATGCCGGTTCTATGATCTCCACTTTCATCTCGCCCATTTTCCGAGGTTTCATTTTTCAATTGCAACTGTTCACTCCAATAATCGACCTATTCAGCTCAACCTTGCCTTGGTCAGGACTCCTGCTACCCTCTCTCGTTCGGAGTTCCCGCAGTTCTCATGGTTGTCGCAACTAGTGAGCATCCCCTGTGCATGTGCATCATACATTTATATATTTCAGTTATCTTCATGATTGGATCCCCCTGGTACAGAAAGAACCCGCCGACTGAAAACGTTTTCGGAGAGATCGCGCGATTGGTCGGAGTAAGTGTCTCACTTTATTCCAGGAATCATTAAGTGATCTGGTACGTGCTTATCGGCTTAACGAGCTGATATGAAACACGCTGAACTTGCATTCTCGCGAATTCACGCGAGATTATCAATAGGCACCAAGAAGGAAAACTATAAGACAGTATTATCTTCAGGGAGCCATCAGTAACAAGTTCTCGAAGAGAAATGCTGGTCCTACCAAGCATTGGCTTGAGCACTATCTGGACACTCATAATTGCGAAAACGACCCGAAGTGCATGGCCCTCAAGGGAACTAAGAAGAAGACACAACATCTCTGTCAGAAGGTGCAGTATCACCCAACAAAGTACAGTTATATTTATTGAAAAAACTTTCAGAAGCAGTATGTTGCTGACGTGGTTGCTCTGTTCAAACTTATTATCATGTTCCTCCCCGTACCCATGTTCTGGGCACTTTACGATCAACAGGGATCCATCTGGCTACTCCAGGGTGAGTGTATTATGAGTCGAAAATGTATCAAACCTGTGCAATTCGCAGGAATTCAAATGGACTGCAACGTCTTTGGCATTCTCCTCCTCCCTGATCAAATGCAAACTCTTAACGCCGTCCTTATTCTTTGTTTCATCCCCCTATTCCAGGTAGAATTTTAAATGAAATTTCATTAGAAATAGACAATTTCAGGTCATTGTGTATCCTCTCTTCAGCAAGTGCTTTAACATTACGTACGTTTCCGCATGTTAATCTTCATTTAATTCATGGCATAATATGTTTTAGTCCTCTTCGCAAGATGGTTATCGGAGGATGGCTCGCATCTCTCTCATTCCTCATCACTGGATTTGTGCAGCTTCAAGTCAACGTAAGAAATTGTTCAAGATCATCTTGTTGTCTAACTGGTGACAAAGTATCCTTTCATAAACTTTTATAATAAAGCTAGCATCCGGAAAATATTAAATAGTAATCGCCAATTTTATAGAATACCCTGCCTCAACTTCCGGGAAGTGGTGTAGCGTATGCTTCATTCATGAACGTCTTCGATGCCGATAAGCTCTGTAACATCTCCGTCTGGCACATTGACCCAACAACGAATTTGCCTGTTGGAGATGCGTATATCCTTCCGCCGGATACTGTTAGTTATTTAGACCATGTCTCCATCGCTAAACTCATACTATTCAGTCCATGGTGGACATTCCCGACCAGGATAAATCTACGTTCCACATTCCCGATGGAAAGAACTCTTTCAAAATTTCATACGATGGCAAAAACTGTGGAACAGGAAGAACGACAGAAACGTTGGAAGTCGATCTCGCAGCTAAATCAGTTCGTAGAACACTTTTCTCAATCTCATTTACAGTATTTGTTGCCAGGTGAACTACATAGCAATTGGAGAGCAAGGAACAATCACCTCACCAGTTGGAACTGCTAAACCCACGGACGGAACGGGAGAATTCAGCATGGGGTATGCTTTAAATTATCAAAACTTGCCAATATGCATTGTAATTCGAAATCTGTTTTCAGTAAGATCATTATTTCAGAGTCACTCTTTTCACCAAAGACAACTATAACGGCAGTTTGTGTGTCTGTCGACTAACGACGAGCGATTTCGACGCAAATCATCCCTGCAATCCCAAAGCACCCGCTGACTTCTACTATTGGGAAATTGATTACAACCAGCACACTGATGACAGAGCGGTTAGCGAATAATTTTCGCAGTCGTTTCATAAAACGAACGACTTCAGGATTTCCTCGATGTTGTGAACCCACTGAAAGGAACAACTCCCGGATCTGTTACTAGCTACCAATTCAAACCTGTGAAACCCGGAAAGTGAGATTTATATTTAAAACTAAAATTTATATGAATTCTTGAGGTGGGGATTGTTCTTCCTGCATTCTCTGGCCAAGGATGTTGACATTCAGACACCTGCCAGGGAGGATGTTCGAATATGAATATATTTCATTATTAGCTTCAATGAATATTTCCAGATTGAAGTGCATGATTCCGGAATTTCCTTTGAGATTAATGGACAGGGAGGAGTTTACAATTTCGTGATTACTGGATTGGGAGACGATATTGATACAGTAAATAATGATTAATGTAACGAATTAATTTGCATTTGCAGCCTAAACGCAACAGCAAACACGTGTACCAGGTCGTCCAGGACAACCAGGTTAGATCATCATAATGATAAGTCTAACCATTCATAAGTCTGGCCGGAGAAAATGGCAAAGGCTTGGTTTCATGAATGTACTCAATTAAGGTGTTAAGGTCAATTAAGGTCAATTAAGGTCCATTAATTAATTAAGGTGAACATCCTCTGGCAAGTACCGCAGATCGTCGTTATTACTGCGGGTGAAATTCTCTTCTCAATCACTGGATACGAGTTTGCCTACTCACAGGTATTATTTTACTTCAAAAATCAGCAACATGCATTGTTGGAGATGAAAATGTCTGGATGAATAAGAATAGTTTTGCAGTCCGCTCCCTCAATGAAGTCAGTGGTGCAAGCTCTGTGGTTGTTCACCACAGCCATTGGAGATTCAATCATCGTTCTTATCACTGCTCTCGATCTCTTCGATGATATGGCCGTGCAGTTCTTCGCTTACGCCGGAATCATGTAATTGAATTATTTATGACATCTATTTTGAGGTCCACCCATATAAGTTGTAAATGGGCACTTGCAGGTTCATCGTCATCTGCATCTACGCTCTCATGGCCATTTTCTATTTCGATTATCAATACTACACGAAACCTGATGAGATCGATGATGATGATGATGAGGATGAGGTCAAGGAGATTGAAGACGCCGTGAGTTATTTGATCATAAAGCTGGTAAACAGAACAAAAACAAAAATTCCAAAACAAAAAAAACAAAAACAAAACAAAAATAAAAAAGGAACATTTCAGATTCGAGCTCATGTAAACGAAGCCTTCCATCACGAACTTGAGAAGAAGGAGAACCCGTGGGTTTATTGAGCATTATATTTTTTCCATTTATGATTTGCAGGCAGAGAAGTCAATATGGCTCGGTTGATGAACGGTTCTAGGTGAATTAGTGATAGTTTTAGAGATAGCGCCGCTTAAGTACTTCCTAGAATAGAGCATGCAACTACAGAATTTGCAACGAAAATCTTTTTTTTTTCAAAATGTAATTTCAGATGGGGAATCGATGATAACATCAGCGTGGACATCCGAATGTAATTACAAGGTCTCATCTATGGAGCCAAACCCTGATATTGTACAGCCCAAATCCGGTCTAGGCACGTAGCGATCGCGTTGTCATCAATTATACATTTGTCTCATTCTTTCATTGTTATTTTGTTGTTTCGTAACATGTCGAGCAAGTCGGTAATTCGGCAGTATCGGTTCATGGAACGACACTTGACACTTTCAAGCTAATAAATGATTACATTTTAAGACGAATTACTGTTAGGATACATATCGGACAAGAAATGTGAGAACAGCTTGAAAGAATCGGTATTGTCTGATAATTTCGAGTCAGACTGATTTGATAATATAGTTGAGTATATGTTTCACGAATTTACAACATGCGATAATAATTACAATATGCATATAAAAAATATTAATTTAAAATTCATACGGCCTTCTCTCTGGTCTAGTGGATGTCGTGGTTTGGGTCATGGTTTTGTACTGCTTGAAAGTAACGAGATTGTCGGGATTTTCGTCGACCTTTACAGTCTCGATGTAAGAGTTGTGGTTGGGATTGGCGATGTGAACCTGGAAAAAATGTATTTCATCATTTGTGTTGTAGTTCCATGCTGATTAATCACTGACATTCTTCTGACATTGTCCCAAACAGGACAAAGCTGAAACTCTATGAATTCATTTTGATGAGTCTCATGCTTGTTCCCAATCCCACTCCTCTTATCGGTCTCTTTCCGCATTATTCATGACAATGGCACTCGCTATTCATTCTTGGTCCCAATCGGGAAAAGTAATCGGCCTAGCGATACGAGGAGAAAGTGATGATTGCAAAGGCGCTTATCTCCCTTGTCACTTTCTTTCCCTTTCTCGCTTTTCGATTTGCTTACATCGGGGGAGTCTCTAGTTTTGGATAAAGAAAAAAGAATGATGGTAAAGATCAGAACCGTACGGTCTCCGGGAAGTCGTAGTTCAGTAGGAATGGTCCGAACACTCGAACGCAGATGTGTCCGACTGATCCCGCGATTGCTGCTGAGCAGACGAGAGAAGAGGCGACAAGAGGAATGTGTGGAACGAGTGAGGGAATGGATAACATCAGAGTCGTCAGTGTGGATCCAAGGGCAGCCTACAAGGTATAGCGATAGTTATCATGGGGTCTAAGGTTCGCGATGATGCGAGTACATGATAAGGAGATGTGAGGGATAGAAAAGTGGAGGCACTGAATTGGGGATCGATTTTTTGTTGAAATATTAGCCAAAAAATATAACTTCGATGTGCTTTTTCAAATTCAAGAAATTCGAAGTCGGTCACCTGAACACTTCCTTTCGGCACGCCACAGAACACTGTGAAGAGCTTCTCCGAGAAGTTGAGTTGATTACAGAAAGTGAGAAGGAACGTGGCGATGCATCGGAAGGCCACGCCGATAGCGACAACCGCCAATCCAGAGAAAAATATACCCCATGTGAGCTTTAAAAAAATGAATTATGAAGAACGTGGAAGAGACTCACATTAGCAAAGTTCAGTTGAGCTCCAAGCAAGAAGAAAACCAGAGGTTCTGCGAAGATTTTCCACAGACGTCCGAACCATCGCGCTTCGATTGTATCCTGTAATTTTCACCTTTTACATTAGCTGATATGCATTATTTGTTCAAATTTCCTATATATTAGGATCATAGTCCTGTAGCAGAAAGAACTAACATCATCGTCGATGGTGTCTGAGTCGTAATCGGCCCTCCAGAATCTCTGAGCCACGATAGTCATCGTCAAAGTTGCGATCATTCCAGAGAAAAGAACGTTGATTCGAGAAGAGCCGAATACAAAGGCAAATGAGAGAATAAGCAGACAGAGAGCACGAGCGAAGTGCTTATGCGAATCCTGACGACGCGGGAACACCCAGAGCAGGATCCCTACAATAGGAAACGGACTAATCACAGTTTGAATATCAAAAAACTTACCCAACACAGCTCCAACTACCAAAGCCAGTGCACTTTCTCCTATGATGATGAAAATTGTGGGTACAACAGAACCTGATATATAGATAGTCGTAATATTTTTCTGGTGTTATTTCATGAAGTGACTCAATATACTCACCATCAGCAAACCGAATGGCCATGAGAATAGTAGCAGCACAGATACACAATATATTATCGAGTGCTGAGGAAGTAAGTATCAGCGCGGGAATCGACTTCTCCGAACCCTGAATATCACGATAAAATTATAATATAACGATAAAAGTAAGCAATACCTGATTCATTTCTTGGAAGTATCTCATTGTGGGAAGCAATGACGAGCAAGATGTTGCGGCCAATAGAAAACTGAGGGAAGATGTTTACAATATGATGTAGGCATGGTGATATTTACCCAAGAACGAAAGATGTGAAAAGAGGTAGTCCGAAGATAAAGTGTGATGAGAGAATGATAGCCGTTACTTCAACAAGAGCTGCTATTATTGACAAACTGACGGGTAGAAACTGCAATTATGTTGTGCTTGCTATCAACAATTCTTCCGGAATCATACCCAATTTTCTGCGATCAGCTCAGCATTGAAGCGCATTCCACATCGTATAAGAAGAAGCGAAAGGGCGAAATATCTCAACGTCAGATCAAAATCGGAATCTTAAAGGTATCAAAGGTAAAACCTATAGATCTTGAATTTGATACCAAAAAGATTAAGATGGTCGAAGTGCGTAATGTTTCGAATCATAATTCCGAAGATAATTGGTCCTGTGAAATAAGAATAAATGATGGATAACTGAACAAAGCACAAACCGAGAGCAGGTTTCACCCATGCGAGGTCTGCGACTTTAGCTGCGATTAGAGAGATAATGTATAAGACGAATACTGCTGAGGCTATGAGTGCCCAGTCCTTGTGGATGACATCAGGCGATATTTCGAAGGGGAAGAATGCCCATCGATGGAATATAGAAATGAAAGCGAAGTAGCCTCCGATGACGGCAATCAAGCCGGTTAACAATAGGTTGATCTGAATTTTCGTGCATATTAGATGCATAATATGTAGATGCAGTAAGAAAGTTCGTAATTTTTCACTTGCGGATGATTGAAAAAGTTGTGGCAAGCATTTCGAAAGTCGGAGGCGCGTTGTGGACTTGCATCCATTGCAGTTGAAGGGGCTATGGGTACTGTAGGATAGCAATGGAGGGGATGCTTGACGAAGGGATGCTACTCATACTGACGAAAGAGGGCGATTGCGTTGCCAACAAATTTGCATAATCTGGAAAGGACAGAGAGAAGGGGAGAAAATTCGATTATGAATCATCAACTATCGTCTGTAATTTACCCGTTATCTGTATGTTAATTCGGTCTGAATATTGATCATATTTATCAAATGGGTGACGGTCCATTTTGCTTTTTCAAGGATATTAACATTGAATTGTCGTTTTCACCGACATTAACATTCATTGCTAGTATTTTAGTACAGCTGCATTATGCACGTTTATGGCTATTTACGTCCGAACAGAATGCCGAACATATAGGATAATATTCCCCCGCTGTCTCTTGTATGAATGAATCAGAATGAAGCGATGACTAAGAGGAATGGAGAGATGAGGGAAGATGAGGAGAAAAAGCGAAGACGAGAAAATATGAGAGAGAGAAGAGAAAACGGGACAATCCATTCACGATCACTCAATACTGCCAGAGTGCCCCGAAAGGAAGAATGGCAAAGCTGAGATTTCGACCAATCGAGCCCACTTGCTGTTGCTGTAAAGTATCGGTGAGTGATTTGTATTATACTTATTTTAATACTCGTCCAGAACTTTAATTCGGTTAAATATAAATAAAAAGGCGCTTTCTTTATTTGATCAGGAGGTGTGCATGCCGAACTGGTTAGATTGGTGTGTGTTGACAGAGTGCTGATTCAGCCATTGGATTGATATGGTAGTAGTGTTATACGTTGTTGATGTAACTCAGTTTGGAAGGATATAACGATTGTTATGAGCATTTCGTTTGGAAACAATCATATTCTCTTCGTAGATAGAAAATATCTCTGAGCTTTAGTAAATGTCCAGGGTATCAGGCCCATAATATATCTTTCAACGTTTAAAAATCGTTTTGATGCTCATTTTCATAATGGTCCGCTTTCAGTCGTTTCTCAAGTGCACTTACGTCTCCATCATCGTTCTCTCTTTCTGTACTCTCGCATGGGCAGGAATTACGTTCCTCTTCCATTCATGTTCTTCCTCATCCACATTCGAGCAAATCCTCTGCAAAGCGTACTATGATAATCAAAAACCATTCGTCTTCTTGCTGGTTCAGGGAGAGATGGACCTCGTGAGTTTCTTCTTTTTGTTGGCAATAGCATATATGTGTGAGAAGGTTGACACTGGATCACAGAAAGAAAAGTTCATCTGTGACAACAACTGCCATTATTTAATTACCCGAACAATACAACCAACTAGGTTATTAAAATTCTTGAATTTTCTCTATAATCTTGAAATATTCTTTAAATTTATGAAAGTTACATGCGGTGCATGATCAAATAAGCAAATAAAGTATTGTAGAAGCTGTTCGATATATTTACTTCGATCTCGGGAGCGATGGCTGGCCTGGTCATTCTAATCGCTCTTCTTAAACCAAATAACTGCACAGTAGTCTTCGCGAGAATATTCGTTGTGAGTATATGAGAAAAGAGCGTCTGAAAACTAGCAGAATAATCCAATAAATATTTAAAAATCTAAAATTGCAGCTTGTTCCCATGTGTCTCATCACGATCCAGAACATGCATTTCGTGTCAGGAGCATATGGAGTTCCGCTCACAAAGTCAACAGAACAACTTGGTTTAGGTAAGTTTCAGCATCGTCATATTGTTATAAGATAGGAAGATTTCTTGCGATCATGAAGATTCATTCAAAAGAGTAATTGAGATTCTAACCTGAAACTATGAGCATCTCAAAAAATGAGTATTAACCCGTAACTTCAGTGATCGTCATGCTCTTTCTCTCTCTCTTCGTTCTCAACTTCTTCAACGTCGTCAACCTTTTCTTCTCTTTCATTCTCCTTTGTCGATTACCCTCATCGCCCGCCTTCCACAGAATTAAGTAGTAATTGCTTAAAGTATATGATGTAACCTCTTTTTTATTATTTTTCTTTCCATTTTAACAATGTTTTGTTATTCGTTTGCCTTTATATATTTTTAGCAATATCGTCATTTATTAGACAATTTATACTGTATTTTCACTCCAGACAAAGTTTGTAACATTTGATACATTAAACGGTTCTTCAATGAAAAAGTGCTACATAATTTGTCAAAAAATTAAGTTCATATATGATTGATGTGAGAAAAATACAGAATTTTTTTACCTCATGTACTCTATCGCATCTTTGATTGCGCGATTAACACCAAAAAAGATTTTTTTTAGAAGATGTGAATTCCTGAATCTGAGTTTGAAGATCTCGATCCCATCACTAACGATCTTTCCTCCAGCTGTTGCCCATTGTCTGATCTCAGGATTAATGAATGAAGAGTAATTTATTAGAGAAGCACTCAGTTATCCGGATATCCCAAATATGTCTAGGTCTGTACAATTTACGGAATATAATTTATAACAATTTAAATTACCATGAAGTTTCTTTTATTTTACCAATCAAAATATATTTAAATTTCGATTATAACTCGATCAAGATCCTGAAAGTATAATTAGAGACATGAAATAATGGTTCTGACCAAATGATAAACTGTTCCGCTCGTGTGTGGAGTGGTACAACTATGACATATCGGCGTCTAATATTACACCCGACACACCAAGTACTCATTCTCTTCTTTAACTCTCGGTAATTATTTATTATTTCTATTATTTCTATTCACGAAAATATTATTCGTTAGTTGCAGACAAATTGACTTATGAGGGTCTGCCGTCATCGATCACCGGAGTCCGTTTTGTAGCATTTCCTGGGAGTTAACGTAATCTAAAATGGTTCGTTCTAGTCAGTCATATATTTCCCTTATTAATGAACTGTTTGATTCCTTCTACTGCATGAATCATAAGTTGTACATCTAAAAGACATCTCTTTAAATCTATGAGAGCATTTATTAGTAGAATTTGGGTATGTGCAATAATTGATTTTCTGTCAGGCCGGAGTACTCTCTGCTGCTGGACTCGCTTCACCAAGAAAGAGAGAATATGGCCACTGGAGCGAGGTTGTCTCTTCGGCAGGAAAAGTGTAAGTTCCACATATCGATTTTGCGTTACAAATACATTAATAATTATTCTACGATGACTATTTCATTATTTTTTTAATAAAATCGGAAAAATTAAACTTCACACGGCTTTGTTATTAATGTTCATATTAAGCCTTGTGAATTATTGCGTTATTTAGGTACTACTACAATCGAGTGACAGAAAAGTCGCAATGGATTAAACCAGAAGGATGGGAGAAGGCAGAGAGCGTCATCTTCCCCGTTATTGATAGATTTCAACAGAACAGGGAAGAATCAAGCTTCAGTGATAATATTCAGGTGATGATGTCTACCCATAATTTGATAGGCGTTCACTTACGATGCTGGTTCTTCCACCACAAGCCAAATGTAACAGTCAGTCTGTCTCGAGAATCTCGGCAATCTATGGGTGAAACTATACCATTCCTATTGTGTACTCATCCTAGGGGATTTATTCACTATGGGTTTCACAATTTGCATTAGTTCTTAACCGCTTTGACCAGGGTGGATCTGAATGCCGCCGGTTGAACCTCTTGATCTTGCGAAGCGAATTCTTGGCACACACTATGCCCTCTTTAAATCGAAAACAAGCCATTGATCGGGTTGAAAGGCTTTTAAAGGTCTTAAATCGGCCTGCCATTTTTTAAAACTTATATTACGGTTTATCTTCAACTATTTTTATTCTCCAACAATTTGTGGATAGACTTGCGGATATCCTTGCTTGTTTTGAATAGTGCCATGTAAATGTTTTAAAATAATGAATAGTAATGAATACAAGTTAAAATGTGTGACGAGAGTTTCTTCCATTTCTCTCTTACTTCTATTTTTATTTATAATTTATCAAGTATTCATTATTATGGAGTTAAGAATAAAAACGGCATTTATAAACGCGATTGCGCTTCACAAAACTAAACTAATCGAATATAGGACTCACTGCATTCTGGATAATCTGATCATTTAATAATTTTGCAGTCGGAATGCATGATGAGCGATGATGATATGGATGTCAGTTATGGAAACTCACCGGCTCGATCCTCGTCGGCAAATTCATCTATCGAAGGAAGACCGCAATCTTCTAAAGAAAATCGAGAAGAGAAAATAATTGATGAAGTTGTGGAGGTACTGATTTTGTGAGAACCAATTGAAGAAACATATCGCCGTTCTTCTTCTAATCCTTGACAATAATTAGAAAACTATCAGGAATCTCCCATTGGAAAATACTACCGTGCGGAGTTCGTGGCTCCTTTACACGAAAAGTTCCGAACGGATAAGATGAGAAGTATACAAGCTCTTCAGTCTTCGTGTGCATTCGAGGAGGAATTTGCTACTCAGGTATTGGACATTAATGGACTTTAATGCTACCACATTCGACCGAGAGTTGAGTTGATAACAGGAAGAGATCCAAACACGCCGCAAATTCGAAAAAATTGGCCAAATCTGGAGCACAGTTTTTTTTTAAATATTCGCATGGAATCATCTTTAAAAATCAAGCACAATGTAGGAATTTATACTCTGGAAGACATGTTAAATCTATGTGTATTCCTATATATAAATTAGAAAAGCACACGTTCGAGGAGATTACGAAAAAAATGCTTACAGCAGACTCAAATGTACCGTGCACGAGCTCTGGCAAGAACTGCAATGGCGAAGGCCCTCGAGAATCAATCAGAGGTCAGATATCAAAGAATGAATGGTCTTATCAGTGTCGCTTACTGAAAGCTGATCAGGATAGCCAGGAACACCTTTTGTCTATAATTATGTTTTAAATAGTAGAGCAATCTCTCATTATCTGTCCGGCGATTGTTTGCATAAACATAAAGAACCCATTTGTCCGGGATTGTTCGAACAACACAGTTACCTTCCAGCGTACTACTTTATACCTCGTATCTTCTCTCTATCTTTTCTCAGATAACTGAAATTTATATCATAATTTCAATCGCGTTTAGCCATTACAAGCACTTAAAATCTTCAAAACTCGAATCAATGATCAAACTCTTCAGGTCTCTTCACTAAGCAAAATACAGAAGCATCTGAATGAGTCACGCGTTTATTTTCAGGTGAGTGGAAACGCGAGTAATATATTAGATATATCTATCCATCAAACGATGTCATTAATTAATATTGTGTGAGGTCGTTCACGAGCTGGCACACCTTAACACTTTTGAATCCCTATATTTAAATAACAACTCCAGGAATAAGTTACGAACATTTTTAAAGGGTTGGCTCCAAAACGATTGTTCATGAAACAAAGTTCCGAGATCAGATTTTTGCAATGAAATATGTTAGACCGGTCTTTATAGGAATGAATAGTAAAAATTGAGGAACAAATCAATTAGAAGAGTGAAAGAATTATCGTCCTGTGAAAGCAATCTTTTCTTCTTGGGACCCTTCAATTTTTTGCCAAAAATTAAGAAAGTTGGAATCCTTCTACTTTGTATGAGAACCATATACTTTTTTCATCCTTCAACTAGAACAAACCCCTCAATGTTTCCAAAAAGATTTTTCTAGTTGTTTTCACTACACATGAAAACAGGGAACTCCTTCACTGTAGATTTCTCCACTTCCACTTCACCAGTGATTTTGTATAAGCGATCCAAACCCTTCCAACTCTGCTTTCAGGCAAAAGGCAACAGACTCATGTCATTTTACTAAAAACTATATATCTGTATGCATTCAATCGCCTCTCTAGCACTAGTTTCCTTAAATATTATAAAAACAAGATACAAAAATGCTCTTCTCTGTGGAAAAACTATAAAACTACTTCTGATACATATTACCAATCAAGAAATAATATTGAAATAAAAAATGGTAATAATTTATGAATTTGAACTCATCAGGCAAACTTCGAGAGCGAAATGCGACGAATTCTGAAAGGACCTGTAGGAAATGAGGAATTGAATACCACTCACAGGTACGCTATTCTGCGTTCCATTTGTAAAGACTTTGATTGCTCGTATTTTTTAATTATGAGAGTACAAATAATGGGTATTTAATAAATTATTACATATTTAGATGCGAGATGAATAGTGAAGACCAACCCGGAAAGAAATTGGACGTCTATCACATAAGCGAGATGACTCCACATAGATGACGTACAATGACATCACTGAATCACCCAGTTCGCTAGAGGCTATCCTGCTTTAATACTGCGTTTACTATCAACTGTACATTCCCAATGTACATTCTCTCGAAACTACTTCTTCCAAAACTGTGAAATTTTATTTTGTGATTGTCCAGAAGCCATTCAGATTTTTTTGTTGCATCCAGTTTCGAGCTACTCCAGTCGATATTGTCAGATTTGTGTGTGTCTTGTAATTTTCCAACCTGTTACTGCTATATTATATTCGTAAATAGTAACAGAATATTTTCTTTCTACTAGTAGATCTCTTCCAAACGAGATGCGGCTTGTTTATCTCTCAATGGTTTCTCTGCCTAACCTCATTGCGAACAAATATCAAACAAATATGCTGCCTTAGCTATTTCCCGCTATCTCAGTTGGAGCGTTTTTCGTCATTATCCGGTAGATTATTTGCTACAAATGATTCGAAATCGATAACATTGTGATTTTAGGATCATTTGATTTCAAATCCCTGTAAATAAAGCCAGATCAATCGACGACATCGTTACAACTTCGATACATTTGTTCCCTCACTCTTTTATGATTAAAGCGAAGTTGGAAATATTTTTGCCAGCATTTTCTGTGAAAAGATATAATACATTACCTTACATTCATCCCGACTTCATGGAATTGGCATTCTGGGGATTCAGGGGAAGGGAACGCATGGGAGGTAATTGGGATCTTTGTATCATACTGAAAGTGTTTGTGGGTCAAGGGATTGAATCTTCGCATTGTTAGATGTTTCTTCTCAACTGCTTTTCCTACAAACATGAAAAGATATAATCCCTAACAGTCAATTCTCTCATATATTGTGTCGTGGTGAATGCTAAGTTAGCAAAAGGCCGTGACATGCAACAGTGAATTGAAAAAATCAATACAATGTATGAGAAAGGAATAGAGGACCAATTAAGTCTTTCTATAGTCTAAATGAATGTCCCCTGTTCTTAGAGTCCTCTATTATATTTACCAAATTTATATCCCCGATCTCATTTCAGATTCAGCGAATTTATACGCTTCTCACGCTTCTCTCTCCGATACCAAGCATTACTTCTCGTGTTCTACCGTATGCCTCATTTATGCTTACTTTCACACATTCATCGTTTATAATCTACACCCCTTTCCTTCTCTCACATCTCTTTTCAAGGGAGCTCACCATGCATAGACTCCGCCCCTGTCAAGAAGAGTGCTCTTCTCAAGCTCCGCCCCTCCCATCTCGCCCATCTCACTCATCCTCTCTCTCTCTTATCAGGTCTTCTCACTTCTGCTAGAATCACCTTTTTGATGACTCTCGTCGTAACCTATTTAATTGTTTCACACCTCGACTAGTCAGACTACTCTTTATTTGCAGCTCACTCTTTCTTGTTCGTGCATCTCTTCTCTCTCGTATTTCTATCACGATATTCTGAAATTATTCTGATCAATCTTGTGTATTTAGCATGCTGCTGCTGCTAATGGCAATCGCCGTGGCCGCTCAGCCTGCCGCATCGGCATACTACTTCTCTCAATTCTCCATGCGTCAACCTGACCATGATCCCTGCTACGACAATTCTGGCCGACCCGTTCGATGTGTGCCGGAATTTATCAATGCCGCATTCGGAAAGCCCGTCGTTGCTTCGGATACATGTGGAATGAAGGGAGCAACCAAGTAAGCTATTGGTAAAATCAAGAAAGTTCTTCCCCAGTACCCATCAGTTTCTTGTCTGATTCATTCCTTGAGCTGTTCTCTTGTTGACTTATGTTTTTTTACAGCGCTTCAAATTTCAAGTTCACGTGTGCGGACTGACTATGCCTTCATTCAAACCTTGCTCTGCTCTTTGGCGCTTTTTTATTATGCCCTACCCTTTTCATTATTATCACACTTGACCTCTATCTTCTTTGATATTCAAAATTGCCGCTGTAATTTCGCCCCAAACCTCAAAGCACGCATCCCTTCACTGTTTGATGTCTTATTCTGTCCCCCTTTGTTCCAATTGACACCTCTCCCTGTATCTTAGTTGGACAATTCCATTTAGCCCATCTCGACCTTCTTTAAAGGAAAGAGAGGGAGAAAAGACCGTGTGCTAGATTACATCCACTTTATCACTCGTTCCCCTTTTATGAGTCCCTCCGCTGTGCAGAAATGAGTTATGTCGATTACTCTTTTTCGACTAGAGTAGTTAAGGTAGGGCAGCAACGGAAGTATAAGGGTAATGGGCGAGTCTACTCTTGATATGCAACCTCCTTTCCTTGACGCAATAATCGGTGGGAAGGCACGCAAGATTGGCAATATAGGTGACGAGGATGAAGAGATCGGTTCAAGTGGCTATCCCAGCCGTCTGCCCTCCTCTCACACAATGGATAAAGAGTTATGAGCGTGCCCCCGGATTAGGCTGGGTGGAGAATGATCTTACCCTCTTATATCTGCTTGATCTCTCACTGGTTAGGCAATGCAAGGGAGTGCTATCTCTCGTGATTCTATTTTGTAGGGGCTAGTAATGGCTTCGAGGGCAGAGTGACCAAAATAGTTAAAGGAGAACGGGGATATTAACTGAACTTAATATTTAGACCATAATCGAGAATAGGGACGAACATCCACACACTTTCAGATTCTGCTCTACGAAAGAAGGATCGGACGGAATAATTCGTGAGGAATGCTCAACTTGCGATGCCTCTCGATCCCATCTCTCCCATCCCGCTTCCTACCTTACTGATCTGAACAATCCCCAGAACATGACCTGTTGGGTGTCGGAACCGTCGATGAGCTATCCGAGAAATGTCTCTCTCACTCTCTCCCTCGGGAAGAAGTTCGAGTTGACATATGTCAGTATGCAGTTTTGTAATCGTCTTCCCGATTCGATGGCTCTCTACAAATCGGCCGATCATGGTCGAACTTGGTCGCCTTTCCAATTCTATTCCACACAATGCGAGCAGATGTATGGAAGACGACCTGACGTCAAGATCGAGAAGCATAACGAACAGGTATCTGGAAATCACACTATCGAAACTATTTTTTCACTCGAGTCCGGAGTGTGCCCTAGATCTGTCACTAATCACAGCGGTAATACAACCTTTTTTGCAATGGCCTTTAGATTGAAAATGACCAGTAGTGTTCCATTTCGAACACTATTGTGTAGAACCCCGCACCCCGCATCTTTGACCACTAAACAACTTCTCAATTTCACTCCCTCACAAACAAACACGACCGAGCGCTTTTGAACCAGAATGTGCGCGAAGAGAGATGCGAATGAGCTAGCAGGTGTTCCACCCCTTTGCCTTTGCTTGCAAACATGGAAACTATATGCCAATAAGGAAAGTTGTAGTCATTTGAAAATAATCAATCAAATGTTTGAACAGGAAGCCCGTTGCACCTCTTCCCACACCCTCGGTCTGGCCGGAAATCGAGTGGCTTTTCCCTTCCTCGAAGATCGTCCATCCGCCATACACTTTGAACAGTCTCCCGTCCTTCAAGATTGGGTTACCGCAACGGACATCAGAGTGGTCTTCTCTCGACTGAGTCCTGATCAGGTAATGACAGTCGTCAACTAGTTTTCGTGCTGAGCGTAAATGGGAAATTACAGGCGGAACTGTATGGACTGACGAACGATGTTGGAGATGCTCTAGCAGCAGCCAACATGACCGATGAGAGCGATGGAAAGGAGAGGTATGATATCGTAGTCTCTCATAATAGCCGTTGAACTACTTCAGATACTTCTATTCGATGGGCGAACTGGCTGTGGGCGGGCGCTGTAAATGCAATGGTCACGCCGCCAGATGCATATATGATAAGAATGGACAGGTAGGAGTGGTTGGAAAGCAAGAGATCAAAGATCAACTTCAGATGACGTGCGACTGCAAGCACAATACGGCAGGAACGGATTGTGAGAGATGCAAGCCCTTCCATTACGATCGGCCATGGGCAAGAGCGACCGCATATTCTGCAAATGCGTGTGTCGGTTAGTGAAGTTCGCTTATTCCAATCTCCCCTTCGCCGGATTATTCGTGCATATGGGAAAGCTTCTCTTGAACTGTTTGACGACTTAGGTATAGAAGGGAGAAGGTAAGGAATAAGGTGTGATATTCCATCTCTTGATTTATCCCCCTATTCATCATCACACTCTTATGCAAATCCCTTCTGCCATTCTGACAATAGCCCACCTGTGGAGAGAGAGAGAGTGCCTTAAGTACGCGGATCCCCTCTTCGCTAAAGTTATCTGCCACTACAGTGTTTGGATGCAGTGGACATCAGCGGGGTTTGGTTTTCCAATCAAATTGAGTCTCCTCTCTCCTCTCCGAATCTCAAGTTCGCTCACGCGGTAAACACAGTTCCATAATCGCATCATTAGTGGCTCAATACAACCGAGAAAAAGGAGGACAGAGAGGCCCTTTTTGCCTCCCACTTTTCTCTATCATGAATTCAGGAAGAGTTGAGTGGGAGTAAATTAGACTGCTCGTTAGGACAATTCATCCTCTTGTCTCGTACCTACTCCCTTCATTCAACAGGTGTCGGGACTAGGCTGTCTTTAACCAACCCTCTCATTATGAGTACTATGATAAAGAGAAGGAGACTAAATATGGGAAGAGCGGAGTCGAACAGATGGAAAACAATAAATAATGTGCCCTTAACGCCTCCCTCACAAAGGGACGAGGGAATCTTTGATGGTGAGAGAGAGAGAGAGAGAGAAAGGCTGTCAACAGAAAGGATATCTTAGATATGCTCATCGCGCGAATAGTAATTATAATCCGTATAAAGAAACCGAATGAGATATGGCATATGATGAAATTCGTATCGGGAGGAAAGGCAATATGCAATAGGTTGATACATTTATTTTCAGCCTGCAATTGTAATCTGCACGCGAAGAGATGCCGCTTCGATTCTGAGTTGTTCAAGATGAGCGGAGATCGATCTGGGGGAGTTTGCATCAATTGTCGACACAATACGGCTGGAAGGAACTGCCATCTATGCAAACCTGGCTTCTTCCGTGACCCCACAAAGCCAATCACACACAGGAAAGTGTGTACAGGTATGATCTCGTAAAAAGGATGTCTTCAATATTTTCTTGCCTTCTTGAGTAATGTGTGTCTTTGTGTGTGCGTGTGAACAGATCGAGATTTTAATCACTAGACCGTATTCGGTAGGCGTCGGCTGAGATGTGTGTGCCATATTTCGCTTGTCTCATTAGTATCCCTCCGGAGGTCTCTCTTTGTGCGCCTCTCCGTTTTTGTGCCGGGTGTCAAGTGAGGGGTTTCACCCGTCCATTTCCTGGTTTGGAGAGATCGGAGGGAGTGAGAGGGAAATCGACCCTCCCTTAGATTACAATGCCCTCTCACCTCGGTTGTTTGCCTACTTTCAATCAACCGCTTTTCGTATGGGAAAGCGGTCGAAATGAGCTGTGGATTGAGTGGAGGATAAAGAGGGAGAAAGGGAGAAAGGAAGAAAGAGAAGAAGTTTCACGTAAATGAAGAGTAGAATAGTGGAGGCTTTCCCTACTAGGATAATCTTGTTTAGAGGGGGCGCTTAGAGTACTCCATAGGAAGCGAGGGCCCATTTCGGATGCTGTTACCCAATATCCCTCTGGTCATTCCGATAGAATGAATACTTAGGATGAGGGAATTCTTGAGACGATTTGCAATGAGGGAATGCCCGGGCAATTTACATGATCCATTCTGAACCTCTTGTGATCTTTATTCGAGAATTGTGATAACGACTAAGCTGAAATAGTGAGCTGTCTTCGCATTCTCAATATGATTTATCGGTTCGGGAGCGTTAAAAAGAGACGGAGTGGTCTTGTGGGGCTGACGGATCCATTAGCATATCTCTTGTCTTTCTTCTCAGTTTGGGAAGAGCTAAAAGGCGATGCGGAAGATGAAAGAGGGTGTGAATCGTAGTGCTATCCTATCTACCTTTCTCACCTCATTCATCCGGTCGTTTCCTCGTCTGTGTATGGTTATGAGGATTGACGAGCACAGGTGTCTCCTGCCTCATTCATTGGCTCATTCAAAAACACGAGCTCATTGAAATTGGAATAAGATTGACTGGGAAATATTTTTTGTGCGCTTTCTCTTCAGTGATGCCTTTTTGACTCTTTATGAGCGCGTTCACTCGCTCTTTTTTCGTAAATGGCAGAGTGATAACTGAACACGAAAAGTCGCAACTGTTCATGTTTCGCCACTCGATGAGAAACGAGAAGACGGGGGGAAAGAGTCGACAAATTGCCCCCTGGGGCTAAGATTGATCGAGCAATGAGGGGAAGATGTAACCTGGCGCCTTCTTGAACACTCGACACGAATTACAACTTGAGAAGGGGGCAAGGAGCGAGGGACTAATCTAGTTATCGATGACATCCGAGACTCATCAAGTCAATGGAATCAATGAGGGATGCATGATTGCAAGCAATTGAGTACTGAAATTACAGATATGTTTAAATGAAAATAATTTAGAATGCAACTGCCATCCAGTGGGATCAATTGGATCATCGTGCAATCAGACCTCGGGACAGTGTCTGTGCAAGCCCGGTGTTACCGGACTTATTTGTAATAAATGCGCTAAGGGATTCGTTCAGTCACGATCGACTACCACTCCTTGCATTCGTGAGTTATTTCAGTGACTTGATTGAAGGATATACACTCTACTTAAGTGTGTTCAGATAAAAACACGATTTTAATTACTAGAATCTTAAATAAAAGAATAAAAACTGCCGCCAGAGGGTTGTTTCTCAGAGATCTCTTCATCAACGCTAGTAGGATAATCCAATGATGCCACTGTGTCTAATCTCTCTCGATTCCCATTAACTTCTTCCCACGGGATACTTTCTCTCTCTTGTTAATACAGTGTTGCTCCCTCTTTGTCTACTCAACTTGGGCGATCACAGATAATCCCATTACCGCAAACCATCTTACACAGTTAAACGACGATAGAGTTGACATGGACAAGAAAGGGATCTAATCTAAATGTTAATAGACAAATTTAAGGTGTTGCTCCTCTTGACGTCCCCGTTGCGCCTACCGGTCAGTCTGCATTCACACTAATTATATTATATACTCATTATTGTTGTCTCAACTATGTATGAAGAGACCTTCTCCATAAAAATTCACCATTTCGACCCCCCTTCCGGACATCCCCCAGGATATTCGAGTCAGAACTTCATAGTGCGGTCACATGAGAGGGTCGACCCCTTGTTTACAAAACTACAGTACTTGGCCCC